>JAHLJT010008756.1:91515873-91650404 GCA_031308135.1 Acheta domesticus | reverse complement strand
GAGTCGACAATACAAAGTATTGTCATTCGGTTGAAAATTGCGAGACAAATCTCTCAAAAGTACTAGATAACCAATGTTTTGCGTCCAGCACAATAAAAGCTAAATATACATGATGAGCTCGAAAACCGCATGAAAATGATTATGATATTTCTCCTCTTAGAATCACTCAATCATGTGCCAGTGAATCTTTAGACAATCGTTAAAAATTACACAACTTAGCATTTTGTGGTACGACTTGCTAATATATAACATGTTCGTATCTCTGGAAAATTTCGATAACGATATGCATTATTTTCACGTTCATCAGTAATCATTTTTTTAGAATTAAAATATGCAACTGCTAGCTACCTTCAGAGACATAAAGCAGATCTGAGGGAAGAGGGGGATGTGAGCGGATACGCAGGTGCGGGCCGGAGAAGTTTCTTGAGGGACGAAAAGAGTTTTGTATTGGGAAAGCTTTACTTCCGATTATTGCCAATTATTCTTGTTATATTCAATATTTAATAGCATAAAATAAATGAAAAAAATTAATGTAATGGCATTTACAAAATGCCCCCCCTTATCGGCATCATCCCGTTGGATTGCGCCCTTGGCGCCAGGCCACTGAATGGCCGACAAGGGGTGAATGAGGTTTGGGCTTCAGCAGGCAACAGGAGTTGTTATTAAAGAAGACGTAAGGGGGCGCGGTGCGAATACAGCAAGGCTATACTCCGATTTAAATAAAGGGCGAATTGACTTTTGATCACTTGGGACTCGGTCATCCAATCGGGAGCCTCAATATCAAACGTTTACGTTGTAATGAAGCTCCGTATTGGATAATTGCGACCCAGCTGATCGCTGTCAACTCGCCTTTCATTTAAATCAGAGTAAAACCGAAGGTGGCTGCATGGAAAAACCCCAGTCACGAACGAAAAGGCACGTAGGAAAGTGCAGTTTGCATGGCGCAGCGCGGTGCAGGCGACCGGGGGTGGGGGATCGAGGGTGGGGGACGAGGCAGAGAGTGCAAGCGGCCGGGTGGGAGCCGGTGCGGCGTCGGGGGGTGGCGGAGGAAGGGGGCGGCCGGAGACGCCAGTGGGTGTGGTGCCCCCAAGTCGCACCGGGAGACTCGCGCCTATCAGGAAAATGTTACGGCGGTGGCGGTGGCGGTGGCGGTGGCGGCGGGTGGTGATGGTGACGGTGGCGGCGTACAGGCCAGCTCCCACGGTTTCGTTGGCCCATTGTACCCGAGTCTTCGCTCTCCGTCTCTCCTGCAGCTCCCAGACAAAGAAAGTCCTTGGTGCGCTTCGTCTCCTTCCAGCAGAAACAACAACAATGCTAACTGTAACTTTGCCGAATAATGTAAAGGGCTGAATCCATATGGTAATTCGGTGGAGGAGTTTTCTAGCGACCGTGTGTGGAAGCATCGCGGCAGAAGCAGTAAGTAACGTCGGAAATAACGAAGACAGGAGAGAGAATGTCGTTTGATGGGTGAACGGAAGTCATGGTGCTCTAAGTAGAAGGTGGCAGACTAAATGGATGAGGACAGAGAAGATGGGACTGATAGATCCGTCACGAAGTAGCCGGGTCTTTATTAAGAAACGTGTCGCAGTGTATTCTTATATTATAGAAGTTCCAACAATTCTTCTTACTCTTTTTGTTTTCATCTCGCCCCGTTTTGTATCCACACGTTTGTACAATCTTGGAAACTTCTTCCTTTAAAGCATTTTTAAACATCGTATAGTGGACACTAACAATCGATTGTGAAATGTGGTTTTACCACGTTGTATTGAATCCCCAACATCTGTAACCTGTTTCCAAAGAAACACTGTCTACCACGAAACTCACTTAATCGCGCTCGTTGGCAGCAAGACGTCACTTTCAGCCAACACTGACGACCTCGGCGGTGAGGTCGGCTCTGCGTTGTTTGTCACTGTCCTACGCAAGTTGTTTGTCATTTGCGGAGGAAATTATAAAAGGAATTAGAAGGTTAACGAATACAACAATACACTCGATGAGAAGATAAACAGTATTTAGTATCCACAACGGCCTTGTGGGCCCTTGAGTAAAGTGAAATTTAAAATTGTCTAAGAATAGTACTTAAGATCTAATTACGAAATTTATGTACACACATTTCACACATTCTTAAATATCAATTAGTAGGTACTGGTAGGGACCTATGTTACTCAGCAAATTGTCGATAATAAAACAGATTTGATTTGTCATAAGCCATTGCGACAAATGGCTTTGAGCCATTGAGGACATCAAGTGACAAAAAAGAAACTCATCTGCGAATTAGAATGATACTCTAATCTTTGTATCACGCACCGAATACGACTTCACGCATTTACAATTCAAGAATGCAAACCTTCAATCGGTAAGTCTCCTGAAGTCAATCATTCAGTCTTTGTTTCATACCACAAAATCATGTCACAATGTATCGTTTTCATTTATATTTATTTTCATTTCTATTTACGTGACTCTTTGCATAGTAGCCTAGACGCTTGCATTTCATTGTCACTTGCCTGCATCTATGGGCTCGTTCCAAATCTTCCTTACCATACTCCATACCCTTCAATCTCTGTATCTTGTTTCGAAGCATCATTAGTTCCCCTTAATTTTTACCATTTTCTTTTTCTCGAGAGTCGCACAGAAACTCGTAGCCTAGATGTGCCTTGCTATGTCTTGCAACGCAGCCATGACTGTACCTCGTGGGGCGCGTTGAATGGCCGGCGACGAAGCGGAACCGAGCGGCCGGAAGGAGCAGCGGCGGCGGCGGCGGCGGCGGCGGCGGCGGCGGCGGCGGCGGCGGTAGAGGAAGCGCCCGCCTGCCGAGGACGCCACCGCCTGCGCCCCGCCTGCTCCTTCGCCTTTGCCACCACCCCCACCACCGCCAACGTCTCCGCCTCCTCCACCACAGTCTTCGCCCAAGTCACCACCCCCGCCGCTTCAGACGCCTTCACCTTCGTCTCCGCCTTCGCCGTCTCCACCTCCGCCTTCTCTTCCGCCTTCGCCTCCGCCTTCGCCTCCGCCTCCGCCTTCGCCTTCGCCTCCGCCTTCGCCTCCGCCTCCGCCTTCGCCTCCGCCTTCGCCTTCGCCTCCGCCTTCGCCTCCGCCTCCGCCTTCGCCTCCGCCTTCGCCTCCGCCTTCGCCTCCGCCTTCGCCTTCGCCTCCGCCTCCGCCTTCGCCTCCGCCTTCGCCTTCGCCTTCGCCTCCGCCTCCGCCTTCGCCTCCGCCTTCGCCTTCGCCTCCACCTTCGCCTCCGCCTTCGCCTCCGCCTTCGCCTCCGCCTTCGCCTCCGCCTTCGCCTCCGCCTTCGCCTCCGCCTTCGCCTCCGCCTCCGCCTTCGCCTCCGCCTCCGCCTTCGCCTTCGCCTCCGTCTTCGCCTTCGCCTTCGCCTCCGCCTTCGCCTTCGCCTCCGCCTTCGCCTCCGCCTCCGTCTTCGCCTTCGCCTCCGTCTTCGCCTTCGCCTCAGTCTTCGCCTTCGCCTCCGCCTCCGCCTTCGCCTCTGCCTTCGCCTTTGCCCCCGCCTTCGCCACCGCATTTGTCTTTCCTATCTTCGCCATCACCACCACTACCGTCTCCGTCTCCGTTTTCACCTCCCCCGCCTTTTTGGCCATTGCATCCGTCTCTGAATGGTTGAGGCGCTAAGTACGCGGAGTACCAAGGGAGGTGCGGAGTGGGGCGAGAATGTCGGCATAAGTTGGGAGGGGAAGGGGCATGGCGAGCTCGCCGCCGGTGATGTCGCGAGCTCTCTCCGCGAGGAATCAATTAGTTCGAACGGTTCCGTGCCGCCGGCGGCGGCGGCGACGCTCTCCAATAAGCGACGCCCCGAAGCGAAGCGCCCTCGGTGTCCGCCAGACAGCACGTCGCGTCGCGCCGCCAGGGTGCGCCGCCAGGGTGCGCCGCAGGGTGGCGCCGCGCAACCCGCAACTCTCTGTATCTAGGGACTATAGCCTCTCTATCTGTATCCTTGGATCACCCTGTATCTGTATCTTTAATATCCACTCACCGACAACCCCGTCAGGCACAAATCAGAAACTGAAGGGAAATTATAACAATTGGTGATATTATGAAGGATTTCAAGAATATTAATATTGGTTTGGAATACATTCGTGGTTCTCAACACACACAATACCACACAGTTCCAATTCTCCTGACAACTGGATATAAAATGTCGAGATCGTTGGAACAATGGAATGCGCTACTCTCTGTGTCTACAGACTAGAGGCCGGGAGTGTACATGCGTATCCGGCAAGCACAGAATACCCAGGATACAGAGGTCAAATTCAAAATAACTCTAATAGAACTTGGTATTTCGAATCAATAGGTATTTGGAATCGCTAGATATACCGAATCACTTGTTGTAAAGAATTTTATGCATTTCACTTCGTTCTTGTTACACACACTGTTTACAATTACGTTAAATCAAACCTTGTAGTTTCTCAATTATTCTGTTCACCCTCATATTCGAGATATCGAAAATCAAGTATCTGTTATTTATTATACCTATATTTATTGAGTTATTATTTAAAACAAATCCCAAAGTATTAGTTATTGTTTCAGTGCAGTGAAGAATCGATGCTTATCAAGAGTGGATGTAATTATGGAATATTTCTTCTTACTGACGCTTAAGTTAGAGAACACAAGGAATATGGGATGGCGAAAAAAATAAATAATATTTTAAATTAATCTGTTCGGATGATAGTTTTCCCTCAATTTCGTTATAAACATCCGGTATCACGGTAATTGTATTTCGTAGAATTTAATCGAAATGGATAAACTCTCAAGAATCCAAGGGATTCCAAATTCTGAAGAAAAAAATTCTATATTTTTTCTATCAACTCATTTTATTAATGTAATTTATAAATAGTATCTTTAATAATTCTTCAATTTAATTTTGCTAGATTTTAAATAATAGTTAATAGATGACACGACTGGACATCATTTTTACTCGACTCGACTGGACATATTTTTATGATAAAATCATATTGAATGAATTATTTTTGATATTTAATCTTCTCCAATTTTTTAAATAAAAAGATCAATTATCTATAACGTATACAATATTTATGATAAGTAAAAACCAGCACTTCATATTTGGTTTTCAGTTTGTTCTGAATTTGGTTTCAAAGATACTAATTTTTAAACTTGAATCAAGAGCATTCGTCAAAATTAGGATGTTTGTTAACATTTTCAGAAAAAAAAATAACAAGAAATCAAAAGGAGGGTGAGACAATACGTGAAATGTCTAAACGAGATTTAGTTTTTGTATTCCCTCATTATTCTTATTCTCTTCTTCTTCTTCTTCTTCTTATTATTATTATTATTATTATTATTATTATTATTATTATTACTACTCATCATAATTGTTTGTCATTTGTCTCTCTCATTAACAAAGAATGGTCAGAAACCAACAGAAATAATGTATTAAAAAAGGACTAAAGGAAAACTAAATCAAAAAGTAGGTTTCTCGTACACACTTTTTCTAAAGGTCGACGCCTGAGGGGCCAGAGGACGTCTAAGACGTCCATGAAGGCTGCGCAGAATAGCGGAACTAACATCCTTTTTTCCGCCTTCAGGTTTCGCTTTTGCCACGAGTCAAACACTATTTGCACACTGGTGCACTGCTGTGTGATATCTTTGATTTACAAGCAATAAAGGCCGCTTGACAAACCTTTTTCCGCAGAGAAAAGCCATAAAATTTAAATCTGCGCACAGAGCTTCAATATTAGTCCCTACTGAAATAGAATTTAGTACTCTTCTTGAACAATAAAAGAGTAACACTTATATAATCTCCCTGTGAATATTGTACAGAATATGAAATGAGACAGCACAAAACTTCGGAGTATTTGTATAATCAGAATCACCGTTATTTTCCTGAAAAGTTGCAAAGTAATTACATCAAAAATTGCCTAGGAAATTTTAGAGTTGCCGATAACTTTGCTTTCGACTGACGAAAATATCTTTAAGAAAGACTGAGAACTACGGACTAATGAGCAATTAGTTTCAAAAAGATTTAACAGACTTAGCGCTAAGTGCGGGGAACGACAGCCAAGATAGAGGCATAGCAAGACCCGAAATGTCTCCCAACTTTCGAGGCCCGAGCCCCTTCGATATCAGACTTCTTGTTTGATCAACATCTCACGGAGGGCCACGACGTCGTTAGGCCAAAAGTGTACTAAACAACAAAACCCTTCCTCAGCAAGTCCCGTTCAAGCTTTCCTTATCAATCTCAAACGGCGATAGAAGAAGAAACTCCACGATTACAACTGCTGTCAGGAGGCTTTTACGCGTTCCGGCGACGGCACAAGAAAGCTTTAATTAGTGCCTAAGTGAATCTCAGAGAACGGCGTCGGGAAATGTCCTTAACTATCACGAGCAACACTGATGAATGTTACATCAAAGGCGCTCTGCGAAGAGTCTTCAAGACGTCACGGCTATCAGGAAAGAAATCCAGAACGAAACACTACAGAAAAGGCATTCGCTTGCCCGACGAGCAAAGCCAAGCAATCAAGATTCCGCTAATCCACTTCGTTAAACGGCGAGCCGGCGGGCGCGCCGGGCGCTGGGACGCTGTTCCAGCCCGTTGTCCCGCGTTTATGGGGCTCCTCGCCCGTCGTCGCGCCGCGCTCCGCCGCTGCGTTAGGCAGCTTTTCAGCTTTTCTTTAAATCGTATCGAGCGCCCCCCTCCCCACTCCTCCCGCCGTCGCCCCCTCCCCCACCCCCCGGCGAGAGATTGAACATAATCCGGCTGCTGGCCCCGGGCCGCCCACTTGCTTCCAGAACGCTTTTGAGCGGCCCGCGAAAAGAAGGAGAGCTGAACCGTAAACCGAACCGAAAAAGTCGATATCTTTGTCCAAATGCGACACGGAAAAAATAACAAGGCTTCAATCTTTCTGTTGGTTCCATAGACCTAACGGGATATTGGCGATCAGGGAGAAAAACCTAGTACGTGGTAATACTAGACAAAATTATCAAATTTTAAATGAATATTACTTTGATGATTTTATTAGATATATAGTGATTTGTTTAGATTCTGGCCTACGTTTTACAAGTTGAAAATATTCGTCCCTTACGTTATGACGAACTCATGACAAGTCTATTGTGGATGATTAAAATTTTTAAAAATTCCACAATTTTTTGGTTAGCATCACAATAGAGGCACGTTACGATATTGTAATTACTCGGTAAAGATAATACAATTATTATAATAGTATATTGTCTTCATATCAGACGTTTTTTAAACACACATACGCTATGAGTTTCAGCTACTAAACTTCAGACCATCATGAGGTAGGAAGTTAAATTGCGAAGAACAATTGCAGAAAAAAAATTTCCCTCGGTAGTATCGGAACTAAATTTGACAATTCATACAAAATAATACAAAACGAACGAAAGCAAGAAAAATTGCTGTAAATAGCTGCACTTAGAAAGACTGGCGATTATATATTCGGTTAAGAGAAATACTGCATTCCTATAGTTATCTACTTCTTTCTAAGTTCAGTCCTCTTCCTCAACATACCTTTAAATAAAATTACAAAGGCAAGAAACGATCTAAACAAAATGTACAGCAATACATATCACCATGATAATGATGAGTCATAGTTGCTATCAATAAATTCGCGATTAAACAAGTTCAACACTGACTTCCGAAGAAAACAAAACTAATTAACGACGTTGTCGAAACGAAGCGGAAAAAGAGAACTGAGAGGAAAAGCATTAAGGTCCAATTCTCAACTTCCGCGCTGAGCTCGTCATCTTAAAAGCCATGCGACTCGTCGAGACGACCAGTCCCGTCCCTCATGCACTTTGTAAAGAACAGTTCGCAAGATTGAAGGCGTGAGTAGGTAGCGGCAGTTCGCCGTCCCGATCGATGCCTCGCCAGACAGAGCGACAAAGCTGCTTGGGGGCGGTGGCGGTGGAGGAGGCGGCACGAGATGGCTGGGGCGCACTCGGCGGCAGGCAACGGGCTAAAAGTAAAATAAAAAAATAAAAGAAAAAAAAACACAAAGAAAAAAGACAGAAATGAAGAGAGAAACCGCCACCGCGCGCGCATTGAATTTATTGCTACTTCACCCGGCCACAAATGAATTTCTTCCACCTTCTTCTTTCCTCCTTCCACCCCGCTTTTCATCCCTTTATTTCTCTCCGGGGGACATCTTTTCTTTGCTTCCTTCCATTCTTGCGACGGACCAATATCTTAGGCACCTTACCGCCGCTATTAGACCTGACAATGCGGTCGGCATCTAATCCCGAGGCGGGGGTGGGGGGTGGGGGCGGAGAGAAGTCTCAGGGGGCGGGGGTAGGGGCCGAGGACGCGTGTTCGAACGCTCATATATTCGGAGGCGGCAGGAACAAAAGGCGTGACGGATGCTGAAAAGAGCCGATATCCGACGCGACCGCGGAAGAAATTAATCTGGCGGGCCGTGGCGGCAGCGTTGGAGGCGGCGACGGGTAAGGAAGCGGTCCCTAGAGGTGGTGGTAGAGGATTTGCTACGGGGTTGGCCCGGGGCGTGACGGGGTGGGGGCGGAGATCCTTGCGTTCGGCTGAGGCGCGGAAGGCTCTCGGATACAGAACCGCCCAGTGGGATGCGAGGATATGTGATAGCGGGGGGGACTCGGCGTCTCAACGAAAAGAAGCTGAGTCGAGGAGAACGAGCGTGTGGTGAGATTAACAGGAACAAGAGTGAATGAGAGAGAGAGAGAGAGAGAGAGAGGGAAGGAGGTGGACGGAGAGAGGGAGAAACAAAGATAAATAGACCTAAAAAGCTAAAAGTTGAGGCAATGTACGTAAAAGAAGCATACAATTCTATTCTGTAATCATTATTGGAAAAAACAAACTATTTACGTTTAAAAGTAAATATTCATGACATGTGTTACAAAGCTGTATGCATTAATCAAAAGCAATTTGATTATACTGCATTCAAAACTTGCAAAGCAATTTTTTCAGTGTAGCTTTTATGCTTACAGGGCCTTTCTAAACACTCATCCAATTAAGACTTTCGCACTTTCTATTCTATTATTTAACTCTATCCCAGAAGATACAAAAAGAAATGAAAAAAATCGCACCGCTTTGACGTTTTAACTGTAGAAAATGAACATCTAACGGCAACGTTATCATTCATGTCTTCTTATGTATTATTTATTTTGTAAGAAAAAGATATTAAATCAAAAATTACGATGATAGCCTAAAAGATTGAAAACAGTTTTAAAATAATGTTTCCCTTCACTGAAAATTTCAAATTCAGATCGCTTATAAGAATAAATGCCATCATGGAGAGTTATTACGAGAAAAGGTGGAATTTCTAAAAGGGAAAGGGCTTCTTGAAAACGGGACAGCGATTCTGAGATTGGTAATATTAAAGGCGTGTCCTAGTAGAATGATGGCGCTCTGGGCGTTCCATTAGATCTTTTGACTTTTTCATGAAAACAAAGTTTAGCAAATATGTTTCCACCCCCCACAAAAAGGCAACAAAATTTATCAACAATAAAATATGGAGTATGATAAGTACACCTGTGGCAATGATGTAGAATGTAGCTAGAACATTCGAGGAGATTCGGAGGCGCCGCCAGAAACCCCCGAGACGGGATGGCCAGTGTCAAAAACGGAGTAGGGAAGATCGTAGAGGCGCTAAAGACAGGATCATCCTCCAAATCAGACCCTTTCGCCCCACCATTTAGTCGCCATCTCCCCAAAAACCTCTAGCGCCACAAATCCAGCAACATCCGCTATCAACATATCTCTACTAACACAGCCTCCAACTCAATACTGCCTCACATATTATCAGTATCAGTTACTACGCCAACGCTACGATCTGCCGCAGTGGTCGCATCTCCTCCATCTTTCACAAACTCCACCAGGCCCACTTTCACAGAGCCTCTGAAATCTCGTCTCCACTACCCCTGCCAATGCCCCATCGCTACCAGCCCATCCGATCTGTTAAGACACCGACTGGAATATATAAACGACAACATCAGTTGCTGTTGCCGAGTTGCTGACCGGAGAACCTAAAGTTCGAACCTAGACGGAGGCGAAGTTTCGACCCTAGGATGAATTCATGATGTAGAAGACTTCCTCATCCAGTCACGTGAATGAACTTCGTTGTCCGGGTGACGCCGCGTCGAAGGCTATGACGACGATGCTTCAACCATCTTATCGTGGTCTTCCTCAGGTCTGAAGTGTTGAAGCTGAATTTGAGGGCTTGACTCTCGCAGTTTCAGCTCTGAGAAAGACGAGCGGTAAGATAATTGAAGCGAGAGCATTACGCTTTCAACGCAGCATCACCCGAACATCCACGATCATTCGTAGGTCGAATTCAGTATCTGGCTGGAGGACAATATTGTATCATATGCTGATCTGCTTGGTAGTTTCCGTGGTTTCTGCGTTGCCAGGACAGTACTTTAACAGACAGACCGTACACCGTGCGCGATCTTTTCTTCCTCATTCTTGCCTCTTCCTCTTCACTTACATGAACATGCACTATGTCAGGAGACCCGAAGAAAGTTTCGATTCTTGTCTCGGCTGCGGCGATGCAGGGCCGCGAAGTAATGACTGGTCGGGGAACACTACACTTACGGGAATAAATACCATTGTAGTTGTTGCGAACGGAAGGCCGTCACTTCTCCAAGACCCCCCTGCCACAAACAAAGGTACAACTTTTCTCCCTCTGAACCACCATCTCCTCCCAACCCACGCCTACCTCAACATCCAACCCACACCGTCCCGACTTGCAAAGCAGCCGTTCCTTTTCGCCAGCCAGACTTTTTGACCGCTTCTTTTCGTTTTTGCTCCCTCCTCGTTTGACTCCCCCGTCTCCATACCCCCTACTTCATGCCAGTTCTTCAGACACACCTTCTTCACCGAGGTTCCTGAAACACTGGCATCTGCGCCACCAACCCTTTCGCTTCGGGCGTGATCGCCGTCCCGCAATTTCCGACACCACAGCACTCTGCTCCTGCGAACAGTGGCCATCTACTCCACCTTCGCGCAACGCACGCCTGCCGCCAAACTGCTCACCTGCCTACTGCTCACCGCCTACTGCTCACCGCCTACCCCCTTACCGCCTACCCCTTACCTGCCTACTTCTTACCTTACTGCCTACCGCCCACTGCCACTACTACTGCTTCTTAACCGCTCCCCACCCCGTCCCCGCCTACAGAACAGCCGCCCCTTCGACCGCGGCTTTTCGGTCGCTTCTTTCCTTTTTGCCTCCCTTCCTTTCTCGGGCCCCCAGCGACTTCAATCGGCTTTTACGGCTTGCAGGAAAAGCCATCGCGGGGCGGAGTTTCCGCGCGCAGCCGACCCCCCCCCCCCGCGGCCGACCCACTGGTGCAGGGGATCGGTGGCGGTGGCGGCGGCGCCGGGGCCCGGTGTTCGACAACCGCGCGCGCGCCGCCGCCGCCGCCGCCAATCGCTAAGATTACGCCTCGCCCTCCGCGGGCCGCCTAATCCCTCGCCCATAACCCTGATACACCGGCGGCGGAGGCGGTCGCGCAGGCGGATCGGTTGGACTGAGGCGCGAGGCCGCAGGTGGGGGCGACAAAGTGGGGGACCTTGGGGAAAGAGTTCGAGATGTGCCAACACCGAATTACAGGGATTACTCACTTGAACACGTGTCTCCAGAGACGAACCCAGGATATTTCTTGAGGTGGTGGAGCTACAAGTAAAGGTATCTAGATGTCTTGATCTTCTTAAATGAATTCTTTATTTATGCTGTATATAAAATGTATTTTTAGCTATTGACTCATAGTTAATAATTGAATCGTAAGCACTGATATTTGAATAACTTTCGTTAGTGACAGAAAATCAGTAAAACCTATATTTTTTAATATGTTCTGGGGGGGGACTCCTCCCCCCTTTGAGTGCGCCACTTTGAATATTGAAAGTTTTGGATTATATTGAATTTATACATCTTCTTTAATTACCCCTAATTGGATGGTTCTCGATAACGGAATGTCGAAAACTTCATATATTCAGTAACACGACTCATTATTTTGAGATACCATTTGAATAGCATGCTTATACGATCATTATTCGCTAATAGAAATATTTAACTGTTTTTTCTTTCTTTCAAACACTGGATACGAGGTTTCATTATTTAATAAGAGATCTTATTGATGTGCATCAACTCTTACTCTCACACATTTTATTTATGCTAATGTGCAAACAAGATATTCTTATAATAACTAAAAATTGATGTCACATGTAGAAATATTTCTTTTACAAGTACTCGTGAGAGAGATATTTTTATCAATATTTAGGACTGGTCTTTGAATAATTTGAATTATAAAATAAATAGTTCCTAGGTGTTTATAGACAGACTAACAATAAAATTTTATTCACATTTCCATGATTGCACAGTTTTGCATATAGATATTTATTCAACTGTGCAATCACGTGATTTTGTGAATAAAAATTTTATTGTTAGTCTGTCTTATATACCGCTTGGAACTTATTTATTTTTATATTGATAGCCGATATTTCTAGAGATCAATTGAACACAAAATATGACTTGATTTAATTTTCATAAAATACGTATGAAAATTAAATCAATATCATTATTTTTGTATTGTAGGAAAAGAGTTCGAAAGAAGTAAGAATGAGTTTAGGATAAGAAAAGTAGACAAATATATCAGGTCGGAAAGAAATTAGAACATTTAATACAAGAAATAAATAGAAATTTCGTAAAGAAATGAAGACAAAGAGAAAAACATTTTATACTTAAAACTGGGGAATAATCGCAATCGAATTTGTTTATCTATTTATCGCCATCTTACTCAAGAGACATAGAGAAAAATGGAACCGTCGTCGATTTGTAACGTACACCATCACCTGCATTCCTCTTCCACCTCTGTGCAGGTCTTACTGAAACAGCGCCATGGCGTGACCAGCCCAGCCGAGTTAGTCCAGTGAGATAAGCGGCGGCGGCGGCGGCTCCGCGCACTCGGTAGCGAATAAGTGCCGGGGCCCGTAAAAGGGAAGAACCGGCGAGATGCGATCTGCCGCGCGGTCCGAACTTCATAGCCCGTGGAGGGCTGCCGCTGTCGCCTCCGCCGCCACCGCCAACGCGCTCTATTTCCGACGGCCGTTAGGGCGAGGATCGAAGAAGGGCGCCATGGGCCGGAGACCAGGCAAAAAAATAAGAAAGCTTCCGATGACATCCACATGTAATATTGTAAGGAGGAATCAAGTGATATGAAGAATACTTGAAGTGGGCGAACGCTTCGTTGCGATTCCAAATAAAGGGAGAGACAATTTATAATTCAATGAGAATGCCGATTTGAATGCAAACTGAGAAAAGTGTAAGAACCAATTAAATTATTCTCAGTAAGTGACAAATGTACCATTAAAAGATGGTTTCGTTGATTTGGTGTCATAAGGAAGAGATATAAGAGCTGTTACTTTATTTCGACATTTAGTGTTGACTCATCTGGTTTTGATTTGTCTTCTGAAACTACGTTATAACTCGTTTTGAACATGAAATGGAAGATTCAGATAAAAATATCAATGGCAAGTCACCAAATGCAGCCATACAGTTTAAATACCAAATTATGTAGGCGATATCTGTACTATTTATCATAAATTGTTAATATCTAGAAGGCAAACGGATGTAAACAATTAATCGAGAGAGAAATGCGTTACTTAATTTAATTATACTCGAACAAGATTACAATTTAATAATAAATAAAATATCTGCTGGTGTGTAGAGACAAATAATCTACGAAATGAATATGACAGCTTTGAAGGTCGCAAAAAGAGCTTTGAGTTCATGGGAGCCCATAGTGCTCGAGTCTGACGAGGATCAAATCTGAATCCAAATTGATGATTCTGTTCTTGGAAATACTGCAACGACAGGCGATTCCGGAGGGAGGTACAGCAAGAACAGTGATCGTGGGGTCAGGAACACAACAACCACAAATACTGAAGAGCTGGTTTGTCGGGAGCCAGGGTGGTGTCGTGCAGAGCCGCACAGTGGGCAAAAAGCACCCCAAAGTCGTGCTAACGTCGTACTTCCAATTATTTTAAAATAGACATTCAAGTAAAAAGATACAAGACAGATGCAAAGCGTTCTAAATAAAAAAATAAAATAAATATTTAACTTAGAAATTATACTCATAGTCCAGGGAGTTCATTTTATTATGGACTACATTTCCCTAAATTAAATAGTGCAGTCTATAAAATAAATATTAATAATAACATGAATAAAACCTGTGGGGACCAGAATTTTAAGGATTTTGTGGATTTTAAGGACCAAAAACTCACGGTTTCTGAAATATGTTGGACATTCAGAAATTTTCTTAATTTTCTTACTACGTGGTAATAAAACGTTAAATTAATATATTTGCCGCCCTTCCTCTGGCTTTAAGATTCCAGCGGATGCTCGTTTCTGCTCTTCCGTAACGCATTTCTTTAAAACATGATAAAAACTGATCGTAATTCTTAGGAACATAATATACCATACAGAGATGGTTAAATTGTAAGGATTTCATCGTCAACAAAAAATGAAATTTATTAAGGTCGTTTTTTTAAGTTTTTGATCTACTTACATCGCTCAGTCACATTTTTTCTGTTCTTTCGATTACTGAAATCGTTGAAATCCATGAGTTTGATTGTATTCTTTTATCGATTATTTGTATTTTAAACGAAGTCACAAAATTACGAAAATAGACACAATAAATCCAACTGAAAATTCGTGTTAAAAAATAATTCAACTTATATTTCAAATATAGCAAAACGTATTGAGGACACATTCATAGAGTTGCAGACAGTTTAAAAAAAGATTTTCCAACGTATCTCAAAACACGGTTTTTGGTTACTGTTTCACTTGTTTGCCCACGATATACCAGTACAAAAGACTTGAAAAAGTCAGAAACGTAACATGTTTTGCATTCTAGGAAATTTGGGATCTTGTTGGTTGGTTTTTGGTTGGTTGGCTGTTAGTGACTATGAGCGCGTCAACCGCTAAGGTCGTTAATCCCTTAAGTGTAGGATACGTGTTTCCACGAAGGTGGCGGCGATCTTTCCCAGCTGGGTGGCGAGATCCGGCGCCGACCTACCGACGGCTGACCGTGTTTTCCCAACCACATATTTCCCAATCAGCTGGACACCGCCCCAGCCCATGTTAGGGGTGTGGGTGGAACAAGGAAGGGGAAGGAAAGATCGCACGCAGTCCTTGGCACATTTGTTAAGATACTGCTCCGGCATTCGCCTGTTTATCGAAGACACCATGGAAAACTACCGATCAGGGCAGCCGTCCGCTGGAATTCTTTTCCAGACAGCGACTAAATTCGACCTAGCTGACAAGCTAGTGTCGAAAATCCTACCGCCGTCGGGGCTCAAACCTAGAACCTCCCGGTCAGAGGGACTGCAGCGACATCAGTTGATGCACTGAGCCATCTCTCCCGGTGCTAGTGTCGAAAATCCTGCCACCGTCGCGACTCGACCCTAGGACTTCCCGGTCAGAGGTTCTGGATTGACATCAGTTAATGCCCTGAGCCACCTGTCCCGGTTTGGGATCCCGCTTTCCGCATTTCGGTTCAGTGTGCGGCGGTCTGTGGAGCGGCGGCGGCGGCGGTCGCCGCATTCCGACGCGTGGGCGTGGGCGGGCGGCTGAGCGGGCGCAGGATTTCACAGCGCGCGGGCGGCGCCGGCGCTGACGACACGCCGCTGCTCGCCTAAACCGCGCGTCCCCGCTCGAGGGCCCGTAACCCAAGGCCCAGAGGGCGCCCCCTGCCCCGCCCCCTCTGGCTATCGCCCTACGCGGTCACCCTGCGTCAGGACTCGTCGGGTCTCACTCGCCGATGAAATCCAGTGGATCCCCGATATCCCGAACCCCAGAGATAGGAGGAAATTCTGGATAATCCAAACGTGATTTTCGAAAATTTTATTACATAGAAATATTGTTTAAGAAAAATGATACATAGTAAGAAGAAAGAGTACAAAGGAAGAAGCAATGAAATTGGTGCATGGTCCCTAGATGACCCAAACGAAAGAAGTAGAAGAAAAAGAAATATTGTTCAATGAAACTAATAAGAAAACCGCAATTTATTGTCCGATTGAAATGTAGTGACTCCGCAAGTTCGGGATCTGGAAGGAAACTTACCATCAAACTGGGAGCTTCATTACCAAAAATGTAAATTGCAATGAAGCTTCCGATTGGATGACAGTTCCTCTCCTCTTCTCGTACCTGGCTTCGAGAAGTCACTACATTTAAATCTGATAACACCAGCAAACATGTTCATTGCACACTGTGTGAAAAAATACTAACATTTAAATAACAAATACTTCGTACATCATAGTAGAGTGCCTAATAATTAGGAACAATAATCGGGAGTCTTATTTTCATATTAAGTATATTTTACTGGATTTCCTGGATAATAGGAATTTTCCACAATCCGAACAGAAATCAGCCCCAATCAGATTAGTACGTCTGGGCTTTCACTGTACACACCGAATATCTCTGTTGCCAGGAGCCCTTATAAATGGGAGCGTTTGCCCATTCGTGTAACTTCGGTTTGGCGTTGATGTTGATATGTCACGATAAAGATGACGATGTAAGATAATGTAAAATTTGTCTAGTAATTAAACTGAATCTAGAGATGCAGGTGAAATGAGGTGGAGGGAACTGGATGACAAAAAAAACGCTATGACACACTCATTCTTACAAATTGTTTTAAGTAGTAAGTATATTGCCTAGTTTTCCTCTAGTAACTGGAAATGGTAAGTAAGTAATCATTATAAAGTAACAATTACGATAAATGTATTTGAAAATCTCATTAATACCCATATTCTACCAATAGCAATGACGATGTTACCCTGTTTAAAAAAATGTTTTTTTTAACCTGAGATTTATTGCTTCTAGATAACTTTTGACTTAACAAGATGTCTGTAAATCTAAAATGATTACTACAGTGCAACTAGATCTGAAGTTAAATTGCATTTTCATTAGGTCAGCAAAATTACACACAGGTCATAATTGCTGAGAAAATGACTTAATCGATTTACATACATTAATACTAAGAGGGATGGATACCTAGGATCCATCGTAGGATCTGTTTGCAGGAAATACTTTCTACAAACTAAGGCGAAATACAGATATTAAGTATGTTATAAATAAAAGTTTAATATCAACGTATTTGATGTTAATAATCAAAACATTTTAAAAAAATCAATCAATAAAACTATATACAAAGTGATTTCGCTATACCATTCTATTAGTTTATATATGACTTTCAAAAAATACACTACTCCATGAAATACTACTACTCTCAATTGATTATTAACGTTACCTCCGTATTTATTAATAGCAAACTCTACACTTTACTTTAGACTCCAAGGTGACTCGAAACAATAACAGAATAAACTAGTAAAAATTAAAATTAAATGTTTATTTATGTAAATAATTTCTCTAAAATACGTACTTTCAATTTAAAAATTTAAATGAAATCGAATAGCTCAATGTACTGCGCAAGTTATAACAAATATAGTTTTTATTCACAAAATGTTTTGTTTCACATTTATTTCCTACAATAGGTCTACATTTATTTCATTCTAATAAACTTTTTAAGCATTATACGTTATCTGGCTCTCTTACAATGTGTTATTACATTTCATTAATAATTAATAACATTACTTTGAAGTGAATTCTTTCAAACAAATTATTCCATATTTTTATAAGATAATATTAATATTCACATTATAAAATGTTAATTCATTTTCGTTTCACTGCCGAAAAACAAAACGCACAGAGCATTTTCTCTTTGCTAATTTTGTTTCTCGCAAAAACAAAAATTACAAAGCCCACGTTCTCTGCGTCTCATAAATAAAACCCGAGGGTCTCTTTTCGCGGAATAATCATCATGGTACAATGCGCGGAATAGTTCACCACGAAACAAGCAAGGCAAAATGAAGCCATTCTGACGATGTAGGGGAGATATATTTACATAAATTCCGCATGTGCGTATATTATCATGAAGCGCAAAATATATTTTAAATGCAGCACCAGCTGAAAATAAGAACGCCACCGAGTTTACTGCACAATTACTAAGAGTAATTCAATTACATCATAATCGGAGCAAAGGGCCAACCCACAATGCACCAAACGCGTTGCTTCACTAATTAGGTTGTGAAAGTGCCTAAATATTTTCGTAGTCTCAGCTAATCTGTTTTCTGTTACGTAGACTAAGTTACGAGAGCTTCGCACACACCGCATCGACGACGTGGCATGGAGGTGGGAGGGTTTACCTCTCAATTAGGTAAGAGGGCCTCGGAACAACTGCGAATACGGGCCAAGGGGTTGAGAATATTTGCATAATCAGATCATACCGCTAAATGAGGCTCGTAACCATAGAAAATGAGCTATGAACGTCAGATTAAGTGCACGATGAAAAGGATAGTCCGTAAAGTAGCGGAAATTACGACTTCATGAAATGGATCTGAACGAACACTTCGTAATTGCTTGAAAACGCCGATAAAGCAGATGTGTCTGGAATGTTAAGGTTTCAATGGGAATGCGATTATGAAGGGTTGACGAAGGATTGTGCTAATTTTCAGTCTTTCTGTCGATATCCTTATTTCAACATTCGTTCATTACAGAATGTTTCCATTAATTATCTTGGTATCTGTTGACATGGAAATGTTTGACAAATAGATTGGATAATACTCCCAAATTTGATAAAATAATTATCAAAATCCTTTTGATTTTATCAAAATCTTTTACAAAAAACAATAAACAATTATCAACATCAAAAAAGGTCAAATTCAAGCCTTTAGATGAAGTAAAATATAATCAAATAGCGAGTTGTTGTCCGACTCGCCAGTCAGAAAGTAATGTAAGCATATTTAAGTTATTCTAACTACCGAAGAAAAGAACGTTTATAATTACGTTTATTTTACTATTTCTTAAAATAAATCCGAAACAATAATAAAAGTTTTCCAAACGTATAAAATTTTACTAAAACACATAATCAAATTTCCTTCTTTGTAGTTTTAAACTCAGTCCTTTGTTCTTTTCTGAAATTCAGTTGGAATCAGCCTATATAATGGCCAAGGTTTACTAACACATAATTTTATGTAATAAACATTATTTATGAAATAAAACTTTATCCATTTTTTAAATGCCAATTGTTCGTTCCTATGATGGCTTACTGAATAACTGTAAATGGAAATTTGAACGTGTTCATCCAAATAATCATTGAAACTAGTAACACTTGTAGATTGTCAAACTCTTAGATAGCCTTGAGCTGACGGATTTGTTCCACCGTGACCGTAATAACACAACTTTTAAGGTCTCCAGGTGTATAATACTCCTTCCGTAACTTTCCCTGCCGGTGCGTGTGTTCTTTTTCTCACGAAGACGCTGCTCCCCCCTGTTGCCCCTTCCTTACGCCCCCTCCACGTCCCTAAACTCGCGACCCACTTTGATTGTCCTGTCTTTCCCGATTAGAATTTCCACATTAAATTAATATTTAACTTTTTGTCCAAAAAAGTTTGTATTTTGGCGAAAAAGTTAAGAAGATGGGGATAATAGGAAACTAGTCTAGAAAAGTGAAAAAAAGGGAGTTACATAGAGGAATACAATTTTTCAATCGGATTAGAAAGAGCCAACTACACGCCGATTCTACGAGTTTTCATACGATGATTTCCTCGCTTCTGGGACTGACGAAAATAGCCTCCAGTCGACGGGGCGTCACGAATCGTAGGAGCTCCGTAATTTACTGAGGTTTGCGGGTGCGGTTTTGGGTGGGGGCGGCCGTGGTGGGGAGGGGAAGCGAACGGAAGGGGGAGGGGGCGCGAGAGAGAAGGTCGAGTGCTACCGAGAGATGCAAGGAATTGCAGAGCGGAATAGAATTAATGGAATGATTGAAAGGAAAAAGAATAAAAAGGTGGAACACGAAGAAAGTATAAAAAGCAAATTCAGTGTGTGAAGTGAAAGAAAAATTAGATTTTAAAAACGGGAGAGTGTGAAGTAGGATACACGTTAATAAAAGTTTTAAAAATTAGTAAACAGGTAAGTCTGTTATTTAGAAGCTATATGAATAGTCCAATTAAACAACTCCTTAGGACTAAAATTAGCATATGGCATTAAAATATATGAACTCTAAACTAGAAAATCATAAGCAATATAATTAGAACGATATTAACACGAAATAAACCACGTCAAAAAAGGAAACTAAATTAAAAAGATATTATTGAAAGTGGTTAATTGCGAGGGTGACGTTTTTTTACAAATTCTATTTGAGATTTGACAAGAAAAATGAGAGAGAAGGGAAGAGGGAGATTGGCAGAAACGAAAGTGGAAGGAGAGGACAAGGAAGCAAAACGCGACAAGACAGAAGAAAAAAACGAGTGAAATGGACATAATCACACAGAACAAACAGAATAAATGAAAACGAAAAAGCATCGAAACAGACAGAAACTGGAGAGGTGCGCGACAGAGGGCAAGAGAAACTCCAACAAAGAGCGAAGGCGAGAGACAGGAGAGGGACGGGGTACAGAAGGGGTGGAGAGTTGCCCGGGAGGCGGCACGTAATCTCCGCCGGAGAACCGCTTTATTAAATCATTCAAAGCTCCCATCACGCAAGCTGCATCGCGAGGGCCCCCCCCTCCCAACCTCCCCTCCCCCCACGTCATCCCCTGCGTGTCGCGGAGCGACAAGGAGGTCGCGTGCGCTCGCGAGACGCCGCACACGAAACGCAGCGAGAAGTCGCGTTTCTGCAGGTGCAGTTGACGAGCGCGGACTCACCGCTTTCAATGGGAGCGCGCGGGGCTTCCTTCGCCCGCGCTCGCTTGCGGCAGTCCGACTGCCACCGCTCGCGACCACGTATTACCTGCCCACGTTTTCTTGATTGATCGATTCATTATTTCACGATTCCGGATGCATTAACTGCTAGTAAGATTGTTAGTCCCGCGAGTGCAGTGCATATTTTTATCCAGGAAGGAGGGGAAATTTGTCACCTAGATGGTGAGATCCAGCGCCGAACTACACGTCGGCTAGCGGGGTTTTCCTGAACCAGGTACGAGTATCTCCTAACAGCGGGTCACCGCCCAGCCCTGACAAGCTCAAAGCTCCCGACTGCCCGCCTGACGTGTGGTAGCGTAATGCACGTAAGAATAAGTGCATGTATGTAAGGAGTGAATTTAGAACAATGAATATCTCCCGTCTGTGGCCCTTAGTACCTAGGGTACTGCTCCGGCATTCGCCTGATGTTGGTCGGAGAACCCACGGAATACTATCAGGCAGACAAAAGAATTCTCCTCGAGAAACCGGCTGAATTCCACATAGCTATACAGCCAATGTCGAAAAACCTACCACAGTCGATACTCGAACCCCACGACCTCCCGGTGAGAGACACCGCAATGTATCAGTTGATGCCACGAGCCCCCTGATTTATTAAAAACCTAAGCTATCTATAACATCGATCGTGTGTTTAAAAGTAGACTAGTCCTATAATCACAATAATTTGGGGAAAGTCAAAATACGAAATATCTTATGTCAGTGTACGCTTTCGATCAAAGCGAACATTGTTGATTTTTCTTTTATCGATCAGATTATTTCTCCCAGATATAACCTTGACATTATGGCATGTCTACAGCTTTCCTACTATTTTGCACACGGAAAGGTGGTCAATGCATGCGCGGTAGGCGAAGGGCCTCTCTCTTTTTCCCGCACCTTTCTCCGGCGAATTGAGGAAGCTCTGATCCCTTGAGATATCCCAGAGCGCTCAGGTTTTCAGGTTCAGTTTTTTAATTGTCGTTATTTTTACTGTTTTTAGGTAAATCACAATTATACAATAATGAACACGGGAACTGTCAAATTAAATTCTCCCTCGTGCGAAAAATAATATTAGTGGTTCGTAAATCAGTTTTAAAAGTATCGATGATTTTTGGGCGATGTATTGTTAACTTTGATGCATTATTAACTAATTATTCTTATTTTTTAATTTTCAAGCTGTCGATGCCGCATCCTTACTCGCTTCCGACAATGTCAAACCCCTCCTAATCTTTCGACCGAAGCCTTCTACCTATCTCGAATCGCCCGCGCTATTCGATGTTCGTCCACATTTGATCTTAACACGTTCTCTTCTGTCTCTCTCCCAACTCGCAACCACCTATCCACTGGCTCATGTCCTCTAGCCCACCCAACTATTTCCTCCTGCCATTTCTCCACGTTTTCCAGTCCATCCATCCAAATTAGTCTGCCCAAGTCCTCCAGCACAACCGTCCAGAGCCTCTTACACCAGTGTTGTCAAGGCCGATGCCATAAGCGGGAGTTCTTGGCACGAGTGCCATAACAAAATTGCCCCTCCATGCAGTTCGTCACCCCGCTACCAGACACAACGCCATCCCTATTGTAAACGGCGGGGTTACTACTATTCGTAATAGTTTCCTTTCCCGACGCTAGTTGCGCAGAGAAGATCGTGGCATGCTACGGTGCCACGACACGTGCCACTGCCACTAGTAGAAGACCCTGGCACCACTGTGTTCCACGTTCACCGACCGGTACGTCCCGTCCTTTGGTGAACATCACTTACATATCCATCCAAATGCCTTCACCCGCTCGCATCTACACGTTTCCTGCCCTACCTTCACCCGTCCGTAGACTCTCGCTCTAACTCACTCATCCTCCCACAGTACGAACCACCCCTCTTGCCCCTCGCCTGCCCACACCCCCACATCCGCCAGGTCCGTCCGCTGTTTGATGAAACATGTAAACTAGTGGAAGTCACGACGCGCCTTTTGTAGCAAAGAGGAAGTTGGGATTGCCATGCGTAGTTCAGGATGTGGCCTCGAGGACGAGGAATTTTTCAGGAGTTGTGCGCGTTTTTGCTGCTTTCGAGCCCCGAAGCGGCGTAGAAATTACTTTTAGTTCGACGTTTGTAAATCCAACTAGGTTAGTATTCAAGCCCCATAGAGCTGGTCACAATGAAATCGCTTGTAGTAACGTCTATAGAAAAGCTGAGAATTTTGCATCATGCTTCTACGCTCACAGAAAAACACAATACCATGGACATTTGCATTGCATTGTATCTGCATTAGGGAATAGAATGTGGACTAAACATTGCCTACATCTACTGTGAAAGTCAGTAAAGCAAATTGAAAATATCTCGGAATTCTAGGTAAATGATTTTCACGCTATTGAGATATAACTACAGACCGGATTTTTATGTAATTACATTTTTTTGTCTTTATACTTACTGCTCTAAAAATTGTGATCTTGGCGAATCGTCACTCTCCAATCACAATATCAAAATATTTCGTTACATATTTAGTATTATATTACATATTTTACTTATTTTGCCCTTTTCACAAAATATTATTTTTATTCTATCAATTTTCTTTAATTTTATTACATATTTTTTGTGAAAAGAAGTATTTTCAAAACAGTCAGCACTTTTTCCTACATTATTACTGTGCGCTGTCTACTTGAGGTACGCCGCATGAAGATGCGGTCAGGTGTTCACATAATCCGGAGCGCCTCCTGCAGTAAACTCAGTGGCGGGAAGTGTGCGTCAGTGACTGGTATCAGTTTCGCCTTTTGGTGTGAAAAGCATCACTGACACACGTGACCATTAACCTTCATTTCCAAATAATTTTTAAAACGCATGCATTGTTTTTAAAATTTGTTTAGGAATATTTTTATAAATATAATTTCGTATTATGTAAATGTGTTTTATTAGTACGTTTTAATAGTACATATTATATCCGATTTTATATTCTTATTACATATTCTTACTGTTTTTATTTCATATTTATGTACATATTTTGACCTTTCATACTACATATTTTTCCGGTCTCTAGGTATAACTGTATATAATACCCGAACTTTCTAATTTCTTTATTGTTCAGACATTTACTCACTAAATAACGTGTTTATGCATTAAATACAAATAATAGTTCTCAATAAAATAACGGCTGTAATAAAATGACAAGCCGAGTACTCACTTCAACGTAGGAACGTGACTCTCCATTTTCTCGCTTTCAGGCAATCATCAATTCGTATTACTTACCTGCAAATATAAATTATAATTAGACAATGTTAAAAGTACACAATTATACAGAAATATACTCATAGGTAAAACACTGCAATCTTTCATATAATAAACGATTATTTTTTACATTTTTTTAGTAGAGTACACATACAACAGAAATCTCGCACATATACATCAAAACCACCACGCCCTTCCCTCATCACTGCAGTGCGAAGGCAACGTATGTTATCAAAACTGTTTTAATGGAATTCGAGACACTGCATAGGAGAAACTGCACACCCTCGCATGGCACTGAATCGCAGTTCCTAGAAGAGCCGACACACGAAAAATGTGACAGAATGTTAACTATAAAACGTATGCGGACAGTCACAAACATAACTGGAGATTTGAAGGTCCTAATTTTCTGGGATAGGGAACGACCGAGCAGAGTGGGGGGAGGGACCGAGCGGGGAGCGGAGAGGAGGAGGAGGGCGGGGAGCGGAGGGGCGGGGCGGTGAGCTGCGAAGAGGGGTGGGCGTGGTGGTGCGTGGTGGGAAGGGGGGGCGGAGTGGGAAAAGGCAAGGTAGGGCGGCATGGGACTACAGAGCGTGCGGGATGGACGGGCAAGCGATTGGCGCATGGTGGAGCGGGGCCAGTAAGTGAACTTAGCGGGGCGAGCGGAGCGGAGTGTGCGGACGAGACAGGCGGATGGGGTGGGACGGAGCGGAAGACCGAGCGAGATGGAGCGAGCGAGGGAGCGGGGAGGGGGAGCGGGGCGAGGGAGCGGGGCGAGGGAGCGGGGCGAGGGAGCGGGGCGAGGGAGCGGGGCGAGGGAGCGGGGCGAGGGAGCGGGGCGAGGGAGCGGGGCGAGGGAGCGGGGCGAGGGAGCGGCCGAGCGTGCGGGGGCGGAGGGAGGCGGAGCGGACGAGCGAGTGGGTGGTTAAGCGAGGGGGGGCGGGGAAACAAGGTGGCTTGTGCCAGCTTCCGCTCCGCTGGCCGGCGGCCGCGGACGCCCATAAAGTTCTGGCCAGCTAAAAAGACCAGCTAACATGACAACTTTTGAAAAATATCACTGTCGAATGAGAACATGGATTCATACTCGATTTGGGGAAGTTTCGTTTCGAATTGTGTTGGCAAACGCCGTCGCCAACCTTCACACAATTACACTGTGTATATTACGTTTACGTGGTAGGGACATTTTTTTAATTTTTCAGTTGGCAACGAAAAAATGACTACTTCCGTAGATTCCGCCAACATTCAAAGCCATTCGAGTGGAGTTGCTGTGTTCGCGATATTTGCTAGCGATTTGTACTTTGCGGTTTGCTGATTTTTGTCATTTGCATTTTATTTCGTTCAATTTATTAATTTAGTAGTTATAGGCATTTTTGATTTTTGTTTATTATTTTCCGATTGTTTTCCTTAGTAATCATAGTTGAAATAGTTTTAGTAGTAAACGTTGATTCTTTCCATTTAGTATTTCGTGTGTTAAATTAATTATATTGTATTTATTATTATTATTATTATTATTATTATTATTATTATTATTATTATTATTTGAATCCAATTTATTTATAATTGGAAAATAATGGATAGCCCAAGTACATCTGGGCCTATTCTTGGTATTGCACCATTGAAGATAACACGCCTTCAAAGTTCCCTTCAAAAGGGGATTGTAAATTTATATCTGGGATTACGGAAAGAAGCAATTGAAGAAGGTGTCCATGTTACCCACACTTCTTTGATAATACGAGTGGCAACATTATTACAGGTAATTTTTTTAAAATTTCTGTATAATATCTTTTAAAAACTTACAAGTGTAATTTTCTTAACTAAAATAGTGATGGGTATAGTTGTTAATTATCTTTAATTATTAATTACCATTAGTTATGTATTAATAGAAATAAATCCAATTTTCTTTTTCCAAGTTATTGTGTGTTTACAGGTGGGTGTGAAATCAGTTGAAAATATTATCAACAAACATAAAAAAAAAGAAGTTCTCACCACACCCAATAAGACTCGGAAAAGAACCCGTCCAGTCACCAATGTTGACAATTTTACAAAAGATGGGATTGCCAATAAAATATATTGCAGTTTGAGTTCAGGTAATCAATAAAAATATTTATCTAAACAATTATCAATTTGTTTTATACTTGTTTTTGGGTTACTTAACAAGTACCATGAATTATATTTTATGTAGGTTGTGGTATTTCCATTAGAAACCTCTATACGGAGATAGTGGGGGATGAATCATTAAATTTTGAAGGCTCTCAGACCTCCTTAAAGCGAATAGTAAAGAACATGGGTTTTACATGGGGAAAGGGTGACCGATATGCTCATGTGAGGGAGAGTGAAGCTGTAATTTTTAAGAGAGAGTGCTTCCTGAGAAATTTTATTAAAAACATGAACTCCAACATGCCAAAGACAGTAGTTTTCTTGGATGAAACATGGATATATATGAATGGTAATTTCTTATACTTTTCTTCTGGAACATTAATTTTAATATTGTTGTACAATGTAATGAGCGTATAGTGAACATAATGAGAAGTGCATAAAATAAAGCAATATAAATTTGGATTTAAGTTGGATAGGTAAATGTTACCATAGGTTTTTTACCACAGGAGGGTCTTCAAAAACCTGGTTAAAAAGGATGAGGTAAGGGGCCACCCAAAAAAACCAGATGAGGGGAGCAGATTTGTGGTTGTTCATGCTGGAAGTAAGCATGGGTTTGTGCAAGGTAAGTTGCAATAATCAGATTGAATAATCATACACATGGCATAATGATTCAGAGTAAGTTTCCTTTACTTTATAATCACTTATAAGATTAATTTATTCTTATTGATTATACACTGTTAATAATTTATTTTTGTGCAATTTCCTCTGAATGAAAGTGGCAGTGAAAACATTTTTGTTCATTAGGAGCAAGTCTAATTTTCAGCACAGATTTGAAGAGGGGCCAGGATTACCACGGTTCAATGAACAGTGAGAATTTTGAAAGGCAAGTTCATCATTAATTTTCATTATAGTCAAACAATTAAGTCATTATTAAGGCAATACAGTGATTTTTTGCAAATTTCCACAGGTGGATCCAGGCACAGTTAATTCCTGGCATTAAAAATTTGGGACCTTGCCTAATTATAATGGACAACGCTTCATACCACAGTAGATTGGTAGAAGAAAATCCTTCATCTAGGTGGAAAAAAATGAGTTAGTGGTAAGTAACTAGTAAAAATTGAAGGTTAGAATTTGAAATGTAAAGAATTTTAACAATAAATCTTCTTATAGAGGTGGTTACAACAACATGGTGTGGTGCCACCAAATAATGCCACTGTTGTTCTTTTGAGGCAACTGTGCAAGCTTCATAGTAATCAACTGAAAAGGTTTGCTCTTATATATAATTTGCATTTTCAAACTGTTAATGAAGAAATATTTTTGAGGCGGATTGTTTTCTTTTTTCTAGATATGTGGTTGACAAACTTTTAGAGGATGAAGGGCATCAAGTTTTACGCCTTCCACCATACCACTGCTTTTTTAATGCCATAGAGCAAGTATGGTCTGAGACAAAACGATATTACACAAAAGTAATAGTTTCAAGACCAGGCAGTGGCATTGAAAGAACTAAACAGGTTTGGGAGGAAGCTTTAAATCAGGTAATCCCAACTTTTTCAAGGGAATATTTAACTTTTGAATAGCAACATTTGAATATTCTTATAATATTGATAATACTTGATTGCAATTGCAGAAACTTAAAAAAAATAATAATTTTTAAAATTAACTGCTCTACATTAAAAATGTTATTATTTTTATTACTATTAATTATTTAACATCTGAGTGCATTCATTTTAGAAGAAATCATTTTAGTATTTCTCTACTTTTCTTTGTGTAATCCATATTCCTTACTAATTATATTTATTATTTTTAATATTTATCTCAGTTATTTTAATTGTAATGTGGAATGTGATATCATCTAATTTTTATTTTTGACACATATCGCTGTAGGTGACTCCACAAAAGTGGAATAATTACGTGGAACATACTGAAAAAATTATAAAAGAATATTGGAGGAAAGAAATACAAGATGTTCCAGAAGTTGAAGACATCATAATAAATTTGGAGAACAGTTCTGGAGAAGAGGATGACAACGACAGTGAGGATTAATCAGTAAGATATTGATTACAACAAGCTTTATTATTTTTCTGAAAAATTTTGTTACTGAAATTCATTTTTATGAAGAGAAAGATGGAATAATCTATTTATTTATAGTATGCATTTACAGAAGAAAGCTCTAAGCATCACATCTGAGCTGTCATGTTGAATCTACTTGGAAAAACAAATTTAATATGATGATTAATCAGGTATAGTTTCAGGTAAGATATTAACCTGATGGTTCTGTTGCATGAAGCAGATGCATGATTGATGTTACAATAACTTTTCACTCCCCAGCTAACACAACGTGCCTGGATTATCACTTCTTAATCTTTTCTTGAAGCAAGTTTGTTGATACAATTTTTTATGAAATGTTTTTCTTTTATCACCAACACAAATTGTTTTTGTGATATTCAAAACATAGTTTTTTGTCTTCAGACATTATTATTATTATAATTTGTAGTTTTCACACAAGTACTTGTCTTGTATATCAAAACGTATATGTAATTGGTCTTTTTAATTTTGTTTCAGTGTTTTGTAGCCCATTTGTAACTTTTGTAATTATTTTATTGGTAGAATTTCTGACATTACTTGTAGCCTAATACTGGTTTTGGGCAAGTGGCACCATATCTCTCTCCCTGAATCCCACATACATTTTGAGTTTCTTTGACACAATAATTTTAATACTGAAAATAACCATAGTCTTGCCATTATTTGTTTCACAGCAGAGTTTGTATTTAATTGGTGTAATAAATACACAATATTTTAATCTTGTAGTGCTTTGCTGCCTGTTGGGAATTATTGGGCATGCATTAACTGGAATGGAAACTGGAATATAATATAATTTTCATTTGAATTACGTAACAAGTTAATGAGAGAGTTTATTGTATAATTACTGCATGTTCAGGGAGTAGTTAACAGAAATGTAGTCACAATAACAAAGTAGATTCAATATTATTCTGAAACTTTATATGTACTGTGCCATTTATACTGATTGTGTACATTACTGTTTAAATAAATATTATAAAAATCAAAAAGTAATATATTTATTACCATATTCCCAATCTTATGTATCCCATCCCACTGAAATGGAGAAGAAATAGGTAAAAGAGAAAAGCTGTCTCTAGTAACAACAGACAAGTAGTCTTACTCATCCTCATGATCTTCTTGTCATTTAAAAAATAATTTACTATTAAAAGCTAATGAACAATAAAACAGATAAATTAAATGGATGCTTATGCAATATTGACATCCCTAGGCTGTTAGGAGCAATTCATTAGATCACCTAAAATTACCATATATATATATATATATATATATATATATATATATATATATATATTTAATTCACTGAAATAATTGAGGTATTTATTTTTGTTCAATAAAAATCATCATTAACAGCTGAAAACGTGAAAGAATTGTTAATACTATCATCTCCAAAGTATTATTAATACAGAAGTCTGACTACAGTTAACTTTAAGGTTGTATTTTTCATTTGCACTCGACACTTTTTGACACCTCTTATGCTCACAGTTGTTGACAATGATAATTCAAAATTATCTTAGTAATTGTTCACTGAGTTAATGTTCGTTTGTAGATTAAAATCTTTCTATTATTGAACCATTAAAGGAAAGAATATTACTGTACAGTGAACAGTCTCATCCGCGCGAAATGTGTATGACAACAAACAAAACAAAAGCGAGAGAGCTGATCGGAATGTTAGTTTCATAAGTTGGCTACGCTGACAGGAAATCTGTCAAGCTGCCGTGATGCGAATTTAGTGCGGCCTAGTACGCGGCCTGGACTATAGGCCGAACAGCCGCCGCCGCTCGCAAGAATGCGTTCCCACGCCGCCCCGTTCCGCCCGCCCCCGCGCAACCGCTCGCTTTCGCCCGCGGACACGGCGCCGCCGCGCCGGTGGGAGCGACCCGCGCCGCCCGCCGTTGTCTTCAGGCACATCTTGCCAAGTTTATTCTGACCGCCGACGCGCCTGCTCATTGCCGAGATGCGTGCAAACAGCAAAATTATCTGGCTAGGTGAAGGGTAACCCATTTGTAAAGAATCTATAATCGAACTATGTAAAAATGTTTGAGTAGTTACCTTACGAATTCACACGTTTACCCCATTTTTCAAAAATTACAAAATAATACCCAAATACAATAAAATGATTGAAAATTTGTAACCAATTTTAGTTTCAACACTTGAAATTAATAATGGTTGCCTCGTAATTTTGGTATTCTTCATTACGATTAAAATAAAAAATCTTAAAACAAAGCATAATCATTTTCATTTCAAACATTTTCAATTCAATCCAATTTTGAATGTTTCAAACGTTTTGTTATGAATGGATTGGATTCTTTGATCCAAACAATTAATGTCTACAAGATAACGTATTAAAGGAATGGAACAAAATCGTAACAACGGTGGATATCCCGAATATGCTATCTTGAATTTTGCTTGTAGTATGCAGTATCTGCTTCAGATCTCTTAACGAAGATCTCTTAAACTTACGTCGAACAGCAAGATTCACTCTTTCCATGGGTAGAAGTAGCGTAGATGTTTTTACATAATTAATCAATCAATCATCTAGTACAATAGTTAGAGATTGAAACATATTACATGATAGTCTTCGCGACAAAATCGCCAATATTATGGACGTCTTTATTTGTCCTTTCTGTGCGGCGTTAAAATATTTCTCGCGACAGTTCATTTTACATTTAAATTTCCTTTGATCTGCATCGTTAAAACGTAACTGACCAACTCATAAGAGAAGTCACTGAATTTGACAGTACCTTCTTCTATAATGTTAGAACCGTAACCTAGTTGGTGGCAACTTCTAGTAAAGCAAACTAATTCAACACAAATTGCACTAAGCAATTTATTTTCATTGACTTTGAACAGATATTCCCTTTATGGTTCATCCTGGTATCGATTCTTATTGTCCATTCTGCTTGTAGGGCTCGCGAAGTTTCACGTTTGCCTGAGTCAATGGAAAATTCCTTTGCTATGAGTAATGGAGCTGCTCCAGTTTTGAAATCACGCCTAAGTACCTCATACACAATCACGAACAATCGTGGCATGCTATTGTGAGATTTAAATATACATCAATATTAGTCCCAAATTAATCAAGTGTAGAATCTCTCGCCGAACGTCAAAATAATATTTTGTTTCTTTAAATGGGATAAACGACGTTTTTTTACATACCTAATAACATCATACCTTAAAAGTTCAAACAAAAACACATAAGTCAGAACACGATGATCGAGGACCACATTATGAAGATGCGTTCTTTGTCAGAAACATTCGGCAGCTGCGTGCATTGCCTGGGGTCACGTCGAATAGAACCTGACACATGTGTACGTCCTTGTCATTAAATGGAAAGAACCATTGTAACACTTGTGTATGCAAAACACTCGTGCCGTATTGTTACCCGTATACGAGAAGGGTGCCTGTTGACAGGAAATTTATCCTACATGCATCAAATAGGGACCGAAAGGTCCTCAGGCCCGACTTCAAAAATCATGCCGTGGGGCACGGCCGCACCCCGGTTGACAGAGCAGCCCCAGCTAGTTGATTCTCTACTCGCCGTTGCCCGGCCGTCGCCGCTGCCGCTGCTTTTACTTATTCGACCTCTCCCATCCCAGTCTCACCCCTCTTTTTTACCAACATTTCCGCAACCGTAGTCGGCAAAGACACCGGACCAACACTGCCACTTACCACACCGTCATCACCACAATCACCCCACCCCCAGCCATTAATACCTCCAACGTAACCTAAGTCAACGCAATTGTCACTATACCATCCTCCCACTCTCAGCCTCATTAATATAGCCACTGTGTTCATGTGTTTTCTTAGTATTTTCTTTTATTATTATGACTACGATGTTTCTATTCAGCATATCATTGTATGGGATTGGTACTCAAACCATCGCACAACGAGAATGAAAGTCCGTACTCGTACAGCTCTGATTTCATGGTGTTTCTTAAGAAAAAAATAAATAAAAGTCGGGAAACATCTGAATTGTAATCCTAGAAGAGATATTTTAATACACATAAAAACGATTCCCAAAATAGTTTGTATTTGAAAAAAAGTTAATAAAAATTAGAGGGGCAACCAAGACTTTTCTAGGTAGGTGTAGTGTTTAGTCGACAAGACATTTTTTTAAAGATTTCATTCGTACTAAATTTAAAATGTATTTTTATTTATGGATTTGGAATTACAGTCGCATATTAAAATCGACAGTAGCTCTTAAAATTATATTATCTAGAACTTTTTATTATGAAACTAAAATCAGTTTCGTTATAAATATGGAAACTCAAGTTTCTAAGTTTATTACCTTTTGCATATAAATAATCAAATTTAATAGAATATTTGTGTACCGTTTAGCGTTAATAATTCACAAGTCAACTACCCGGACTATCAATAATTCGAATTCGTTTCTGGAAAAATTGCATGGCGTAAATTTAATTGTTTAAAAGCTACGACAAGACTTTATAATTCAATTAACAAGGGTTTCACGTTGAAGGCACCTACTAGTCTTTTATTGGTTCACTGTAAAAATTTCGACAATTCAATAATTCGGATTATCGATATTACACTGTACATTGGAATTTTTACAACAGTAAAAAACTTTTACGATACTCGTATTGTACCACCTTATTACAATACCCAATTGATGATCAAATTTAGTCAGTCTAACGACATCATTTGATGATTCACCAATCTCATGTCGCAATAAGATGTCTAACGATTTTTGTATCACTAATAACTACATATCACTCAGACACATAACTAGAGGATACATCAGTGTTGTCAAGGTCGATGCCACGAGTGAGAGTCCGTGGAACGAGTACCACGACGAAAAGCGCCCCTCCAAGCAGTTCATTACCTCGCCACCAGTACACAACGCCATCAATATTGTAAAACGGCGGGGTTACTAATAGTTTCCTTTCTATACGCTAGTTGCGCAGAGAAGCTCGTGGCATTATACGATGCCACGACACGTGCCTCTTCCACTAGTAGAAGACCTTGACACCAATGGGATACATCGAAAACATCCAAAATTGCCAAACCAACCAGCGTCCTCGCATGAAATAGACTTCATCATTAGGTCAACTTCACCGGTGCCTTGAGGGGTTGGCAACCCCCTCGGCAGCTGGTATCGCACGCCCTCTCCGCGTCCGCCCGCCGGCATATGCCGCGCCAACTCACGTGCGAGGGAGCCCTCTAACGCTTTTACAATGCAGCGGCCGGCGGCGGGGGCGTCTCCATCGAGGCGGGCGACGCCGGCGACGCGCGGGCCATCTGCGAAGTTGGGGCGGCGGCGCTGTGACGTCATTACGGGCCGCGCCAACAGGTTCTTCGCGGCGACGGTGGCGGCGGCGGCGGTGGAGAGACTGAGGTTTCGTGGTGCGTGGAGGAGATACGTGTTGGAGATGGCAGAGGAGGCAATGAAGGATGGTGAAGGAAGGCAATGGAGGTACGGGAAGAAGGGAATGGATGAGGTGGAGATGATGGAGGTGGCGTCGAAGTGGAAGGCAGTACAGATGGTGATGGTGGAAGATGACGAAGTACAGGTGGTGGTGGTGGTGTTGGTGATTTGGGGACAGTGTTAGTCAGATGGCGGAGGTGGAGGCGGAGGCGGAGACGGAGGCGGAGGCGGAGGCGGAGGCGGAGGCGGTGGCGGTGGCGGTGGCGGTGGCGGTGGCGGTGGCGGTGGCGGTGGCGGTGGCGGTGGCGGTGGCGGTGGCGGTGGCGGTGGCGGTGGCGGTGGCGGTGGCGGTGGCGGTGGCGGTGGCGGTGGCGGTGGCGGTGGCGGTGGCGGTGGCGGTGGCGGTGGCGGTGGCGGTGGCGGTGGCGGTGGCGGTGGCGGTGGGGCGGTGGCGGTGGCGGTGGCGGTGGCGGTGGCGGTGGCGGTGGCGGTGGCGGTGGCGGTGGCGGTGGCGGTGGCGGTGGCGGTGGCGGTGGCGGTGGCGGTGGCGGCGACGGTGGCGTCGGCGGCGGGAGCAGGGGGTAGGGTGCAAGGGGTCGCATGATCGACATATGTTACTGCGCCAGAGGGGTGGCGCCGGATGGCCAGAGGGTGAGTGTGCTTCAATAGCTCAGAGGCTACGAGGAAGGCATGGTGCCCATTCCTCCCTCCCGCAGATTCGTCTACACAGCAAAGTTTGCCTCCGGCATGAAAACTACTGCATCGTCGCCTCTGGTGAACTTTTCGCAGAAAGCTGAATTAATCGCTTCTGACACATTTTATCATCTCACACTCTTCTTCAGCTCCATCATTACTACATAGTTACCAATATTCCTAAGACCTCTTTCTTCAACTCACTTCTGTCTTCTATTTTCACTTTTGTCTTCATTCATTGACTATTTCTTTCGTCTTCATTCTTTGACTTTTACTACCAGATCCGTTAGTTTCAAAGTCTTTAGTATCTACCCCGAGCTTTAATTTCATCTTCGTCACTCCACCTCCAAAAGTGTTACAAATTCGGTGGTACAATCAGAATTTTCCTTGGGAGGCAGGGAGCTATAAGTATGGAGTCCGTCATTTTGAATTTTTATCAATATTTTTTATTCAATTATTTAAAAGTAATTGTCTTTTAAAACACTATTCCAATGTTTGAAAAACTATAAATTCCAGAAAAGGTTTCCAGGGTTCAGTGTCTACACCGCACCCGCATAACAATTAAGTTTCCTCTTCTCCAAAGTATCGATATATTTTAATGTTTCTGAAGAACGAGCGATCACGATTCGTGTTGTACCACGAAATATTTCGAGAAGAAAAGAAATGGCAATTATATTGTTATTTTGTATTTGCAGGTATATGGACATATATTGAATTCACTGATAGAGAGAAATGGGTTCTATTCTCGGCTGGGACAGTCGATTCTTTAAATAATAATACAAAAGATGTTAAATACATAAATACAAAATATAATAATAATAATAATAATAATAATAATAATGATGATGATGATGATGATGATGATGATGATGATACAACTTACGTTATAATTATGTTTTGAGATTTGAACTACCCCTCGAAGACCTTCCCCTCCTTACGAGAGCATCGCAGTTCACTTTGCATCCTCCCGTCTGCCTCCATATCCTGCGAGTGCGGTGAGTATTACTCTAGCGCAGGCTTACCGCTAATTATGCAACTTCTACGTGTGTTTGAATGGCGCTCTTTGAAAAGCAGTAAACAAGTTAGTTTGGTCGGCTGCTAGCGTCACGATTCAGTTTCGAGACATGGAATGAAGGAATTCCATGCTGCGAATTGAAAGACAACTGTAGTTATTAACAGGCTTCTGAATCTGGCAATAATAAAATGGCGGATTTTTTGAAAAATGGAAAATTACTATACAGTTTTGTAATTAGGCGTGTCGCTCATAGGAGTTTCAGTAAAAATAGAGGCAGCGCATTTTTAAGCTCATCAGCGTAACTTTACCATATTTCAATAAATGTGATATTCATTCGTCTGGTCTTTTTAAAAAGTAGTTAAGCTCGTGCTAATGAAAATATGGCCTAATTTCAAAACACTACCCAGCAGGAAATAATATAGAGTAAATATAAATATTTGTACAAAAAAAGCTTTAATATGTTTTCAGTAAAAAACACTTTTAAACACGGAAGGCATTTTTTGAAATAAATCGCGAGATTGCAATTATATGTTCTTTGAACATGACTTATGATGAAATAAAATTACTATTATCATTATCATCAACAATACCACTCTCCCGTGATTTTTTTCAATTAACGCTATGCAAGTGGGTGGCGAACAGACCATAACTGGAGAAATAATTTCATCTCAAAACTCGCCTTAAAAACTAGTTTGTCAACTACTTCTGATGGGGCATCTAAATCGACACGAACCCTGTGACTCCTTCCTTCCACGCCACCCTTGACATTCACCACCAGCCACGAAATTCCAGAATGAAAATCTGCCCCCCGCCCCCCCCCCCACTCTCTACCCACTCACTGGCGCACTGACCCGTTCGGCAAGCTTAGAAGACTCAGGGTAACAACTAATACCATTAGCAATTTTTTAGTTATTTTGGACCAGATGACCGCTGGTTTCGAGACCTGACGGTGGCGCTAGGTAAAAACGTTGGTAGCTACGTCCAGTTCAGCCATTGTCTGGAAGAGAATTCTAGCGGACAGCTACTCCAATTGTCAGTTTTCTGTGGTTCCTCCGATCAGCATCAGCTGAATGGCATCCAAACAAAAAGAGCGGAAAGCGTGCGCGATTCGTTCCTTCCTCTTCCTTGTCCTAACCTCGCCCCTTACATTTACACTTCCACGCACCACCATCACGCTTCTATGCCCCATCCGGTGGGAGATACCTTGTCGGGGGAAAACCCGCAAGCCGACGTGTAGGTTGCCGCCGAATCTCGCCCTCCAGCGGATGAAGATCACCACCACCTCCGGGATAAAAAATATGCACTACACTTACAGCAACAATGACCTTGAGAATCGCCGCGCCCGGTAATAGTAATCTATCAACCCCGCCCAGGAAATTTCAGAATGAAAATCCCCTCCCTCCACCCACCCGCCCGCGCACCGTCCCGTCCGTCCGTCACTCGCGATTGCTGACGTCACGTTCCAAGTGCACGTACCGACTACTCCGCTCAGCGCCGCGCCGCGCCGCGTCGTCGCGGGCCCGAAATAGAGCGTGCGGCGCGGCGCGGCGCGGCACACAGCGCGCGGCTCGCGTGAGGAAGGCAAAAATAGCGCGGGCGGCCGAGCGCACGCCCCGGCCGCGCCCGCGCGCACGAGCACGCGTGCGCCGCCCTCCCTCGCGCGCCGCGCAGTTCCGGTTAGCACGTTTTATACCCGCCCCCTCAACGCTGCCATTGAGCGGCCTTGCCACCTACGCACGTCTCGCTGTTTTAGTCCTCTTGGTGTGGTGGTTTTAGTGGTAAGTTGTTCAGTAGAGTATATCCAATGTGACATTAGGGATGCAAATTATTGTATTTATTTTAACTTTTTGTAAAACTTTTTTTTTAAATTTTAGCACGTTTTTATATGCCATTGAGCGGCCTTTCCACCTACGCACATCTCGCCATTTTTTAGTTCTTTTGGTCTTGTGGCTTTGGTGGTAAGTTGTTTATTAGAGTACATCCAATGTGACATTAGAGATGGAAATTATTAAATTAATTTTTATTTTTGTAAAATTAGATTTTTCATAAAATTTAGTACGTCTTTATATTCACCCCTTCAACGCCGCCATTGAGCGACCTTACCATCTACGCACGTCTGGCTTTTTTAGTTGTTTTGGTCTTATGGTTTTAATGGCAAGTTTAGTAGAGTATATCCAATGTGATATTCCGGATGGAAATGATTCAATGATGGCCTTCAAAACTTGAAACAAACGTCATTGGAAAATGTCATTGGTGCACCAAACGGGAAGAGTTCCCGCCCACTTCTTCAGACGCCTATGACACATTAAGTAATATAGCTTTTACTATTTTCTCTACTAATGAAAGTCATTCAATATATCAATTGTTTACGTTCTAAATATTAAATACATGTTAACAAGTAGAAATTCATTTTATATTCAGCAGAAATAAAAAATCTTTATAAGAAAACAGCATGTCCTATAATTGCACTCCCCTTCACCCAGAGAAAAATCTTGGGTTCTCCTGTGAAAAATCTAAACATTTTTTTTCATTTTATAGATTTATTACTATAAAATTATTATAATATTTTCATTACAAAAACTCTGTCATGATATCGCATATATATGCTTATTTCTTCCACATCGCGTTTCTTCTCAGACGTAAGCTTTAAGTATTTTTTTGTGTTTCATTTTTCTTTAAATATTTTGAATTCAGCGTGATTTCCTGAAGATTTGCTGGAAGTTTTAAGGAGTCACTACACCTGGTTCCGCCCACGCACGCACGGTTCGCTCTCCTGCCGCGCACGCCAAAGCGGTTCCGGTTAGGACTTTTTTTACCCGCCCCTAAACGCTGGCTCTGGGTGCTTTTAGCACCTACCTCGTACAATTTTTTTAATTTCTAGTTTCAGTAATAAGTTTGGGGCATATTAAAGAAGGAGGGATTACGGATGGACATGACAAGGAATTGCAGTTTAAAGAAATATTTCAATACAATAGTGACGTCTCATAAAGTATACGTGACGTTTTTAAATGCGATTAGAAGAGTAGGGGCAATGTCGAGTTACCATCTGACAGAAAAAAATGGCTCCTCATTTGTCCCAATAGGTGGGTCGGAAGGCCTACGTATAACTGTGAGCGACGGGCACCCACAAGTCCAACCACTAAATACTAATATATTATATATTACATTTTCTAGTCGATATGACATCTATACTTTGCACAAATATTTTTTTAATATAAATATTCGCGCATTATTCATAAAATATCCAATATTTCCTCCGAAAATGTCTAGTAATTTTTATTACATTTTAAATATAATAAGAGGGGCAGGTCGAAGGTACTACAATATTCTAAAAGCAAGCAAACAAAACATTCTAATAATATATACTGATATTTTGAATATATATAATACCTTTCAATAAATGTAAAGACACATACACACTTGGAAAAGTAAGGCAAGAAATCAACGTCTTGCAAATATTTGATCAATATTGAAAAACGCTTAGGCAAACGAAGACCTTTGATCCATGTCTTAGGAATTTTGACTGTTTCAAAGACCATTCTAGAATGTTATCATCAGTTGTTTCTGATCTCAGCGATATTTTCATCCCGCTTGAAGTGTTGCCAAAAAAAAACAACTATGACGAAACTTGGAATATAGTGCAACATAGTAGGTAATATTTAAAAACAAACCACTGAGTCATATATCGCGATGAGAAATCCATATACTTTTGATTCAATATACAAATTAACAGTGATGACGACATAGCATGCAGAAATTCCAAGACTCATTGCAACAAGAAATGAAAATACAATTAATTTAGTTCTTTATAATAGTCCAATGATTGTTTTTTTTATCGCTTCCATAAACTTTCACTCTCATTCGTATGCTCTATTCAAGATCCGTGTAGTGTGCTTTCAGATAATGAAACAAATTTTTCCTAATATCCTTGAAAAAATACGTGTTTGTAATTAATAAAATGTTTTATTGATTTCCTTTGGATAGCTTGGCCATCAACATCCACCTAGCAGCCATCTTATCTGTGAATAGTGACATTCAGGTGATGATGTGAAATTTAAAGCGGTAGTTTGCGTCAGAGACGAAAACGTAAGTTCTACTTTCAGCCCTAATGCTAATGAGAGCATCGCCTCAGTAATAGGATTTGGTCGGCATGGCGCGTACTGTCGCCACACTTTCAAACACCGTAATATTTGGCACAGAAAACAGTTTTTTTAATGAACACACAGCAACGTTTATTTTGTAAGCATAAAAATGGTCCCAGAAATAATTACAAGAAACATGAGCTTGAAAAAGGTTGAATAAAATCTTATAGAATATTAAGACATGACTTTAGATTATAAAGAATTTACATACATGATGCTATGGTTTATTTAAGAAATATAATATAGGTTAAATTATGTTTTAAGTTTTGTTCTGTGTAAAAATGAAAAGAGATCGCTTTCATCGAGGAGAGAGAAGAGCTAATACATCGAACTTGTGCTGACTAATGAATCAGAATGTAAACAGGAGCATTCAGGATGGAATATTGTCCATAATCACGCCATACCACTTGTGCCCACATTCTGTTTAGTCATATAAATAGTCGTATTGGATGGGAATGGAATTCAAAATATACAGCCGAAACATGTATGAAGTAAATGTCTATCTACCGCAATAATTCAAACGAACTAAATACGATTGTTAATGGAGTGAATAAGAATTTCAGAATGCAAACCTGAGATGAGGTATGATTGTAAATGCGGGTAATCAAACGGGTGAAAGAGATAGAGAACAGAAAATATGAGCAGTGGATTGCATTCTTTTTCTGCTTTTTCTCCATATTCTTGATAATAAAAATGTTCGATTTTTGAAGTAGTTACTTGGCTCTCCAAATATTTAAATACAGAATTTAAAGTTATAAAGTTCTGTAGATCTGAAGAATAAAGAACGAGTTCCCTTCGAAACACAGTCCTTTAAATGCTTCTTTTTTTTGCGGCTATTCACGATTTAAAAATTGCGCTCAATGTATTTTCAATTACTGTTCGCCAATGTAAACTCTGAGACGAGATATATTACCACAGATTTAGTGAGAGCAAACAAAGTTAGTGACTGCATTATCATGATGCGAATGCTCATCCTCCACACAAAAGTTTTCTATTATAAACTTATATATGTTAACAGAATTGCATAGCTCAAAAAGAAGCTCGAAAATCCCAAGCACAATGAAACCGCCAAGATAAGCACAGCGAAAACGTTTCTCGTTGTAGGAAGGCCCCCCCACAAAAGGCTTGAGTTCTCTTAATGCCTCCCTGGAAACGATTTTCCTTTACCGCCTACTGCCACGTTATCGAGCCGTAGCGCGGGCAAAAGCTGTCAAATCCCCCTTTCTCAGGAGTCCTTTTTCCCCTCCTATTTAGTTTCTGGGCCATTAGGGTGCAGCTGTCACATATGACGCGCTGTTGAATCCACCACGCCTTGCTGATGCCGCTCGAGATGTAATGTCTGTCATTTTTGCGATTCCCAAATGATTTTTGCATCCAACGCATGGGCTGCGTTAAATTTAGACGGTGTGTGAGGGATCGCCGGGTGAAAAAAAAAGACAAAGAAGAAAAAAACGAAGGAGTGAGACAGACTCGGAAAGAGAGAGACAGAGGGGGGTGAGAGGGAACGTAGGAAGACCGCGACGCGCAGAACGCAGCATCTCGCAGCACGGAGCCAAATTACATTACTCGGAATATAGTACGGCTCTGGCTCTTTTTGCTCAAATATTGCTAACGGCTTCGGGAACGAAAAGTGTGTTTCATATTTGATGCCTCCACATTCCGGGCGCGGTTCCCAACGCCGCGCCCCGCTGCGCACCCTTCTCCCCTCACCGGGTGGGGACGGGGGTGGCAGGGAAGAGAGGAGGAGAGAGAGAGGGGGAAGGCGGAGAAGAGGCAGTGGAGCGACCGGGATGGCAGAGGGGGGGATAATGACCACGTATGCAAAACGGTGCCGGGAGAGAGGAAGAGAGAGACAGAACGGCGAGGAGAGAAGGACGGGGGAGGTGAGGGGAGAGCAGTGGAGGGCGCGGGGGGAATCAGAGCAATTTAGGGTCCACTGCAATGCCTGCGTCTGTCAGCTTGCATTATGCCATCCGTGGAGAGGCTTGCTGCGACGTGGCGCACAGCGGAGTAGAGTGGAGCTGAGGTGGGGCGGGGCGGAGCGGAGCGCGGGGAACGGTCGGTGGCGGGGAGCTGAGCGGAGGCGGCGGCGGCGGCCAGCGCATGGGGACGGACAGGGCGGGACGCACGATGGGCATTGTGAGCACGACCCATTGATGGGCACTGTGATCGATGTAATGATACTTTGAGAATGATTACGAAAATAAATTAAGGGTTGGGGAGACGAGAGAAAGGAAAGCAGTCATACATTGTATGAGTGAGCAGGCAGATCGAAAGAGGAATAGAAGCAAACAAAGAAATACTTCTAACAGAAGAGAAACAAACAGACAAACAAACAAGTAAACAAAACACAGGAAATGAAAGTACTCACTTAAAAATTAAAAATGTAGAGAGAGCAACAAGCTTGTGAGAACAATTCATGAAAACGAGCAACTTTTAATGTTCGAAAAAAGACGGTACTGACAGCGATTGACTTTTAGGTGGATATTTGAAGAATGAGGTGAAAACTAGTTAAAGGTTGCTAGTGCCATGTGTTGTAGGAAATCAAAAGAGAAGAAAATCGAGGAGGGGAAATATATGGTTCGTTGAAACTTCATTAACAAAATAAACTTCATTAAGCAATAGATCCGAAGGAGGAAGATCTTTTTAAATACGTCATTTTAATGCACTCAATGTTCAATATAGTACACACTTTTTTATGCAGAAGAACCGATATAAGCTTTAATGAACTGAGCAAAATGATATCCAAATGTTTCCAACACGAAAATAAACAAAGCAATATCGAACCTAATGCAGGACAAATGAGAAAAAACGTTGAACGAAATTCAACAATGGCGGACAAAAATTAACCAGAATCTGTAAGAGAAATGATAACCATTTAGGTAATAAGTAGTATATTGATGAAAACAAAAATCTAAGAAAGAAAAAGTAGGATAAAATTAAATGGAGGGAAGTCCACAAATAATTTAGTTAAACAATAACATAATTTTCGTTTCATAATTATTAACATTATGTATGTTGGTAGACAGTGAAACAGAGAACTTTTATATTGTTGGATGGAAAGAAAACTGCTGTCGAATTGTCTGCATAGTTCAATAAAATTTCTCACCACAAAAAGTCGATGATGGAGCAAAAAATCAGCAATATCATCAAATATATTATGAGTCTGACTCGGTAACATATATCTATGCCCGCTAATCCGGAGCAAATACAGAGAACGACCTTCCAACGAACGTCATGATCCATAAGAGCACTCCTGCATTGTCGTACCCACAGTAGGTGGACCAGCAAGAGAACAAAAGCCACATAAAGAAGTCTGATGAATAGCTATAACCCACCAGCCTCCATCTGCCTACCCGAGACGAACCCTCTCGCATCACACAACCACCGAAGCGCAACCGCCGGAACCGATGACTGTTCCGCGCATCTGTATCGGACGAGGGCAAACGAACACCTCATCAGACGACCAATGTCGCGTGTTACCGCATAGTCCAATAACTCCGAAACCTTGCACTCATCGCACGAACGGAAGGGATAAAAGATGTCAGGAAACATTGAATAAATTGAGGGTGCTAGTCGTTTGTTTGAATTGAAATTAAGACATGACGGGTGTGAATAAAAGTCAACACGCTACGCGATTCACAATGACAGCAGATGGACGACTAGGAACAAACGAAGCGCGGCCAATGAATCGCCCCAAACTCATGGTTCCCTCCGGTCCCGTACACGTGACGAACCGCCGTTCTCGAATCTCGTTATTCGCAACTAATGGAATGAGGCTACAAGCTACGCGGGGGAACGTCCCTTAACGACCTAAGTGAATTTTACGGACAACAACGGACACAATATCGCACGCGCGCACAATCGATGCGAAAATAAATGTTACGTCATCGGACATCCCGGAAATTCGGGCAAGCCCCTGAAGTAATTAACTGGTAAAGATGTGATCGACGTTTTATCGATACACTACCGGGCTCATGGCGACCGCGTTTATTCAAATCAGTATAGCCGAGAGCGCGGTCGTTGTAACGGACACCGCGTCCGCCAACGGTCATTATCCGGGCTTCTGATTGGACGAATAAGCAGTTGAATAGGGCTTATCGTCGTTTGTTTTCTTCGCGAGTCCACACAATCTGTTCCTGGTTGAGAGTGCGATTACTGTCCCAGAAATGTCCGTCACTGAATGGAATCGCCCACTGGCAGCAGATTGTAAGGTCATGGCTATTACTGTAAACGTTCTTTCATTTCGTTTTCAACCGTTTCATGAATATTCTAGTTTTTATGAGGTGAAAGTTCGAATCGGAAATGCGCGCTGGGATGAATTCGTCGATTGAGTCGGACGCTGTTTGTGACTGCGTTGTATTTGTTTCAGCAAGTCACTTGTTTCGGAAAAATGAGAACGCGCTTTTCTGTTTGAACCTAAATGTCGAATTCGAACTTCTCTCCGCCAAAATCACTAATTTAGGGCTTTTCAAAATTTCCAAAGCAATAGTCTTGGGTCTGTGTGGCCTTTCATACTCTTTTGCAGCTCAACAAAGGGATGTGGCAATAAATATTTTCAAAACTATTTTCATACAAACTGCTCTTGCTTCGAATAATTTTCTAATTGTTCTGAACAGAAAAATACGTGAAGTTAATAAATAAGTTAAGTTAATACGAAAATGTAATTCTGACAGATTCTTTAAAGAAACAATTAGGGTTTTTTAAGAGATTTTTTTAAGCGACCTTAAAAAAATAAATAAATAAAATCTAAGTATGTTGTGAGCATTCAATTTGTTCAATTACTTCTATGCAATAGAAACATGTTGATTAATATTCATTCATTCATCAATTTCTGCTTATTCACTAGATAGCTTTGTTGGTATTACGGGTAATATTATCATGATGAAAATCATGCAATCTGAACAATATCGTTTTCAACCGATGAAGCAATCTCTCCGGCGCTAGTTACACTTACATTATTTTTTTAATTCAACTGATTCATTTTTGTATCATGTATCATCCTGATCCAGTAAATTTTTAATAACGTTCATAGCAGTTGAATAGGGCTTATCGTCGTTTGTTTTCTTCGTGAGTCCGCACAATCTGCTCTTGGTTGAGAATGCGATTACTGCCCTACAAATGTCCGTCACTGAATGGAATCTCCCACTTCTCTCATTCTCTTGAATCTTTCTGTTATTTCAACAAAATCTCTCTCGTCTCCAACACCCAACACAATCCCACGAACATGTCTCTAGTATGTTTCAGACTCACACCGTCACCCAGATTCAAAGTTCATTCGCTCACCTTACCCAACGACAACATGCGCTATCACGTTACTCAGTTGCGTACCACCCCTGCCATCTTCCGACATCGCCTTCTAGTCCTGCCCCATCCCGGAACCTTTGCTCCGCCCCGCCTCCGCCCCGCCTCCGCCCCGCCTCCGTCCCGCCTCCGCCCCGCCTCCGCCCCGCCTCCGCCCCGCCTCCGCCCCGCCTCCGCCCCGCCTCCGCCCCGCCTCCGCCCCGCCTCCGCCCCGCCTCCGCCCCGCCTCCGCCCCGCCTCCGCCCCGCCTCCGCCCCGCCTCCGCCCCGCCTCCGCCCCGCCTCCGCCCCGCCTCCGCCCCGCCTCCGCCCTTGTATCCACAATTCCTGACTATTCACAATCTCGAAGATGTTGCCAGGTTCACTTGAATTCTGGATTGGTACGAGAACATCCATATGTGCTACTTATGAATGCACACTTAACAAAATCTTTTACTCATTCCATAACATCGGATGAACCAAACGGGATGCAGTTGTGCTATGCCTTCACAGGAAACGGAAAGTGAAAGGGGATTAGCTGAGAAGCTGGGGAAGGGGAAAACTGTACGCGGGATGCAGTCGGGCTATTCCCTCCCGTCCCTCGCCACACCAATATGGCCCCTCCACCGCTTTGTTCCCCCTTCCCGCGCGCATCCCGGAGCACCGCCGAAGTGCTTACTATTAATCGGATTCCGGAGGCACCCGGTAACAATAGGCGCAAACAGCCTCGCAGACGAGGGTCAATAGTCGCTAATAAGGAGCTTTATTGACGAGTGGAGCGACGCTGTGTGCTGTGGAGAGGCGCGCACGGCTAAATAAAAGCGGATCCCAAGCATGCATGCGCGTGCAGAAAGGGTAACTGAACCGGGCCCCTTATTGCGTAAAGCCGCACGTACGAAAGAGGAGTTATTTTAGAAAGCCTGATTCTCGGCCGTTCGCACTACGGTTGTCGTCTGCCAGTATACAGAAGTGGAAGCATGTTTGATAGATATTGCGAAAAGCCCCTGGGAGAACTGACGGAACGTGTAGAGTTGAGCACGAAATTCTGAGTGCACATTATAAGATACACAGAGTGGAGTACTGCAGAAAGCATCTTAATTGGCGTGATTGATGGAACATTAGAACAGTGATATATACTGAAAAGGTCTGTAATCTGTTCACTCTATTACGTTACATTGACGAAAGTTTCTGAAAATGCAAGTTACAGCGATATTCGGACAGCGGTCAGGACAACACATTTTTTATTCAAGAAATTGAGCAATAAAATATCATGCAGCATCGATGTTTTTGGAGAGTTCTAAAATCGTAAGATTAAACATAAGTAGGAATGTAAACATGATCAGAGTATTAACGTTTTTATTGAAGTCGATAAGAATCACGATAGACAGTTACTTTCCCAGGACTTACTTTCAAAACACATCGAGATTCCCTCACCTCAAAAGCGATGAGTCTATCCATTGAAAAATTTGAATGTCATCAATGTTCTTGAAATTCATTTTGACTGAGAAAAGAACATTATTGCAGAACATTCGAAAAGCATCTTGTTTTACATCTAAATTACTTGAATATTTTAAAATATATCTCATGTTTTAATGTTTAAAACAATTCAGTTTACAAAACGTAGCAAGCATGGAATGAACTGTAACTTGAAATGAGATGGTGAAAACAGTAGACAGTGCTATGTTACTAAATAAACCCACAGCACGAGAAAAGAAAGTTCTTGGGAAATTAATTCAACGACACAGAGGAGGTACTAGAATTAGTAAAACATACGCAACCTACCAACGGGTAGGTTACTTCACTTTTATATACACTAAGACCCTATGCTCTCATTTCACAGCTCAAGTTCATAAATACGCAAAAATACGCGTGACTCAAAATAGAGTACACGAACAAGTAAGAGCACATGGAGTAACGGTAGGGTGGAAAAGCAAACATGGTGTCCCAAGGGAAGGGAAAAATGTTGCAGATGAAACACTTATTTTCTGAAATATACCAGCAACTTTTGCACATGGGAGGAAATGTTAAAGGAGCAACGAGGGTAATACCAGGAGCTAAGGTGAATGGGAAACTATCACGTTTAAACTATTAACACGCTGACCTTTAGTTGAGGAAATAGAAATTTCATGGAAATTTTAAAATGAAGGTCATTTTTCCTTTCCTTCTACTTCTGTACGGTTTGAAAGCGAATTAATAAAATGGAGATAGTGCATTGAGGCACGGATGCATTCATAAACTTATGACTAACTCGTGTCAAGACCTTGTTAGCGATAAGGTTAGTAGTGAAATGTTTTTGGTTTTGTAAGAAAGAAGTTATTCTGGTCTTTAACAGTAGAGTTGTACTTATCAATAGTTATATTTTAATACGATTTTAATGCAATGAACCGCCATGTTGAAGTGATGAAGCACAAAACTAGAATGACATAAAATGATAAATTTAACGAGATAAAATCGTACAATAAAAGATGAATAATATAATTTTCACATCAAACGATTTTAACACATCACACCAATATTGTAATTTCAAATTCCAAAATTCTGGGAAGCTCAGAAGGCTGACAGTTGACATTACATGCACCTGAACAACACGAGTAAAAATCGTACATTTGCAAGAGCTTCGAACAATGCAAAGACATCGAATAGATAGTCAACAAACAAATAGCCCACTGGAAGAGAATTTTTTACTCGCACAAAAATAATAAACCCGGCTTTGTCCACTCATCACGAAGCAACAAAATACGAAACAAAATTGTTTCCTGCGTTGTGCTTTGATCTCCTTCTTTCCGCCGCACTGTGCCTCCGTGCGCCGCGAACGAGCTTCAAACGGGCGCGCGCAAGGATTGAAAATGGAAAACAAACGATATTTCCACGACGCGATCACTCGTGCATGTGTGCGTGCTAGTGTGTCGGTGTTTGTGAGTGTGTATCAGTGTGTGTGTGTGTGTATCACTGTGTGTGCGCATCAGTGTGTGTGTGTGTGTGTGTGTGTGTGTGTGCGTGTGTGTGTGTGTGTGCAGAAGCTGCCGAAGCACCGTGCTCGCGAGCACAAAGCCCTGTGGGTGATTAGTAGGGCGTTGCCCGGGCGTGGTCGGGCTGCCGGCGCGACCGCGTGTGCTGCCGGTCGCGGCGCCTCGCACAGTGGGGCCAACTGTTCATTTCGGAAAACAAATTCCAATCGTTCCAATTAATGCAGACCTTCACAGATCAAATGTTCTGTTTACTGTGAAGGGATTTCTCAAACAGAAAAATACTACAATACCAACAAAAAAGTAGTAATGTAATGAAATGTAATTAATTTGTAATGATAAAAATCCTATTATTAACATTTAATCAAATGTGTGGTCAACAGAACACGAGGGGATCCAAAAAAAACACAAACATGAAAGATCAGGAATAAGCATGCGTGCCGGGGGCAAGATTCGATCCCGCGATCTTGAAACATTGAGAAAGAACCATCTTTGCAAATGTAATATGAATACATAGAAGACTCACACAAAGGAGCACAAATTAACGTCATTTAATACGAACCGAAAACGATGGCCTCTAGTATGTGATATTTAATGTTACTCGAATTGACAGAAAAATTTTTGTTTCAAGCAAAGTTTTGCCTGAGTAAATAAATTGTATTAATACTTTGGTCAGAAAGATTGCGAGTTTGAATTCTGTCAGTTTCTGATACACGTCCAATACGACGGGTTTGCCTCCGACAAAAATTTTGAGGGTCTGTTTGGTGGACAAATAGCATTAATGTCATTGTAATGACCTAAATCAAATCTAGGTCGACCATCCAAGTACGTAAAATACAATTCATCCTTCGTTAATACAAGCGTAAAACAAAGATAATAACAACGACGACGACGATAATGATAATAATAATACTTATAATAATAATAATAAAAATAATCGTATTTTAAATAACCAAAGAAGAACTTTGCACCATCAACATTTCTGTGGTCACGGCGTAAAAGTTAAAAATCAAAGTTAAGTCAAAAATCATAGTTTCGAGGAAACCAGGGTTAAATATTATGGAGCCAATGCTTTTTCCTATGATCAACGCTATTTCTCAACGCTTTTTGTCGTTAAGGAGGCACCATTTGAATTTAGTCATTTTACTAAAATAAAATATGGACAATTAACTTGTGGTTTCAGTACTTAACCCAATTTTGCCAAAAATTGACTTAAGAACTTTTACCCCGTGACCACAGATTTTATAAACCACCTTCACTTCCCTTCACGTAATCTTCAGTTTCCTTCACATCCTCTTTCAAACACGCGCTTGAATAACCCAGATCCGACAGCCGCAACCCAGAAACCAACCCCAGGAAACCCCCGCCTCCGCACAGAAGCCCACTGTGCGGGCCGGGCGCGTCTGGCGGCAGCGGCTACGCTCCGGGCACCCGGCGCTGCGCGGCGCGGCGCGGCGGGCCGCACTATTTATACAGCGCGCGATCACAGGGCGGGAGCTGAGTCACGTCCGCGCCGCCTCCACCGCCCCCGCGCCGCCGCCCGGCGAGCGCCAACCACGGGGACGGACGCGGCCTTGCGTCACACGATTCGCGGAAACATCGTCGTTGCCGCCGCCGCCGCCCGCGGTCCGGAGACCCAGAAATTCGGCTCGGAAATTATTTTCGATCTGATTTATGAACGGTTTCCCGGTGACTAGCGAGGCCGCGTAAGGCGGTGAGATAATGGATATTTCTTGCTTCGCCGGATCAGTCCTGTGGGATATTCTTGCTGCGCTGAAGCTGATGGAAATAATTTTTTTTTTCGACTAAAGTAAGTATGTGATTACTTATTGAACAAAAATAAGTGTGATACTTAATAGTTTTGACCCCTCCCCAGGCTTCCCATTTAGTTATTTGATGGTATTGTGATAATAAATTAAAAGACACATTCACTTCCTTATTTTAACCGGATCATTATCAAGTTTAAGCTTTTTCTAATACTGTCAATGAGTGATGACATTGAGTGACCTTCACATTCCGAAATAAAATTCAAAACAGCAGGTTTATAATTGAACAATTGTCGAAAATATCTAGCAAACAGGTAAATAGAAATTTATCGTCACATTGTACATCACATGTACTGGCAATGTATCGTCACATACACATTGACGTGATTGTAAGGATTTCTGACTGTAGTTGTTCTCATTTGCGTATAAACTATTATGCATTCAGGAGGCGTTCACTCTGTTCTCATGGGCTTTGGGAGTTCCTTCATGAGACAAGTAATTTCCACAAATCATTTCATCTCTTTAGTATTGACATTTGAAATATCAGAAATTGCTTAGCTCATTAAGCAGTTTGATAAGAATAATTATTGATTATGGTAAATTCATTTTACCTTGATGCCAATAATACTTGACTAAAAAGACATCAACCTGATTCTTGTAAGGTATATGGACTTTAAATGAGGGGAGCTTGTATTAATTTCCATTTCCATTCAGAATATTATATTTTGTTGGTAGTTGGCGAGGTCACGTAATGGGATACGATAAACGAAATTTCGTGTTCGTTTCAATCAGTCGGAATAAAATTAAGCACGATATTCTGTATCTACGGTGAATACTTTTAGTAATACGATACTCTAAAACACAATGTTGTACCAAGCCTCACTTTTTAGCTCATTTCTTCTAAAAAGTAATATAATTTTGTGTAGAAATGTCAGATTCTCTAGTTAGAGAATTAGTTGGAATAGAAGATATAGAAAATAATAATTTGTAGATGATACATTCTCAATAAATAATTTACATGAAATGCTTAATTTCTTTAAAGGTGTAACTAACCCAATGAGGTTTTATTTAATTATGAGGAGACGCGTTTTTCTTCACATTTACTTATTAAATATATCAATTGCTGCAAGATTTAGCAATTTATATCATTCTTTAAAAATGAGGCCAAACTAGTTTTAAGAATTTTGAAGCCATTTTCGTAAAACAACTTGAAATTAGAGTAGATTAGTGAGAAACACTAACCAATTCCGTGTGTACTTAACTCTGTGCATAATTTATTAAAGATTGAGAAGTACGAGTACATAATACAACAGATACGATTCATGTGTGTCTTTTGGAACATTTTCTCAAGTGCAACATAGATTGAAGGATCAAACACTTCAATCGAGGAATTCGATCGATCAAAAGAACTGAAAAAAGTGCTGATGTACAGATTTCATAATATTTTAGAAACAAATTAGCTAATCGTCTGCAATTTTTTTGAACTTTAGGAAATCGTCGATTGAAGAAAATTAAAAGTGTTATATGAAATATATTTTGAAAATAAGTAGTAAATTGGGATTCAAAAAAATACCTCTGACGAGAACATCCGGTAGACTAGTAATGCCGACTAATGACAAAGAGAGTTCTGCAAGAAGACATTAATTTCCTATCTACTCTTCTCCGACCGGGAGATCCAAGGGGTGGAGTCTAGACAGCAGACGATTTTTCCACACACGCCAGATTTAATTCAGCTGGGGTGTTGATAAATCTAGCGGCTGACTACTCTGATAGGTAGCTTTCCTTTCTTTTTGATCAATACTGGCCGAATGCTGGAGTACAACCATAACAAACTGGGCACGGTCCGACTTTTCCTTCATCACTGTGCCCTCTTCTCCTCTTACCCACGCACATACATCAACAACACTACCCCAGATGTCGGAGAGACCTGTCGGATGCTTAAAGCTTGCCCTGGCTGGGATGGTGACCCTCTCGGGGAGATATCTAGAGGTAGAAAACCCCTGCAAGCCGCCGTGAAGGTCGGTGCTGGATCTCATCATCCAGCGGGGAAGGAACACCGCCACATCCTGGGACATAACATGCACGAACCGTAGAACAGTGTTGTCAAGGTCGATGCAAGGAGCGGGAGTCCATGGCACGAGTGCCACGACGAAATCGCCCCTCCACGCAGTTCATTACCCCGCCACCAGACACAACGCCATCCCTATTGTAAAACGGCGGGGTTATTAATGGTTCCCTTCCCCGACGCTAGTTGCGCAGAGAAGCTCGTGGCATGCTACGGTGCCACGACGCGTGCCACTGCCACCAGTAGAGGAGCTTGACACCACTGCCGTAGAGACTAATGACCAGTACAATTCATGCTCTCAGAATCAATCAACCAAATCTCCTGCTCCCCTCCACCCTTCTCTTTCCAATCGACTGCGAATACCCTGACACTCTTCCCCTCCGTCCCTCCCAGACCGAGCTTCACTTTGTGCCAGTTACGCGCAAGCTTCACAGACACGCAGGCGCCTCCCTGCGCCGTCTAGGGCTCCTCCGGCCGCGCATAACAGCGCGATTATGAGTCACCCTGACCCCCCCTCTCCCAGGACATTGCGAGGGGGGGGGTGCCACCTGCCGGGCGTCCGCGAGGGCCCCGGCGGCGTGCGCGCGAGCGACACGGCGCGGCGCGGCGTGGCGCCCGGCGACATCAAAGGCCGCGAGCTAAGTGATTAAAGGACGATTTGTTTCTTAACATCAAAAAAATTCCTTGGACGTGAGTTTGCTCTCTTTAATTAGCCGTCCCCCCTCGGCTGGGCGGGCCGCGCGCGTCCCCGCTCCCGACCCGGGCCGCTGCTGGAGTCAAACGAGTTGCGGGACTTTGTGCCGGGCGGGGGCGGCGGCGGCGAGTTACGTCTCTGGCATCCGACTGAATGTGAGGGCTCCCTTCGTAGGGTTCCCTTGGCGATTAACTGAGAGATACTTTCCGAGTGGGTTGTTCAAGATGAAGTTTTAAATGTTTTTTCCTTTTTCATATACGTATGTATATATGGAGTCATCTATGCAGTATAATAAAGTTATGTATTGGTCAGGAAAATTGATTTGAAGACTTCAATGAAAATACACTTGTTGGAGTCTCTTAACAAAGAATACACATTTGTATATAGTGCAAGGTTTTATTTTCAATGGTATTCTTAATGCCATATTCGATTTCTAGTATTACGGGATTGAATAATTAAAATGGGAAAAAATTTCTTTTTGAGAAAACACAATATCTTCAATATACATTTTACCTGAATGTATAGTAAGTCATAGTCTTAACTGATACATACCGTGAAAAGTATGTTCAATATTTTTTTAGTCAACATTTATGTACCCCTTGGAATTCCCCACTGAACAAATTAATCACACCCTTCAGGAATACATTTCCGTCATGCCTCAATTATTTGACAGAGAAAGTTTTAATTATATTCTAACTGATTATAAATATCAAAGTATTGTAATAAACGTTTGCATCAAAAGAGATGTTTTGGACCATATTTAATCAGATCAGTATAATGTAATCTCTTATTCCTTTCTGTAATAATGATGTATTTTTAATGCTAATTTACAGCATGTTTTGTATCCATAACCACAGAATTATAATCTTGCAAAACCTTAATATTGTTAATATAAAAAGTAAACTATTGAATCAAGTCGTTAATAACCTAGACGTTGATGCAACTCGAAATAAAATTAAGAAAAAATAAACACTAAAAATACTAGTAAATGCACGGCCATCCCTTGAAAACTTCACATCACCGTTTTTTCTCGTACTCTGTATAATCCAAGTCATATTCTTTTATTTCAGTTCTAAGAATACTGTGCAATTGCAGATCGCATTTCTTCGAAACGCAAGAAAGTAGCACGAGATGTTACGTAAATACTGGAGATGTTTTTATTAAGGTTACTCCATTGATTTTCTGGACTGCTTATTTGTCTCCACGAATTGTGGGAATTCTGACGTGGTATTGTTGATGTAATTACAAGAAGAAACAATGCCATCTCCGTCAACTTAATGTATTCATTTAAAGAATTAAATAAAATAAATATATTAAGTTGACGGAGATGACTTCCATTATTTCTTCATACTTATTTGTCTTAAAGAACGAGCCCATGATTGATTCTGTCTCCACATTAGTGCTAAGGAAATCACAAGCAAGCGGAACATTCGTCATATGGCACGAGTAATCAAGGAAAGTGCAAGTTACTACAATGAAATCTACAATGTTTCGCAGAATGGATCTGTACAATTGTTTTTAAACGTAAGTGCTTAAAGTGCGTAAATATTTGTTTTAAAATACATTTCTTTTAATAAAATTACTATACACATTTCTATGCATTCACATTATTTTCATGTCGGAGGTTTCTGACACACTTTCTTAGATAACTGACAGAGTTCTTAGTGAAGTACTTAAGCATTGAGCAATTTTCTCCCCACAATTTAATTACCTACCGTCAGAAAATAAACTTAATTCTTTGAAGTCGTATGTTCGTTCTGTTGTTGAAGTAGACGTTTCTAAAATTACACATTTTCTGAGTAGAGAAAATTCTCTGTCATTCAGTCATGGGTATCTTTTGCGTTGGTAGACGTAACCTGAAATTCAATAAACGTCAAATATCCAAATCTAAAAGCATGTGGAAAGAAGAACATAAAGAAAAGAGAACGACATGAATAAACACACCCTCTTGTGAGTTTCTTATATGAGACAATATAATTTCTTGATTCGATTATCACCACGTGTTCATCAATTCGATTAAATCTTTTCGTCTACATATTTTAGTGCATTACATTTTTATCATTCTTCATGCGATACACTTACACTGGACGCACCAGATGATAACATACCCAATTTCAAGCCGCAAACACGGGTCCATTTTAATCCAGTTAAATATCCCCGCTGCCTCAAATTTCGATGACTTGAATCATTTCAAATCGCGCTCTCAGTTTCATCAGCACGGATTCCGAGTTCCTCCGAAAGCTTTCAGCTGGGCGCGAGGGAAAACAAAAGAAGGCGGATGCGGTGGGCGGCATCTCGACGGCGTCCCGCTAGAGCGCGCGCGCGGCGCCGGCCACTTGAGGTAATTCGAGACTGGGGCAGGCGCAGACAACCCCTTCCTTGAGAGGCTTCCGCAAGGACCATCCGCCCCCCCCCTCACCCCACCCCTTCCTCTACTTCCTCCGCCTTCACCGTGCCCATGCCGCCGCACCGCGATACCAACAAGACGCAGGTCAACCGAAAAGGTAACGCAGTGGTCGGAAATAATATTCGTTTTGGGCATATTGTGGAACATTAATGGAGTTAACACTTAATTCCGGTTTCTTGATCACATTGTTTTATCACACGATTAGTTACTGTCAATTTACCGACTGCAGGTTATATTAAAAGTAAGAGGATTCGTGTACATCTTTCGGTGACTTCACTTCAATTGGTGTTACAAAATATTAGGTAATAATTACTCCATAATCATTACATCTAAATACATTAAAAGCACAGCCACGTTGTGTGTGAATGTAAATATAAGCATATTTCATACATATGGTTTATATCAGGGATTCCCTAACTTTTTCTTTCATCGGCCCATTTTAAGAGAATAATTCGGCAATTATTGTTCGCTTCAGTGGCCCCCTTACGTTTTCAATATTCAGCATCCATAATCATAAGACACAGAATTACACATGAGTGCCTTATGATAATTTTGTACACCAATACTTTCATAAATATATCGATATTCTATAATCGAAGGAGTTTTCGCTTTTAAGTAGCTGAATTTCTAATCTTCACTTTAGTGCAATTGTTACAAAATGATGTTGTTTTTTTAAATTAGGGATAGTAGTTCATCAGGCCGTATTGCAGAGAGTATTTTCTTGCGCTGTAGAGTATCGTTATGATTGCAGTTATACTTTGCTGAATTTTCTAAACATCCTTCCCCCTTCCTCTAAACATCCTTATGATGGATACGAAAGAAGAGAAGCGAATTTGTAATTTATTATAATTTTTGCTGCTTAATAACAGAAAACAATTAATAGTCAACTACATTAATATTTTTTGTAATCAATGAGTTCTAGGAAACTTATTCATATTGGGCTATTGCCCCCGAATCGACATTTTGGTCACCACTGACTCTCTTCAAAATTTCATTTTGATGGTCGACACCGACCCCGTCGAGATCCTGTGTTCAAAGTGTTTCAAAAACAAACTTTTTCTGGACAACTGGTCAACAAGTTACAAATAAAGTTAATAAAAATTCGGACATACTATTGACTATTTTCACGATACTAAGAATAATTGGCTCTATTAATCACCTCAAGAGTCGTTCAACTACTTTGTATATAAAATCATTGTTTTCCATCGTACAATTTTGCACAAAATATCCACCTCTTCTCAAGTGTACGTACTTACTATGAACTTTCTACTTTTACAATTAAAAAATTACAAACAAATAATAAGAGTGTAAATGATTTAATTGTATACGAAGGAAACAATAATGAACTTACTACGAGTATATGCATTTTTTCTCCGTAAAATGTGTTATTAGATTTTTATCTTCTCTACGCTACCAAAATCCCTTTCAAAGAGACAATTATTTTAGAGAATTACTTACACTTCAATTTCTTCTTTCTCCTTTGTACAACTTCGTTGTCATTTTATGAAATCCCTGCCCATTAATAGCTTGTACGCACATTTTTAACAACTTGTCGGTTCAACACTCGATTATAAAACATCCACTACGTCATTCCGTCTTCATTTGTAAAAATACGTCAGCCAATTTCAAATCGAGAAATGACAATAATAAAATTGAATCTTCAATAAAAAATATATCTTATTTTATTTCTCATGGCAAGGCAATTTTGTAACTGAGCATCTGTTCGTTTTTTTATATCGAGTAAAAACAACTCATAATATTTTTCCATGTGTGAATTCTGTGCATTCAACGTCCAGTTTATATATTTTAAACAATATATAACACACGAAGAACCGACGTACTGATCGACACATTTTTCTTTTCACTTGCTGAAGGAGTGTATTTTAATGTATCCTTTTCAATCTTTCTTTTGATGTATCGCTTTCAGTTTATTTGGTGCGTACTATTGATTGGCAAAATAACATTTCAACGCAATACACCTTTGATGCTTGAAGATATGTTCTGCACTTCGGAATCGGCCTTTGGCTTCGTCATCGATTTGGTAAAATGTATATCTAACATAACATCATTAATGGCACATTAAGGAATCCATGAGTTTATCGAATCTCTGGGAACACAAGTTTACTTTATGTTAGTTTTCATCAGTTCTTATCAGTATGTAAAATGAGTAATCGATCTAGAGGGAAAGTTTGGACAGCGGGAAATACCAGGAGATTGGAGGGAAGTAAACTTAGTACTTCGCACCATTCTCCGCATTATATCAAATATGTTCACCGATTATAGAAATGACTATTTAGAACTTGTTAACATCTTGTTCGTTAATCTGCTGCTTAGTTGGAAATGTAGTTGATAATATACCACAATCAAACATGGAAACTAACTTCAGTGACTCGATTATACGGACTATACGATGTGTAGATGAATGTAAGATTGTATGTTCATATTTGATTCATTAACAACATGCGAAAAATATATAACTTTTATGATAAACTTTCCATTAACGTTTAATTAGTCCAAACAAAATAATTGTATCTACTATTGCAAATTTACAAGAAAAAAGTTTAAGTAAAAAGGAGTAATGTTTATGTTATTATAGTTTAAAATATATCAAATCGTTTACACTTTTTTTGGAATTTTATAATGGTATAAATTTGTACAATATAAACATCTTAATATAAAATATAAAAATAAATGAAAGTATACTTTAAACGCTTCAAACAATTTAGAGAAATAAAGTTTCAGCATAGAAGTTGTTTCGAGTCAGCTACACACCACATACATTTATAACAATTAATTCAGTTACTAAGTTACGTAAACTTGCGTTAAGGGCAATAAAAAGAGTATTTTGGGTAAAAATTGATAGAAAAAATCTAGTGCATAACTGCAATGCGCTAACGAATTTTATGCGTCATGTCCACATTATCCCAGAAGATGGACTGAATTATCTGAAACATTTACGATAGGTAATAGATCTTCAAGAGATTCATCGAAAGAGGTTATTTATTAATTTCAATTGCTTAAACATTCATGTTATTATTTCAAATACATTTTTGCTGCCTCTTCCGGTAAGGAAAAAAAATCATCCGTCTCTTTTCTAAAACGTCTCATTCACCTTTGGATTACGAATCAATTTGATCTGTAAATATTTACTCATTCGAAAAACAGAAACATCTGAGACCACAACCCTGCACTTGTATGTAAATCTGAAATGAATTAAAATGAATTTTGTTGAAAACCGAGATAATTGTCATTTGGATGATAAGCAGTCACAATGGTATTGTGACTCTGATATCGTAGTTCTCAAATCTGATGGTAAAAATGTCTATGGGTGTAAAAACTGACAGAATTTCTGAGATTCAGTATGCCCCATAAGTCTGATCGTTGCAGACAACGAAAGCAGCATTCCACTGCCATCTTCTCCACCCGCCAACGGCCACCCACGCGCATCCAACCACCGCCCCAGACCCCAGCTCTCGACCAGGGCGCGCGACCACACCTGCGTGGCCACCGGATCCCGACCGCGCCGCGGAGCTGGGCGACCGCGAATATCGAGTGTCGCAGCAGCCCCACCCACCCCACTCCCACCCCCACCCCGCAACCCCCGCCCCGCCTCGCGCCATTTCCCGCCCGCCTCAACTCGCTTGCCTCACCGTCTCTGTCCCGCCCGCCCCCCCCATCCAACTGATAGTGACTCCCCCGCCCGTCCGTTCGTCCGTCCTTTCGTCTCTGTCCCGCCCACACTTTCGGCTCCGTCCTATTCGCTTGTTCATCCGTCTGCGTCCACCATCCAACCAGTCCCGAATGTCTCCAACCCTCTCGGTTCAGTTGTCTCCATTCTGCATGTCCATATGACCCCACCCTATCCGTCCATCAGCCTCCGTTTCCGTCCATCCGTCTTCGATTTGCCCGTCCGTCAGCCCATTCGTCCGTCTCTGTCCATCCCGCCAAGTCCAACTCCGCCACGCGCGCCCGTCCATCCGTCTCCATCCCAACCTCCATCTACCTCCGCCCTCACCATCCGTCCGCTCCGCCTGTCCGTCTTCGCCCTGTTCGTCCGTCCACCCTTCTCTTTCACCTCTCCCAGAGCGGCCTGCTCGACCGCATCCGACCCTCCTGCCAGTCTTCCTTCCGCTTCGTTCGTCTGTCTTATCCCTCCACATCGCCAACCTCCGTCCCATTCGCCCCCGCCCATCTTCCACCCAACTCTGTCTCGCAGCGTCGCATGCTGCCGAACTTCAGCCTCTGCCCGCTCTCCACCCCTGACCGCACTCCACCAAAAACCACAAGAAATCTGCATGCGGTTCTCCACTGAGCTGCGCCGCTTTTCGGGGTTTCGGAGCGGACGACCTAACAAGCTACTTACGAATATGCGATGATAACAGGCTCTGCTACGTATTTTTAAATAAACATTACGTCCAAATCATTTTCGTTCCGAAATTACTAGGATCTTAAATTCTGTAATGAAGTATGTTACATTTTTTTATTTTAAAAGATTTGTTTCACAACACCACAATCGATGAGACAACAGTATGCTAAATAACACAGTGGGAATGGATTTAGATTAATTTTGTATAAAATGAAACAGGATTTTAAAAAAGATTTTTTGCCAAAAAATAAATTTAGTAGCATCTGTTAAAATTATGAATGTTTATAATTGTCTATAAACTTTATATGTGAGTATATTTTTATTCTTATAGAAGCCCCAGGGAAAGGACTTATAGCGCTTATGTATTTACACATTAGGTGTAACTAATAATTTTCCTCCCCTTGATTTAATACAAAATCTAAAACGTGAATGAAGGGGATAAATTATTTAAAATTGAAAGAAATTAATGTTTGATCTGAAAAATACATGCGAATACTTATGCGATTGCATGTTATTCTCAATAGCCTGGCTTAAAAAATACACCTTCAGGAAGTAAATTCTTATAGATTAATTATTTTAAATGTATAAATTCGAGAGATTATTTTAGAAAATTAATGCAAATCTTTTAGTTCCCTTTTATACTAATATAATTATTATGCAAGTCATGAAGAAGGGGACAAATTCAGTAATTACCTCGCCTTAAAATGGCATTTATGTAATTAATAAATTCAGTGAAAACACAGTTACATCTAGGAAGTAAATTACATTACCAGCCGTTCCATTGTGACAGAATTCCTTTGTCAGAGTTAAACATAAAGAGATGTGGAGAGAGGAAGAGCGACAACGTACGAGCACATTCACTCTGCAGCTTTCCACCTTTCCACCGCCCAGTAACTTGACGTCCTAACTTGTCCAGGATAAGGTACGATTAGCCTCGCCGCTGTAATGGATTAGGCATCGCTATCTCTGTCTCCTTTACCCAGCCTTCACAGAAGAGCAAAGTTGTCACAGCGACAACCGTAGATAATCAGCACCACCACTGATCGTTGAAGGGACGTTCCTTCTAACCCAGGGTACAAATCACATTAGTCTACCCTTCTGAAGCATTAGCGTAGGAAATGATGATAGATCTCGTAGTTGGAAACACTGCTACTGATCGTGATGTATGATGACTTACAATTCAATAGCTCTTCATAGAGGGAGTAGTGCAACACAAGGATCGAATACAGATTCGGAACTGTTGACGAAACCAACCTATCAGAGTTCATATTCCCAGACAAACATTTTTTTAATGGATGGAACGAAACGATCGGAGCGGGAACCAGAAACCATTCCGCCTCTATTATCCCACTAACACTTACGCACATACACGCACAAATAAGCTCGCTCGTGGAAATTCGCGACTTACAATTCAATAGCTCTTCACCGAGGGAGTGGTCCAACACAAGGATCGAATCCAGACGCAGAACTGTTGACGAAACCAACCTGTCGAGTTCTTATTCCCAATCAAACATTTTTTTAATGGATGGGACGAAACGATCGGTGCGGGAACCAGAAACCATTCCGCCTCTATTATCCCACTGACACACGCACAAATAAGCTCGCTCGCGGAAATTCCCGACTTACAATTCAATAGCTCTTCATAGAGGGAGTAGTGCAACACAAGGATAGAATACAGATGCGGAACTGTTGTCGAAACCAACCTATCGAGTTCATATTCCCAGACAAACATTTTTTTAATGGATGGAACGAAACGATCGGAGCGGGAACCAGAAACCATTCCGCCTCTATTATCCCACTAACACTTACGCACATACACGCACAAATAAGCTCGCTCGTGGAAATTCGCGACTTACAATTCAATAGCTCTTCACCGAGGGAGTGGTCCAACACAAGGATCGAATCCAGACGCAGAACTGTTGACGAAACCAACCTGTCGAGTTCTTATTCCCAATCAAACATTTTTTTAATGGATGGGACGAAACGATCGGTGCGGGAACCAGAAACCATTCTGCCTTTATTATCCCACTGACACACACGCACAAATAAGCTCGCTCGCGGAAATTCGCGTGAACGGTGCGGGGAGTATCATTCAGCCCACGCACACATCTCTAACGAACGCAGCGAACAACGACGCATCAGCGCGCGGTGCGTGTCAGCGGTATCTAGAGAAGTCCCATTGCGCGGTATTATCTGACCATCAGCACGACGTGGCGGCTCCCCTATTATTCCAATTCACTATCGGCGGTCGCGGTATCACCGCGAGATAAAATCTTCCACTCTCGTTTTCGTCGCTCGCTCGGCCGAGGGTGCGGACGCAAAAAAATGGAAATGGCTTTTATGTTGAAGAGGGTAGGGTTTCGAAACGCACCGCCAGGAGGGGACGGATTTCACCACGACTTTTTTAATGTCTAAACAAAATTTATGAGAACGCGTCTTGAAATGGTGTGCATTTTTTAATACGAAATCGGGAGTAAAGGAACGCGTTGCCCACAAAAGAAGCAATTCGAAAAATGTCTTCTGTGATTCTTCTTTCAAGCAGTTCGCACATCTGGTAATAAAATTCGCTAAATTATATTATTTGAAATTTCAACTAAGCTGATTTTTATTGCAAAAAATATTACGAATATTGTTAATGAGAACAGCTAATGAGAGAAAGAAACTTAACTTTTATGGAAACAATAGCAATGAAAAGAGAAAGAAAATTATTAACCTCAGGAAGAATATTAGGGAGTGTGTAAGAAGTTGCAGTCATAAATGCTGATGACTGTTTAAATGCTGCGTCATCAGAAGTGTAGTCGATCGCTGGCAAGATTTATTCTGGAGCGGTCAGAGAGTGAACAGAAGATAAAGCATTTGCTCCAGAACAAAAAGCTCTAGGAGAACTCTTTAATTACTACAAGAACCTCTTAAAGTAGAATCTTAATTATAATGGAATGAAAGACACGTCTTGAAATTAACTCAAATGAACAGAATCAATAACATTACTGATATGTGTTTTATTTAAAATACGTATTAAAAATACACCACTGTCCCAAGTTCGTTGCTCGTACTACAGTAAACATTCGGTAAATGAAAATCAATAGCAGGAATTTTCTTGCCTTTCCATTTAAACTCGAACTAAGTTAAAACATGGTCTCATTATTCATATTTACACGAACGTATTTTATGTTTGTTTTGATGTCAACATTTATCATTTTTCTAATCTCTAAAATAGTATAGTTACATGTTCCCCAATTATATCATCGTAAATTTATCAAATAATGCTCCAGTACGTACTATTGATTTGGCATGCCGGTTAATCAACATTTAAACAACGAACGAACAAACAAAGCAAACAAAATGCCATATACAAGATCGGTAACCGGTAATATCAATACTTAGGCATTGCATGATCAAAAGAAAACGAGAGGCAATTTAAGACCGTGTAACCAAGTTTTATTTACTTCTGAACATTCGTCAAGAGTTCATCAAAATTTAGCACACAAAATGTAGGACTAAACCGGCGAGGTCCTTTATCACCGACAACCCTTTATCAAGACTCACACATCCAATTCTGTAGTTGAAACTATTGAACTGTACATTACGTTTTTAATTGATTGTCTATTCTTCATTGCATCAAGAAAGGTTCCATTAATTATAGACAATCAGATCATGTGATAATAAAATATATTTAATACAAAGTTGAAGAAAAACGAAGTTGGAGTTTTACAGGTTGGAGTTTCACAACGTTTCGGAGATATTGTGTCTCCATCATCAGGTACATTTTGGCTTTTATTAAATATAAGTTTTACGTTTGTGAATAGTAAGTAAAACAAACGAATAGAATAAAGACTAAAGATCTTTATTTCTTTTTTAGATCTTTCGTTTTTCTTCAACTTTGTATTAAATATATTTTATTATCACATGATCTGATAATTAATGGAACCTTTCTTGATGTATTGAACTGTACATTGTGGCATAGCGTGACTGTGCCCAGAGTAGAGCGAACAGCACAAGTCGCACAACCAGAATTTACATCCTAACAGCATCCAGCGCATATGAGCACATAGCTCAAAGCACACAACACAGAGATAGCACACAGCACAGAGCACGCAGCACACAGCACATAGCACCGAGCACACATCACGTAGTGCATCAAGCATATTGCATATTGCATGTACAGCACCAAGAATTCAACAAACAGAAAAGCGCGGCACCCACAATGCACAGTAAAAACACACAGGGTGCACAGCAAATTTCACACAGAGTAGTGCGTACAACGACGACTCTCGCGAGGCCTTTATTATGCGCCGCGCGGTGCCCCTACCACCTATTACTGGGGCCCGCTCTCCACTCCCGCGCCACGGATGCCAACCGCTTTTGTGCGGTCGCGGTCCTTCCCTCGTGGAAATTCGGCGGGTCAGTATAATTCACGTGGAACAGACGCTGCGCCTCTTGGGCAATAGCAGATAGGGAGCCAGCAAAACAAAACATATGGGAAAGGCACCATGGCGAAACACATGGGGACGATAGCCGGAGTAACACTCTTCAGGAGAAGGCTAGTATGCCAGGCCCTATTTGTGTCCCGCTCTTTGAGACAACACACATTTTGTAATCAATGTTAAAAAACGCTCTGCCCTTCGATACTGTTCATGAGTTAGCCAAAAAATGGAAGACTTACGTGCCGTACCATTAGTGTCGCTAACAATTCACCATAAGGCACAAACCAGTCATTGTCACCTGTCATCACGTAATGTAGACCACACAAATTTTTGGCAACAATGTTAAAATTAATTTGTCACTACCAGTTGTGAATATGCCTCACTGTTTCGCTACCTCTGACTTGCAGTAATTTTCTTTACATTTTTCTCTGTACTAAATGCACGAATATTGTGAATGTGTGGTTCGTTATAGAATGTTATTATATGACCAGATTCAGGTATTGTAAGATGGAGATTCACTGTATATTCATGTATATCATGAGATTTTTTTTAATTAATTTTTTTTTTTATTCTGGCCCTCAAGAAAATGTGCGCAGCTAAATCTCTTTCCCCACACGTCATATACAGTTCTTACTGTTTTTTTGACAAATAAATAAATAAACAAATACATATTACTTACAGTGGAACAAATTGTGCGCTACTCTACATTACACTGATGTAAAAAAATAACCGCTACACGTGTCCGAGACACATGCACAACAATGAGCACGCGTGTTGTGTGCCTGTAGGGGAGCGCGTATGGGGAATGCGGAGAGTGAGCGCGCACGAGGCGGTTGCGTGGGTGCGAGCGTACGCTGCCGTGGGAGAGAGGACGACTCTCTCGTGAAAATAAAAGCGTCATGCGAGGGGAAATATTTTATTCATACGAGACGGTTACTCCCTTCGAAAATTTTTAACCGCACAATATAACACCTCCGTTTGTATAAATTAGGAATATCACACCGCGCGGGGGCGGGCACGGTTCTATCTAGAGATCGGAATCCGAGCGGAAATTTATATCGGAGTACGTGAGACTGGGCTTTCATTGTCCTCTCCTGTTCATTGATCACGTTAACGCGGGATGAGGCTGCAGTCTCTCCGGTCCCCTCGCGGGTTGGCCGGGTGATGCAGAGCGGGAGACGGGAAATTGGAGCAGCCCGGAGAGAGGCGGGCTTGGAGGATTCGTAGAATCGGGGGACGCGGGAATCGAATGACAGGGACAATAAAGTAGCGAAGTGAGTTGTCATTGGGATAAAACGTAATGCCACGAATTGGGTAAAAGTAACACGAGAACATACGAGAAGACCGATTTAATATTACGAATTCGAATTCAAAGAAATGAGAGTAACGAATAATTAACGAATTCGAATTCAAAGAAATGAGAGTAATGGATAATTAACGAATTCGAATTCAAAGAAATGGGAATGGGTATTGGTACAGACGGGAAGAAGTGGAAGAAGGAAGGGAAATAGTTGGCGGTGACAGAAACAGCGTGCTCGAAATCGCAAGCAGGATCAGGTAAACGTGTACTGTGGATAGGAAGATGCAGAGATCAAAGTTGAAGCAACATGCGAATCGCATCAAGAGAATTTCTGCGGAGAAGCTGAGAATTAAGAAGCAGATTGCCGTGTAAGCTCTCAGCAGCAAGAAAAGAACATGAGAGCAACTGGCACAGGCGAAGAGGGGGGAGGGAGTGGCGAAGCAGAGAATGCGGCATCGGGTGGGGGAAAAATAAAAGAGGAGGGGGCGGCCGGTGGCAAGCGGCGCGTCGGTCGGCAGAGGAGTGGGGAGGGGGGGATGTGGCGGAGTGATAGTAATAAAACCGGCATACTCGAACAAAGAGCGCTCCTACTGCAACACAGAATGGCCAATAAAACCGAGCCGGGCGGCGCTTCGCTCAAGCTACACCGACACTCCATTAGGCGCCTGGGTTCGGGCGCGCTGGAAAGCGAGCGTCAAGCGCGCAGTGCGACGGTGAGAGCGGGGCGGGCGGCGAGATTGGTGACGGCGGTCGCGGCGGCGGGAGAGGGATGGGAAGAAATGGCGCTGGGGGCGGGAGAATCGGATGATGGAGGTCGGAGGCGGGAAGGTAGAGAGAGGAGCGGTCGGTAAGTTGACGTTGACGTGAAGGTGTCGTGGACGGTGAAGGTCACGGTGAAGCTGACAGTGATGGTGATGGTAACGGTGATGGTGATGGTGATGGTGACAGTGACGATGTACCTTGCGGCGGCGGTGAAGGTGACGGAGTCGGTGGCGGCGGTCACAGTGGCGGAGTTCGCAGGGGCCAAGGTTACGGAGTTGATGGGGGCAATGGTGGCGGAGTCGGCGGCGGAGGCGGGGGCTACGTGACGGTGAAGATGGCGACTGTGAATGTGAGACACCGAAGGTAGTGACGGCGAAGGTGGTGACGGCGAAGGTGGTGACGGCGAAGGTGGTGACGGCGAAGGTGGTGACGGCGAAGGTGGTGACGGCAAAGGTGATGATGGCGAAGGTGGTGACAGCGAAGGTGGTGACGACGAAGATGATGACGGCAAAGGTAGTGAGGGCGACGTGGCTGTGATGGTGACGGAAAAGATAATGATGCGATGGCGGCGGCGTGTGTATGATGTCGATAAGAATTGGCAGTGGGGTCGGGGGTAACAGTAAGGTGGCTGTGGTGGTAAGGGGGTACCAGCTCTGTTTGTGGTACGAGCGCTGTTTGTGGTAATGACAAGATGAGGGGAGGGTTTTGTGCGAGGGACAGCGGGGGTGTCGTAGTGGGAGGCCCGCAAGAAATAATTGCAGCAGCAGTGGCTGCTGGTGTGGTGGTGAAGGCGTAGAGCAGGGGGAGAGCATGAAGTGGCAAGTGGCGTGGAGTTGATGGAGACAGACACTGTGTTGGGATGCGGACTGAGCTGTGAAACGTTGGGGAGTTGCGGATCGTGTAGTCAGGGCCGTGACATTAGGCGTCAGCGGGAATAAAATCACGGAAAAGTGTGGGGTGAATTGCGGGATCGCGGTGAAACGTTAATGGGAAATAATACGTCTCGTGAGCGAGCGGAAAGTGTGGCAGGAAAATAGTTAAAATGTGAATTAGGATCAGGAGAAATACTGCAATAAAAATAGGTAACGAGACAAAAGAGATGAAGGAACTTACAGGTAGAGAACAATATAAGGGAACATAAAATAAAGAAACAAGCATTGTCTTGTAAGAAGGGGGTTAATCGTAAATCGGAGAATGTTCATTAACGATCTCTACTATATGAGATTATTTTTTCTACGTCGCAAATTTCTGCATTGGTATATAAAATTATTCCATTCGATTACGTGAACCTATTCAGAAAGTGCATAAAATCCTCTCCAATAATAATACGAAACATAATTAGATGTTTCCTGGGAAGGACACAATATCTATAATCTACATACGAAGAGGATACAATATCGGTTAATAGCTTGAAATATTTAGAGAATTTTTTTTTTGGTTATTTAAGGTTGCATCAACATCTAGGTCATTAGCGACCACTATTGGATTTAACGTTATGGTAACTGTGAAGATGACATGATATGGTGATGATAGGGAGTGAAAGGATGAACACAAATACAATCATGCCCGAGATGGGACTTGAACTTCGATCAGAGATCGCTACGACACAACTGTCTTTGCAATTTCAGCCACCGGGGATCGGCATTTAGAGAATTTCCAAGCAAGTTAGACAGGCTTGCTGACCCCTCAAGTTCAATTCCGAATGTCCATAGCAGGTTTAATTATAGCGAACGATGGAACTCAAACGGCTTTGGGTGACCAGCGAAGATGAGCGTGACGTCACCTGGAGGACGGCATCCACGCAGCTGTGAGTAGCAGCAGCAGGAGCTCCGCAGGTGACGGCGCCCGCCGCGCCGGCGTTACGAGCTTCCGGGGATCGAACCCGCTGCCGCGGGCGTCCAAGATTGGTGCGGAAGCGATAAACGAAGAATCACGTAACCCCGCCCTGGCGCTGGGAGTACGACCGGCGGCTGCAAGCTTTCCTTCGGCGGTCGTAAAGCAACGACGGAACAGGGAACACTGTTGATTTGAAACGCGGGCGCTGACTGATCGATAAAAAAGGCTCGTTTGGTTGCGTTGTCGCTAATTGCACGTTTCTCTGGGATATCGTGAACGAATCGCAGATATGCAAATGCGTTACCTTTGCATTGTGAGGGAAGTTATCGTTGAGTCAATTTTATCTAACGTGTTATTTTTTCTTGATTACTCGTCGTGAGTAATGGAAACCCTTTAGTTTGTTACCCCTCTCATCTTGGATACCTTTTTATTTCCGACACGATTTCTTGAAGAATAATTTTAACCTCCACTCTATGGTTATCTGTTATATAAAGGTGAAGTTGCGTACAATGTATGTGTCACACCATCACCACAAACAAACACTAGTATTGCTCGAGTGATTGTTCCCAAATTTGCACGAATACTTTTGAGAGACCAAGAATCAAACACAGCGATGTGAATATTTGTGTATGGAGGGGGCCGGGCAAAACCGGAAAAGGTCGAATGAGGAGATGCACTATAATATAGAGAAGTGAGTTATCAAATCACTAGCTGGCTGGTAAAGATAGAATTCCAGTCTAATGTATTTATAAAAATGAACATACGAACAGCATGGGGCACTTCGGTTTCATATTAATACATCAACATATATCTTTAATAAAACTTCTTATTTTATTACAATTCATGTTGTGTTTTTTCTGAACACACAAAGAACGTGCAGTGAATGGTGATAGTGTGAAGCATTTGCAACGCCATCTACGCCAGCTATCTAATTTATGTTTGCTGATAAATGTAATGCCCGAGCTATCCCTAGTTTCTTAAGATTAGTTCAAAATAAAATACTGTTCAAAGAACTTACTTAGTCCTCATTAAGTAAATTGCGTCCTATTACGGGTTTCGATTCTGTATTTCGAGTACAATATATTTAATTCTAAAATTCGTCAGGTGACAAAATTACGAGCTGAAGAGCTAATTAGAGCATTAACAGATTGTAAGCAAATATGATTGGCGAGTTGAATGCCAAATCTGGGAATTAAAAACCTCAATTCACCAAAGTTTGATTACATTAGAATCCCCGGAAATGCGACTTTGCGAAGATCCTAAAAAACTGATTTTTAGAGATTCTGATAATCGTATAACGCTTGCAAATTGACAAGTGTCTTTCTACACGAAGCGTTTGTTAACTTTCAACCGCTGATGGTGTTAAAATGGCTGTTGGGAAATCGAAATAAAAGTACTGAGAGAAAAATGAATGTATGAATTGGTAGGAAAAACTGCCCTGATGCAACTGTTGTATGTGCTAAAACATAATCGATTTTGAATTAGGTAAGATTTTGTTATGTCACTTTTAAAGTACAAAGTAGTAATATACATATTACAAAGTAGCCTAATTCCTTCAGGAAATAATGTGTCGTTATGATCCTTAAAAGAGGAAAATAAAAAAACAACAACATTGAATTGGAGGTCGCTAATTACAATGAATATGAATGTATGTCAGAATAACACGATAATATAGATAGAGAAGAAATATATTTTTAATTTTTGACACTATGTAATGTTTGAAAAATGTGAATAGTATTAAAGTGAAAAATTGGCTAGGAGTTAGTTAAAGTATTATTTTCATGTAATATCAGTGTCAATCTGCAAAGAAACCGACAAATACTCGAAGATAGTGGAACGACACAATTGATTAAACCACAGGGGGGTGTCAAGTATTCGACACCACCCACGAGAAGGAATCCAAATCCGGATTAAGATTAATATCGAGCAATTCCGTCAGGCAGCCATCCCCCGAGGCCACAGTAATGGCTGCCCTAACTACGTTAAACTAATGCCGCACCGAACTCGGAAGCGCGATAATAGTGAAGGGCTGTTGGCATTCTGTTAATTTGTTCTTAATGCTACTTGCCGGGCCGTCTGCAGAGTTGGGATGTCTGTGTCAAGTTGCGGCTAATCCCACGCAGCTATCGAGCGGGAAGTCAACACAGCGGCCTCCGAGGGTCCCTGTGGCCGTGCGGGGCGCGGAGGGCTTCCCGGAGGCGTGGCGGGGAGGGGCGGGGCGTTCGGAGGCTGCGGCCGCGTGCTCGACACAGGGCTGACGTCTCGTCCCCGCACGAGGGAGGCGGCGTCGCAGTCACCGCTCGTGCAGATACCGCCGGCAGAGAGCGGCCGCGTCGCCCCGTGCTCCCTCAGGCGGAGTGTCTTATCGCGGCGGAAGTCAACACGGGCGACCAAACACGGAGAAGCTGGCGGCTGGGGAGAGGGCGGCGGCGGTAAAGGAGGTTTGGTGGCGGTGGCAACACGCAAGGGCGGAGCAGGTGACGGCCGCAGTAGCAATGACACTGACAGTGACGTGACTGTGACGATGGAGTGAGGAGGTACGTGGTACTGGAGGAGACAATAGCATTGGAGTGTTTGCGGCATTGGCATTAGAGATGATGTTAACGGTGGCATGAATAGTGACGGTGGCATGAGGAGGGACGGTGGCCTTAGGGATGATGGTGGTCATGCGAGTGATGGCGTTACGAGTGACGGCGGCGATACGATTGACAGTGGCGATACGAGTGATGGTGGCGATACGAGTGATGGAGGCGATACGAGTGATGGTGCCATGACGGAGAGACGGTGCCATGACGAAGGAAGGTGGCCGTAAGAGTGATAAGAGTGACGGCGGAATTTGTAGTAACCAGGTAATTAGGTATGACGGGGGCATTTGAAGTAACAGTGGAATTAGGTAATAACGCTGGCATTGGTAATGGGCGGTTGGAATTGATATTGGCGGTGGTTCTTGTAAGGACAGACGAAAGTGATGTGGAGAAGAATGCACAGCATTGGTAATGAGACGGGATCGGATGAGTTGACAATTTGGGGAAAGTAGCATTGGAGGGTAAGTCGACGGCTCAGCAGCAGTGGCAGACAGCGGGAGCGGTTTGTGGAGCTGAGACAGTGAGTGTGTGCAAGTGATCAAGTGATATTCTTAGAAGTACCTTAGAGTGTCCCTTTTTAGAATCGTTTGGTAGTTGTCAATTTTGGCAGTTGTCAATTTTGTTTTTCATTTTTCATTTTCTCTGTTAAAGAATCAATCGCACATTCGAATAACTAAGAGGGTTTTTGTTTCAAATAAAATACGGGAAATTAAATTTAAATTGTTTATATTAAGTAGAAAAAAGTAGAATATGCTCTGCACATTTTTATTGGAATACGTAAATGCTTAACCATTCAAAAACTGTATGGGATGCTTATCCGCATAACTTTATCTACGATTGATATATTGCTGAACTTTTGCATTTATCCATTGTATTTTTGTGTTCAACTGTTAAACATATTAGGAACCTTTTAAATTGAATAAAGTTTCTTAAGCCCATCAAAACGTTTGGCTTTAAACTGGGAAAGAATTTATTTTAGAAATCACAGAAGAATCGTGGTAAGAATTTTACGAATTTCTCTAATGCTCTCTTCCGTATGAAGGAACGTAGTAGTTAATGGACATAGGAAATGTTTTTCATGGAGGGGGTGTTACGAGTGGCGCTTAGTTCATAAGCTTAGTAGTAATACCAAGAAATTCTATGTAGCTGTGAGAAAATCCTCCGTGATAGCATTTGAATGGCTAATTACAGCAGCGGGTTCATAAGGCGAGGTAGATTGTACCTTTAAGCTTCGACCTAACCCTGGGATCCAACTATTGAGCAGTTCGAGGAAAATCTCCGCTCTAAAAGTGCGGAAGCTAGATCTAGAACACCAAATGTTATTGTTTCATAGTCACGAAGAAACGACCGAAAATATTTTCTTTTAACATGCGGAAATGACACGAACATTTCGAATATTCTAACATGTAGAGACCGGCTAGTTAAATCTACATAAAACGCCAAATAAACAGCTGTTTCTTTTCATATAACTGGGTATGAACTACATTTTACGAATAAATATTTTTTTGAATTTACTATATAGTTTCAGAACATTGATCAGACGAATTAAAAACAGCTTAATTAGTATTCTTGCATGCAGTGCCAAAAAAATAAAAATGTAAACCTTCTATACCAGAAGCGGGACTAGGTACTCAAGAGGAAAAGTTTGTTTACATAAAAAGAAGAAACGTTTGTTTGTACCAAACAACAATTATTTATCAATATTTTTTTAGAGTCAATCGCACACAATATATATGTTTAAATACACATACACTTTTTGGTAATGATTGAAGAGACCCCATTAAAATTCGCGAGATACTTAATTTGTGAAACTCCCCTATCTACTCTTTCATGCCATTCCATTACTACTCCCCTTTTTGATAAGATTCCTCCAGTCGAAGTTCCCCTTCCCTCTTCCCCTTCTGAGGTCCACGCGCCGACACCACGTGACCCAGCCTGCGGCAGCAGCTCACGCAGTCTTTTTTGCCGCCGTCCGTCGTTGCCGGGGCCGCCGCTGGGCGCGCGGCCATCGACTGCAGCAGCAGTGACGCTGTCCGATGGACTGCCTAGAGGCGGGCGTGTCTTTTTCCTGCGTCGTCGTTCCCCTTCTCGCTTTCACCTCGCCCCGTCTCACTTCCCACCCACCCACCCGTCCGTCCGTCCGTCTGCCCGCCGCCGCCTCCGCTCTTGTTTTGCCCCCGCCGGAAAACGCTGCGAGGCGAAGCTCGTCCTACGCTCTGCCACCGCCCACCCTCCCCCACCACCGTCCCCCCCCCCGGACCTCAACCCGCCGCCGCGCCGTGTTATTATAATCACATCAACCGGGACAGGAGTTCTACTGCCTGTGTTAATCCCGGCCGTGTGGACAAGCCTCCCCAAGCACCCCCTCACGGTCTCCCGTGCTTGGCATTGACAAAGCCTCGTATGCGCTCGTCGATATTCCGATTCGAATGTAGAATTCAATCGAAAGCCGGTCGCCAGGGCCTTTTCCCTTTATCTTCTGTCCCGCTCCCTCTGTGTCCGCTCACAGTTACCCGAGAATGCAAGTCACATCTCATTAAACCAGCGTGTCATCAAGCGACCGCTCTCACAATGGATTGGTTGAAAAGTAGCACGTTCCAGTGTTTCTATGCTGCTTTTTCATGTTCCTGAATGTATAACTTTGAGCAAAAAAATGTTTTTTTTAAATTAAATAGAATACTAATGCATGCAAGTACATGTGAAAATTTATCTACTTCATATATGTTGTAAAACTTTCAGAAGTAATTGTTTTCAATTATCTGAAATGCATGCGTATAGTACTCTTATTATGAATGATGATGTCTGTGCGGTAGAAGCGGCGTCGAAGAATGTGATGCCGACATTTCGACAATCTTATCTCGGGGCTAAACACTTAGGCATTTACAGCCTTCGACGTGACGTCACTGGTATAGGCAAGATCATTCGTATCATAGACGTGCGCATTTTAAAATACGGGAAGGGACTAAATTCATTTCTAGATTCGCTTTTTTCGATTCTACTGTTTTATTTACTTTAGTCATATTTTTCTACTAAAAAATAAAATATACGACGAAGAATGAAATGATAACATTCATGATAAACTTAATAAATGCAGTTTGTTTATGTTTACTATTTACAGATTGCCAGATGGATTTTCGCGTATCAATTCCGAAACTGTGATGTTGAAAGAAGGGAAAATCAGGAATTGAATATATTTACTGGGGAAAATCAGAAATTGAAAATATTAATTTTGAGAAAATTTAATTTATTACCAGGGGACAGAAATAAATTAATTTATTACTATTTTGGGGGGGCCCTTTCAATATTTTTAATGTGTCCAAGGCCCCCTTGCCCCCTCTGAGCACTCCTATAATTCACATTAGTCTGGCAGGACAAGTCTACGACAGCAGTACTACTTTTCTTAATGTTCATTTACAGACACTACCCACTAAGTCTATCGCAATAAAACTTAAGTAGCACAAAATATGAATATTAGAGTATGTGTTTTAAACACATATTTAATGTATTAAAGTTTCGTAGCATTTGAATGTCACATAAGGATCCTTTAATATTCACCATTAATTGTTTAAGAATATTAGTTGGCTACATTAATCGACAAATAGTTTTAGAAAAAAGAATAATATTTCAAAACAGAAATGTAAGGAATTTTATTGAAGTTTATAGACAAGAAAGCATTACAACATTTAAAACAATTTTTTGGATGAAAATGATTCTGGGACCAGTATTTTGGTTAGTAAACGACTTGATCAAACTTCAATTATTGTATGATTTCGTAGGTACTATCCCCACCGCGTCTTCTGTAATTATGTACTGAACACCAACTAAATAAATGCGTTTTCTCCCTCTGACGAACTTGCAATTTAGTACATTACTATTTTGAAAATAATTGCTTTTATGTTATTAGACTACTATATTTATAAATTTGTTTTATTAAATAACAATTTTTGGAATTTTAAAAATAGTAATGAATACATCGCCAATCTCAAAAATTTTACTTTCTCACCAAATTATTTCCATTCATTATCCGAGATAATCACCATTTTCCGCTTTAGACCTTTCTTTGTTCTTTTCAGTGTATCCTCACAGACGTCCACCTGATCTTTCTTGGATTACACCCTCAACATCCCATTGTAAATTGTATCGCACAATGATCATTGCCACCATTTGCATTATTTCACCAGAAAGAGGTCACCCGAACGGCCTTAGGTCACGTCATTCCATTAGTAACATGCACCACTACATCATCGACTCCATCGTCACCGATATACGATCCTCACAGTCTTCACCATTGCCGTCTCCACCATCACTATCACCATCCAAAAACGCGGGTGCCGATCCTGCCGCGCCCTCACGCGCGGTATAAATAGCGCGACTAAGTGAATAATGTATGAAGCGAATCAGTCAATTACGCACATCCCCTCCTCTGCGCGGGGCCGCGCGGTGAATCGGCGCGGATTTGCATGACCCGGCGGCGCCTCGGCGCCAGCCCCACCCCGTGCCCCCTTGCCCCACCCCTTCGTCCCCCAACCCTCGACCGCTCTTATCACCGGGACCTCGTCCCCCAGACCCCCTCATCCAAAAGACCCTGTCGTCCCCCAGACCTCCTCGTCCTCAGACCCCCTCGTCCTCAGACCCCCTCGTCATCAGACCCCCTCGTCATCAGACCCCCACGTCCTCAGACCCCCTCGTCCTCAGACCCCCTCGTCCGCAGACCCCCTCGTCCGCAGACCCCCTCGTCCGCAGACCCCCTCGTCCGCAGACCCCCTCGTCCGCAGACCCCCTCGTCCCCCAGACCCCTCGTCCTCAGACCCCCTCGTCCCCCAGACCCCTCGTCCTCAGACCCCCTCGTCCTCAGACCCCCTCGTCCCCCAGACACCTCGTCCTCAGACCCCCTCGTCCTCAGACCCCCTGGTCCCCCAGACCCCGTCGTCCCCCAGACCCCGTCGTCCCCCAAACCCCGTCGTCCCCCAAACCCCGTCGTCCCCCAAACCCCGTCGTCCCCCAAACCCAGTCGTCCCCCAAACCACATCGTCCCCCAAACCCAGTCGTCCCCCAAACCCCGTCGAACCCCAAACCCCCTCGAACCCCAAACCCCGTCGAACCCCAAACCCCGTCGAACCCCAAACCCCGACGTCCCTTCTCTCTCACCAGCAATTCCCTATTGTTCTTCGATCATCCGCAATTACCTACTTTTCTTCGCGCTCGCAATTACTTTCTCATTCCAACAATATTCAGACCCTTTCTCATCCGTTCCTTATCCCCACCTCTTCTCACCTGCTGCGTATTACATAGAGACACACATAAAAAAGGTGTCAGACCTAAAAACGTGACACATGTTTCTCTATGTATGTTGACGGGTTGAATCCGAATCTCAGAATTGCACCCCTACCTGTCCTGTTCTTTTATTTCTCCCTAAAAAAACGGGAAATTCACAATTTCGCGTCTTTTTGCGATAGGAAACAGGAGATGGTGGCGAAATTCTGGCATCTGATTCGTATTCAGCGCATCGACATACGTAGAGAAACATCTGTCAAGTATTTGGGTCTGACACTTTTTTTGTGTATGTTTCTAAGTTATTATTGCAGTTGGTGGTTCATACTAGTTGGTTTATATGGTTGTAGTTGGTGATCTGTAGATCAGTAAAGCATACCCGTCAGATTTCATAACTAATCAATGTTTCTTTAATTCTCAGTTACATTATTTTTCCCCACTCAGAAATACTTTTCTCGGAGTTGGTGGTGCATTGATATTCCTCAGTATACAAACATACGAACTAACTGTATGAGCTGTACTTTACAGAGAATTACACTGACATCGATCTTTAGTTACTAAATTCTGAAAACCTGCTGTTGCGAGTATTCCCTAACCAGCAGCTCAGGCGTATCAAATATTGGAAATTATGCAGTTGTGTTAAATTTTTAGAAGCAAAGTTATTACAAATTATTATTAGATACGGAAATTTGTAATAGTAAATTATAAAACTGTGAACATGTCTTCAAATATTTGTAACTTGAAATAAAATAATTTAAAAGTAAAATTCATTTACGTTTCCGAATCATTTAGCAGAACTCTACATATTGATGCCTTTGCAGGGAAAATACAAGGTACAAAACCCATCCCTTTGAATTGAATTTTTACTTGAATCACTTTCCCTCGGCATCTCCCCTCATGCGAACGTCACAGTCGTAATTGATAATGGTGGTAGAGGATATTCTATTTCCCGATTTCGTCGAGGGTGGCACTACCACATGAAACACTGACATCAGATTGTGTCCACACGCGGTGCAGACGTCAATGTTGTGATAGCATCTGTAACGTTAGATTTGTTTGTCCGTGCCCACCGCAGGCCGTCCCCATTTGATATGCGAGTACATCGTGATTGGATCAATAGCGCTTTTCCTCTAATTTCGTCACGTGTTTGAATGAAAACTTGAAGCCTGTAGCACGCGAATTCATGCAATAACCCAAACGCCTCTAAGGGAAGTTTGTAACTACCTACTTTTAACTGCTGCGCCAACAAAAGACGATGGCATGAGTTGATAGACCGCTACTTGCACGTAAACATGAATACAGCAGTGCACACAGACTGCAAATTAAAACTACATGTTTCTTATGGCGCCAGCTTTATAGAGACTTTATAGGGGCGCCTCATTTAAAACTGAAAACAGCGATTCCTTTTAGAATGGCGATGGTGTAGCAACATCGATTCTTAGCTCAGCAACAGCTTGCATATTTTAGAATAAGCAAAGTTCAAAATATTTTGAATCTTTTAGTGAAAGCAAGTTTGAATAGAAATTTACAATCTGTAAGATTAATTGGGAAAACAAAAACTATATTTTTCACGCCTAAAATAGTTTTAAAAAATCAAGCTATTAACTATCCACAATAAATACACATTTTATTATATTTTCACCCACCTGGAGAACAGCGGAGGTTTTGAACGAAAGAATCAGCTGACTTACCTGTAAAAGAATGAAAACAATTAATTTTTTATGAATAAAATGCATTACGATTTCTAACATAAATTAAACGATTTACAAGCTTTATTGTGAACATAAACTCATACAACAATATGTGATGGAAATAACTCAATCTAAACATTAGAACTAAACGTGAACATTAAAAAATAAATGTCATTTATGATTTTTCATTATCGTTTAAAGTAATTAAGGGTATAAAACTCTCTGTAGCAGTGTAGACATCAAACTTTTAATTAACACTCGCCTCTGCTTGAATGAACATAAAGTGTTAATAAACTCCAAAAATGTCATTTTCGTTTAGGAGCAGTGCCAATGTGCCTCTTGCGAACAAAAAGGCTCTCTTTCTCACCAGCGAAGTACAGCATCTCGATGCCGAATGCAAACCCCCAACATCTCCTCAATCGGTTGAAGCGGCGGGGAGCGGTTTCAGGTCAGCCACCTCGAGCGGGCGGGCGGGTGGGAGTGGCCGGGGACGGGAGCGGGGGGTAGAGGCGGGGACGGGAGCGGGTCGGCGAGGAAAAGAAATTCAATTCGGGACAGGCGCAGCCATATTCAATAGGCGAGAGAGGTCAGCCTCGCGCGGTCAGCTTTCCCGGCGGCGCTGGCGGCGGCGGGGGCGGGGGCGGGGGCGGCGGAGGTGGCGGAGATGGCGGTGGGCGCAATCAATACGGGAAGAGAGGGCTGCAGGGGGGCGGGGCCGGGCAGAGGCGAGGCGAGGCGCGTCGCAGATGTCGACTTTTTGTGACCGCGCACAGACCACCTGGTCTCCGGACGCGGACCTCTCGATATTGCGGATTCTGCGAAAGAGAGCGCCCAGTTGCGTTCCGCGACGCTCGCTAGCAACGCCGCGCCGCGTCTTATTACGAATGCCGATTTCTCTTTCTCATACAGGGGATCGGCTGAGTTAGCTCAGAGCCAGCATTGCCATTGTCTCTGCAGCGTCTCTGACCACTGACCAGGAGGTTTTAGAGCTCCAATCGGACGGGGGACACTAGCTACTTAGCAAGGTCGAATTCAGGCGCTGTCTGGTGAGAATTCTAGAAGTCAGCTGTTTGATCGGTTGTTGTCCAGGGTTTCTTCGATTAATACCAGGCTAATTCCACAACTGTATCCTAACAACTGAGCGGCAATCTGCGGAATCTCTTTTATTCCTCTTCCTTGACACCTTGTCTTCCCTTCCCTTTCTCGTACACGTCTGCACTTATATTCGCCGCGCTACTACACAAGTCGGGAGAGCAGTCAGAAGCTTGGAGACTGTCCGCGTCTGTGAGACATACTGCGAGATAAATATCCCCTAAGCTGACGTGAAGGTCAGTGCCGCATCTCATCAGCTAATTCAAACAATCAATCATACAATGGGGAGGAAATATACTTTAAATTATTTCTCCCAAGAGGTGCTTAATGTAAATTCCCTTTTTCAAGGTTTCGGGTTAAAGTGAATGAATGTTAATTTATTCGTTATGTTTACTGCAAATTTGAATATCAGGCAGTCTCTCTTCTATGTGCGTATCTGTTTTTGACATTAACATGTAGGCTTCGTCAAATCATGTAATGTATACTAGATCGACGATCTATTTCTGTGAATATAGATAATATCAGAATATTTTACTCTCCACACAGACGTGAAGTGACGAACGTATTTGAGCACGAATTTCCAAGAAAGAGACCTTTAGTGGGCTAGTCAAAAGAATGTTATTTTGATAATTTGATTATTCCTATACGAGAGGAAGAATTTTAATACAACCCTTCCAGAAGCTGGGAAGAATAATTTGCCTCAGGTTATCGTACGTCGCTTTGTATCACAGATTTACCTTTCATCACCGTGTGTTTATATTCCTCCTGGGAACGTATCTCAAAGTACGTTCTCTGTCCGTTTTCTTCCGAGTGTTTATTTTCAATTTCCTGTATAAAATATCCTGCAACCCTCACGTGGTGTTCGACGCCCTTACAAACCCTATCTCGCCTCTTCACGGGGATGATACCTGGTTTACTGTATGAATTTCAACGTGGAAAGGAATAGCAAAGGAGACTACGCCGAAATATTGAAGAAATTTTTAGGAACTCTGACTACAGACGACAGAGAAAATAATAAACTAGGTAGACTGGAGATTTATTGGAAATCAAGTGAACAATAGAATGATACATCATTAAGATTCCTGAACAATATCTAATGATTAGAATATTGATAACACGCAGTTGAGTTTTTAATTTATTTTATAATAAAATTTGAATTGAAAGCGATTGAAATCATCTTTAACACCATTTCCTTCTTCTCCAACAACTTCCAAAAGCATTACATTATCCTGTGATATAAAAAATTCAGGAGTTCTATGAATTCCCAAAATGTTTGATACACCAAGACGTTGTTACAGTTTTTACTTACTCGCAATACTATGTAATAAAGAGAAATTATTGTGAAGCTGCAACGAAAGGTGGAGATTTTTCGCTTGGAAACTCGTGGTGTAGGGTCCTGATATAAAAAATTGGATAAAACTTGTTCATGTATGTAGTAAATTACTTCCTCTAAGAAGTTCATTAGTCAGAATCGTAATTTTGTGGGTCCTTGGAACCGAAAGATTGATTGGCGGCAAAATTTCCCTCTGTGCGTGGTCAACGCTAGTCCTGAACAGTTCAGACGATTTTTTGAAAATTGATATTTCAATCTGGCCGAAATAAAGGCCCTACGAATAATTGGGAACGGATATTTTGATTTTGGGAGGTACATTACATAAAGCCCCAACATCATTCAGCAAGTAATATGTTTTTCCATGCTGATTTTCCCTAAAGAAACATTGGCGGTTCACAGAAATTCCTTGAGCACCGCAACGGAGCAAACATTACTCATGATGATATAACACTATCAGTCACAAGAAATATACCAAATAACACTTTACAATCGCTATCTCCTGATTATTAAAACATCCACGATTACAGATTTTTCAATTTCCTATTTTAATGAGTACAAAATCTACATCTCAAAACGTGAGGTTGTGACATTTTTGTATTCTTCCTCATATAATGTAGAAAGGCCTGATTTTTTATTTTTTGTCCAATAAAATGTTCTTATTGCCATCACAACGTAGAATAGAGAATTGATTAATACAACACCACTTAATTCATTTTTCTCAATGAACCACCCATCTCGGCAGGATGTGTCTCCTTTTTTTTCAAACATGTTTGTATCTAACTGTATCGAAACTTTTAAAAGCGGAGAAAATGGTGTGGCAGCGCAGATCATACGGAACCGATTAAAAACATCGGGGGAGCTGAGAGAGAAAAACTCCGAACCAATCTCGGCAGTTCATTTCATTTGACATCCCATGTACCTACGTTCTCGACCTGAACACACGCTCGCACGGAGGGTGACGCGAACTGGTAATGAAGAACGACTTTTCCAACTTCCCGCACGCCGCCGATGGCGCAAGGTTCTCTCCGAAGTTCGAAGACGTCGCCCCGGGCTGGAAGGTGGGAGGGGGGCGTGAGAGCAGGACGGATGTGAAGGAGGAGGAACTGAGAGAATTTTGGAAGAAGTCGGGGAATGTGCACGGGGAAGAAAGCACGATGTGAGGTCGCGGCAGTGTGAAATATTTTGGTAGTGTACGAAAGGGTGGGGAAAGAAGGGAGAGATGTAAAAGAATTGGGACAATGTATATTGAAATATATATTTTACAACGTTACATGTAAAATATAGATGTCTATTCGGTCCCGAGCGGACATTCCCCACGTTGCAAATTAATGTTCTAAAACTGAAAATAGCTTCATACTGGAACTTAATACTTAATGCAATGTGTGGTATTGATTGCGTATGTGACTTATCTTCCCGACATTATCTGTAAACTATTACTTGTTTCGTCTTAAACTTGATGTACACTCGGGGACAAAAGAGTTGTGCTGATTTTTTTTATAAATCGTTCTCAAACATCATCATCCGTTATCGTGCAATATATAGCGTGTATATAGGAAGAAAGAACGTAAATAAGTGTTAAATGTAACGTAAAGTGTAAAAAGAATGTAATACTCTAACGATACTAACGATAGATGTAACATAAAAGAATGTAATATTTACAATCTCAACCCTTGCAATGCCATCGCTCGAAAGAAAAAACTGGAAATTGTACAACGGAAAATAACTACAACACGCACTGCACGAAAAATCAAAACTCACCCAAATATCATTTCATAGCATTAACTATTTATTCTCTAAGACTAATGAGGATTAGATACACACTCTAACTTAGCATTTTAATAACATTTATTGTTTTTGGTATAAAACCTGTTAGAATAGCAAGCAATAAAACTTCTTCGATCCACTTCCTTTTAAAGAAAAAGACAACATTTCTTTGAGTAGAAAATTCAAATTTCTCTCTAAATGAAAACCCTTAATATTTTAAATATAAAGATAATGGTCATCGGGGGGGAAACCGTGTGCAGTGGTTTCGGATGTTGAGTGTGAAACGGCAAATGTTAGAAGCAATTTGGGTAAGAAAGAAATGTATCAATAGGTACCATTCAAATTGTTTGATTTCGGAATGAGTTCCGTAAGAGTTAATGGTTTTGAATCGTGTTAAAATGAAATATTTAACTCTAACACAAAAATCTAACAGAAGTAATAATCAATTTTTTTTTGAAAATCGAAAAATTAGAGAAGATTGCACAAAATATACTATAAGAAATATGTAGAGAAATTCATTCCGTAAATAGCGAGAGAATATACACAACATATAATCAATTTAAAATTGATTTGAGTAGGATGTATTACAAATATTCAATAACTGCACAAAATGGTTTTCTGATTAATATACTACATCTGATTAATATACTGAACAGAAAACCAAACGATGTCAACAAAACAAATGACCGCTGTGTCGCAACAGTTTAAGTATTGTGAAAAGGATGATTTTTGTCTTTGCGAGTAATTCTTTCAGTACGTAAAGATCGCGGTATTGTATTAAAAAGTGGAGAATGACAGAAGTACAATGGATCAGATATCAGACCAGAACATTAATTATATGAAAATCATTGAATCAATTTCACACATTCATTTTAAAGCGTGACATTTTTAGCACAATAACAGACCAGAATGGTGGCATTTAAATCTGATATATTATGTTTTGTTTAGCCTTTCGATGGAATCAAACCTATTAATTTCACTTGAAATTGACTGGGTAGCTTTTTTACATATGCAATTCGAACGCTTTGACAAAGGATGTCATTAACATGACAGCATTATATGGACATTCCAGATCGATTTTTTACATGCCTAGCAAGCTGTCAAAATCCTACGAAGATATATGGAATGAAGTATGAAGGGCAGCGGGAAACGACGTCTATAGTGAAGCTTGGAAAGCTGACAATGAAAAAATAGAATTGTGAAAGACAAAACTAATAAATGAGAAATCAGGCTGATGGCACGGGAGAGTGGCTGAGAGATTTAAAAGTACGCGATCTAAATTGAGAGTGAAATCGCGAGAAAACTGTAAGCATTAAAGCCAATCAGAAGAGAAATTAGAAAGCTGCGGACTGAAAAGTTATAGACAAGGAATACGTGTAATTCGTAGGAAATGCAAGTGGTAGAAGCGACACAGAAACGAGCCGCTTGAAGGGTACAGTAACGAAATGGCGGGGACATGTAATTAAATAATTCAGAATAAAAAATTAAAAATGTAAATAGAGAGGCCGTTGCATCAAGTTAGAGCACTAAAACAAGAACACATGAGACGGGTGAAACCTAAGCTCCGAAAACCAAAGGAACAGAAAACCAAGAGAAAGGGAGAAAGTTAAGAAAACAAACAAGCGGGAAGTGTCTGTACTCGGGAGAAGGAGGAATGAAGGAATAGCGAGACCTGGGATTTAGGAGGTGTTTGGCAGCAGGAAAATTGAACGAGTGAACGAGTGTTGATTCCGCGTGCGTCACCTCCTTAGACCATTAGTCCCGTAAATGTAAGGTAGGTTATGTTCTGGAAGGTAGCAATTTTACTCCCCCACTGGAACGTGAGATGCAGCGCTGATCTACACGTGAGCTTGCAAGGTGTTCCTACTCCGGGTATCCCTTCCAGAAGGAAGAACCGCCCTAGACGAGCAAGGTCTATGTATCTGACTAGTCTCCGGTGATGAGTGACAATGTAGTACATTAAATTGTAAGTGCATGTGGAAAGGGAGAGGAGAGGGCACAAATGAGGAAGGAAAGAACGCGAGTGGTTCGTGTCCTGATTTCTAGGGCACTGCTCGGGCATCCGCCTGGTCGGAGCAGCCATTCAGATCAGTGCAGTTGGCCGTTAGAGATATATTCCCGGCAGTACTTGAGTTCGGCCTAATTAAGGTAATTACTCCCGTAAGTGTAGTGCATGTTTACTTCGGTAGGTGGCGGTGATCTTCCCTCACTGGATGGTGAGACCCGGTGCCAACCTATACGCCGGCTAGTTGGGCTTTCCTTAAACAGGTATCTCCAACCAGCCGGCACAAGCTCTGAGCTCCTGACCGGTTTCACGGCCTGTGCGGTTGTGTGGTGTATGTAAGTGTGAAAGTAAGGAGTGCGGATAGGACAACGAAGAGGAAGAAAATATTATGCGCGGTCTGTCGCCCAGTTTTTAGGATTACTGCTTCAGCATTCGCCTGGGTTTGTCGGAGAAAGCATGGAAAACTACCGATCAGAGCAGCCTGCCGCTAGAATTCTCCTCCAGACATTGATTGAGTTCTAGTGTCGAAAATCCGCCACTGTGTGGAGCGCGTACTCCTGGGACCTCCCGGTGAACGATACTGCAGTATCATCTGCGTTGCCGCTAAGCTGACGTAGCAGCGACAAGCGGAGCGTACAAGGAATTGGGAGTAGGGTAACTGCCCGCACAGGGATCGGAAACTCTAGGACAATGTTGTCAAGGTCAATACCACGAGCGGGAGTCCTTGGCACGAGTACCACCACGAAGTCGCCCCTCCACGCTGTTCATCACCCCGCCACCAGAGACAACGCCATCCCTATTGTTAAACGGTGGGATTACTAATAGTTTCCTTTCCCGCCGCTAGTTATGCAGAGAAGCTCGTGGTATACTGCGGTGCCACAGGACGTGCCACTGCCACCAGTAGAAGACCTTGACACCACTTTTCTAGATCCTCCCGGGGAACGACGTTGCAGCATCACAGGTGTTGCCACTAAATACGCTGGCGGAGCAACGGGAAGCGTAGGGTTTGCGAGAAACCGGGGGCAGGGCAACTGCCCGCGCGCGGGTCGGGATAGACCGGGCACTGCTCGGGATGCACCGCAGCGGCCGGCCGCCCGGCAGCGAGCGACGTGTCGGCGGCGGCGGGGGGGGGCGTCGAGACGGAGGGGCGTGGGCAGAGCGTGGGTGGGGCGTGGGCGGGCGCGAGGTCTGGCGCAAGCTCTAACAGGGCGAATGAGTTAAGTGGCCGAACAGCTTGCGCTGCTGCCCGGTCGATCGCTCGCCGCACTACGCGCTTCCCGTAGTCGGGCCGCGCCGCCGCACCCACGCGCCCGTTGTCGCGTCGGACGGCAGCAGCGACCATGGACCGGCCAGAGTCTCAAACCCGTGTCGCTTCTTCAGTTTGACGGCCTGTTCCAGTGTGGAGCTCATCCGTGATGCTGTCCTCAGATGTTTGTTTGGAATTGTTCCTGCGAGCGCGCCTTATGATTGTCTCATTTGTGGGCGCCCGCGAATTTTAATCATGACTTTGTTGATTGATTCTGTGTCCTAGTTTTGCTGCCTTTCGATTGCCTTCAAGGAGTGATGAAATGGCGTTCTCCTTTTGTCATATCCCCAGACGGCGCAAACTGGCGTACGAAGGCCCTTAAAAATCCACGGCTTCGATTGGGTTTGAACCCACGAACGGGTAAATGGCACACCTCGTATGTGTTATACACCTCCTATACACCTACCGATAAGCGAACCGTTACATCTCCGAAACCGACTCATTCACTCGCTCACTTTCTCATCCACTGACTCACTTATTTCACACCATCTGAAATCACTAGCAACGGAAAGATTTCGGAACATATCGACAATCGAGAAAAATGAAACTCTTCTTCGACCACTGGCAATTAGCTCCCATCAGCAAAGACGCGGAAACTCCTAAATTCGGCGAAGGCGCCCCGGGATAAGAGCCCCTGGATACAGAGAGTAGGGCATTCCTTTGCGCCACCGGTTCCGCCATTTTATATCCAGTTGAACTAGCTGCATTGTGGGTAAGTTAGGAACCATCAATCTACCAAAAAACAATGACGATATGCTCGAAATTCCTCTTAAAGATTCCAATTACTCTCTTTTCTCCTTAACTACTCAATGCTGCCTGGCGGGGCTATCGAGTGAAAGGATATTAAATGGTGGGGTCAGTTCGGATTGCCCTACTCTTTGAATCTAGGGACTCTCGGACCGGCCCAGTAGACGGTAGGCAAGATAGATCTCGTGCCGGTTATGCAGATCTAGGAGCGTACTGGAAGGAAGAGTAGGTAAATGAAAGAAGTAGATAGCGGGAAAGGAGGAAGGCGGACATGAGGAAAGAGATGAAGAGGAAGAAGAACATTGAGAAGAAGAAAGAGAAACGGAAAAGAGGAAGAAATGAAATATGGGAAAAAATATCTCGAAGAGGAGAAGTAGATACAGGAGAAGGAGGAAGATGAGAGAAGTGGAGATATAAAAGGAAATAAAGAGAACGAGAGTATGAGGAAGAAACTGATCAAGAAAGTGATTTGCTGGGATAGTAAGAGGAGATGTTGGGGTAGGAGATTAGTCAATGCAACTCAGATGCGCACATTAGCCAGTCTGTGGTGATTAGTACGAGTCAGAATGCTTCAGAGTGGAAAGTACTAGGCGTTGACAGATGCTGACGACAGGCGCCGTGACACGACCGGATACTACGTTTATTTAACTCTCTCAGACCTCAGTTGGTCCACACTAATACTTAATAAGGATGTCGGTAAGGCTTAGGACCAGGGAAACGTTCCGAAATTATGGAACACATGAATGAGAGAGAAACTCATTTGTCAACGTCACAGCAGCATTTTAAGACGATTGCTCCAATATTTACTTCTGTAAGCCCAGGAAACAGGAAGCCACTGCTAAACATTTGCTACAGTTCCGTAGCTGATAGCTGACTTCGAGGAACTGAAGAATCCAACTATCATTTTGATTGAATTGAATGATCACTTTCCCTCGATTAAAGTGGAACATCTGGTAAAATTCACGCCAATACAATAGTAATGAACTCGTTACTCTGAAAAGTGTATTAATCATAATTATGAATTAAGAATAAGATCTTGGAAAGTTGTCAGACAATTATTCCTATTCTTAGTCTTCATTTCTTGTAAATATTTACTGTATTTTATTACTTGCATAGCTCTCTAGATCTTTTTTTAGTCCATGACAGTTACAAACATACTCCACGGATTTTTTGTATGTTGCTTTTAAGGTCGTTGGTTACTCTGACTAGCCTTCAAATTCTCCCTCGCAACCTCTGATAATGAACTGATTTTTCGCTTCTAGGTGAACAACTCGCACCAAACTCAAAAATCGTCCAGGAAATGCAAACTTTTTCCACTGAGTCGGCAGTTAGCTTTCATCCGCGACAAAGAAGTAACTCTGGGAGATATCTGCTAAAGGTCGCAGCGACAGGCTGTGCCAGGTCTCGCAGGAGCGCTTTGAAACTTGAAATTAAGAGAGGAAAATAATCTTGTTAATGGGTCAATTTTTAAATCAAACAATTACATGAAAATAATACTTTTAGCAAAATCATGGGAAACAATTTGCTGCTCTTTTAGCGTCTGGCCTTGGGTCTATCTTACATCAGTGCCGGTTCTAGCACAAGAGAAACACTGTTGTTTCCCGGGATACAAAATGTACAATTGGAACTATGACCGCAGTAGAGTCGTATGGGTGTTCGATACACATTTAGTAACTCATTCATTAAGTCAGTCAGTCATTCACTCACTGACTCATTTATTCACTCGCTCGCACATACAAGCCTTTTTTGTGTGCGAAAGGTCAGGCCATCGGACCTGCTGTTCCGCCTGACCACGAATATTTCACTATGCTCCTTACGCTATCTAACAGAGAAATAAGTTATCACTCAGGCGTCGAAACAGGCGATTTAAATTTAGCTCATAGGCTTCTTTTAGGCATGAGGATCTTTCTCACGCAATAAATCTACAATATGGAACAGCCGCCTTTAGTTTCCCTTCGAAGGAAGGCGTATGAAGACCCTTAAAAATTCATGACTTCAATCGGGTTTTAACTGTGGGTCACCGTTACATCTGCGTTACGCTACGATACACCTAACGTAACCGTTACACTCCGAAACCGATTCACCCACTCATCCTCTCGCTTATCTCACTCATTCGCTCACTCTCTCACTCTTTCACTCCCTCTCTCACTTCTCTTCCCTCACTCACACTCTTACTCACTCTACTTCACAACATCTGAATATCACTAGCAACGGAAAGATTTCGGAACGTCTCGAAGGATCGTCTTGGAAATGCAAACTCCTCCTCGGCCATCGGCAGTTAGCTTCCATCCGCGAAGGAGCGGAAACTCCTAAATTCGGCGCGCGAGGGCGCCGCGGGGGGCAGAGCAGCGCGCTCCGGCGGAGCCCCGCGGGAGCGCTTCGTCCAGAGGGAAACGCGCCCAGCGCCGAGGAGGCGGAGGACACGAGGAGTGGGCGGTGAGGGGGGGAGGAGGACGGGACAGCGCCCGCGGCTATCTCCCGCCAGGGGACAATAAAGCAGAGATATCCACCGTATTTCTCGGCGGGACGCAGGCGGCGGCGGGCAGGGCCGACAGGGGCCGAAGGACGAGAGGCCCCATGGGGTGGGAGGGGGGAGAGGAGAGTGAGGGAGGGTGGGTTGAGATGCGCGATTGGACGATGGCTGTTGCGACGCGGGGGCCAGAGGAGGGGGAGAGTAAAACGGGGAGTGTGTGGGGGTTAATAGTAATGGGAGGTCTGATGACCGAATGGCGCGTATGATGAAGACCCGAGACATTGGATGAATTGTGGCTCCTGATGAATTTGGGGTGTCCTACGAAGAAAAGGAGTTACGATAGTAGAGCATGTGTCTTCCTGATGAATATGTCTTCAAGAATGTGGTACGAATTTTTTCTTTTGAACAACAGAGATTTTTTGCTTGACAAGCAGTAAACCAATATGGTGTTCTTTAGAAGCAACCACACTATCGTTTGAAGAGCATTTTTCCTTCTCAGACTACTATAAATGGAAAAAAATCTGTGACGGCCGTGTGCCGCTAACACTAAATTTCTACGGCTCATCTTCCTGATTCGCATTACTTCGCTTAGGGGACGTTCATAAATTCCGTAACGCTAAAGAGGGATGGAAGGGGATCTGAGGCAGCTCACCACCTTTGTGGGTGTGGCTGTTAAAATACTTTACAGTTTTCCTTGAAAGCGAATGAACGTGACCAAGTGAATGATGCACGAGATAGTCTGCTCAAGTACGGACAAATTATTTATGCCATGTATTTTGCATCTTGTGATGGTTTGTGTAGTGACGGTAAAGCCGCAATAGCTATCTGTTTGTGCGTACCTGACGGCGTCGAGCCGACGCTTATTCTCCGATTTAAACAGATGCACTTTAAGGTCACGAGCTGGAAGGGGAGGGGTACATATTCATCCAATCGGGAGCTCCAATACTGATAATTTAAGTCGTAACATAGCTACCGATTGGATATGTCCCCCACTTCTTCCAGATCGTGACCTTGAAGTGCTACTCTGTTTGAATCCGAGTGTAGTGAATCGGCATGCGCCTCCCCCCTGCCCGCGACACTTTGGTGGCAAACACTAATAACCACATAGCTTTCAAAAAAAGAAAACGAAATACTCTTAAAATTTTAATGCAGTAGGTCCAGCAATACTTATATTTTAAGATAGTGTAATAGTTTATTAATTTAATTTAAAATTCTGTAAATTTACTTTGATTCTTCGTAAATGTTCAGTACATCTGATATTACATGTTATATTTGTTTCTACATATTTGTTACATATTCTTATCGTTTTCAGAACATATTTACGTATATATTTTGTCGTTTTATACTACACATTTTTCTGGATTCTACTGATAAGCAGTCGCGGTCTCACACCATTTTGGAAATTCATGTCTTAGTGTTCTGTTTGGCTATTGTACAGTGTATTCTGTACAATACTGTGATTTTGTGTTCCTCACTACCGGTGATTTTAGTGGACTAATGCTTGATTTGGGACATTTCCCTGGTAAAACTGTGACATGCTACAATTCAGTACATCTCCCGGAGATTTAGAACATTGTCTAGTCTGAATTTTGAATCCGAATTATGGATAATAATAAATAAGCTGTAGTACATTGTATATGATCGTTAACATGTTCCCCAATCTCATAAATTTGTATTTGGTGTTCATCCAAACTCCGACATGGTGGAAACATCTATGTCATGTATTTTAACTACTCCTATCCACAGTATTTGGTTCTTTAGAGAGCAGTTGACTTTGGGTGAGTTACAACTACCCGAATACGTTCCTGCTACTCAGAGAGTTGCAATCAGGCTCGGAACAGAGAGAGTGATCGCGAAGAGGTCCCGACTACCTGTATTCCGAAGAATGCTGGTATAGTACAATTGAATTACTTTTTCATATTATTTGACCTTTTAATAAAAAAAATGGTATGGAAGTGAAAACAAAATGTTTCGTAAAATGAAATATCGTTTCGAACTGGGAATTAAGGAACACAGAAATGATCTTATTGCTTTTTATTCAGAGTTGAAAGTTTTATATATTGAGGGCATTCCTTTCAAAAATAGATTTTTTTTCAAATATACACGACTACATACATTTGAATGTCAAGTGCAGATCATCCGACATTATCGAAAGTTTATTTTTAAATGCCGGTTTTGGTTCAACTGCGTTGGATACACTCAGTTGTTTTTATTATACGTACCCAACGTTAATATATTTGCTACCTTTTCATTAACACATTCGCAATACTCGTACTCAAAACGCAATACTATAGGCTCTTTGACCTTATCTTAACTTTATGTTATCTTAAAGATATCTTAACACTAAGATAACTTTAAGATAATAATTACAAGTCGTACATGAAAAGGATAAAAATGAGATCCATAAATAATCCTTACTAGTAGATGGTAGTGATGAAAATCTAACCTCCTTAACATAACAATATCTTATAGTTAAAACTCTAATCTCTTATGCGTGGTAACATAACATTAGTTTCTATTACAACTTTCATGTCGGATTATAAAAATTTAATTGCAATAGCAATTAAAGACATATTCCGAAAATAGAACCAAACAGCCAGTGAGGACACTCCAATCTCGCCGGCAGGGACGCAGAGACTGAATTGAGGACCGAGATCTACACGCGGTGGAGGAGTGGTTATCGCGGCATCGCTGCCACCCCCCTCCGCTGACGCTTCTGCCACCAAGGAATTAACGTCGCAGAACTCCCCTCGCGGCCATCAAATATCGAGCGTGGGCAGGATCGGGGGGAGATGTAGAGAGGGGAGAGGGGGTGCAAGGAGGGGCAGTGATGGAGAGGGATGGAGGGAGAGCAGAGATAGGAGGAGAGTGGAGAGAGAGAGAGGGTTGAAGGAGAAGGAAGGAAAGAGGGTGGCAGAAGGAAGATGGAAGGATGGGGTGACGGAATGAGAGTGGAGGGAGAGGGTGCCGGAATTGGAGCGGAGGGCGAGGCAGAGGAGTGGAGAGAGCGGACAAGAGATGAAGAGGGGTGGAGGGTGAGGCAGAGACGAAGGAGAGTAGATGAGGGAGTGAAGGAATGGGGGTAAAGGGAGAGTATGAAGGGCGAGAGCAAGTGAGTGAGAGGGAGGGGCAAGGAGATAGAGGAGGGTGGAGGGATGGGGTGGCTGTCGTTGCGAGTCCCGGCCAAGCGTCTTGCCAACCCTTCCTCGAAAGCTTCCTTAAGCCCTAGGGCGCATCGCTCCTCCGCCAGCGCTGCCGCGGAGATCTGCTTCGTGATTGGTGGCGGAGGGGCATCCGGTTATCGTGCGTTCTGGCGGCGCGGGAGGAAGCGAGAGGGAGGCAAATTGAAATGCGGATGTCTGTGGGGAATACGAAGGGGTTGAGTTAATGGTGACATTTCCAGTTCCGAAATGTACGTATCTAAATAACGCATTCCAATTATATCGAACACGAGAAGATATTTCAAATCCTTTCTCTAAAACCCCCAGATATCCTCGTCGTCAAAAAATAAGGGACACGTTAATAATTTAATAAATGAATTAATTAAATTGCGTAAATTTACAATACAATAATGTAGAGTACTTAATATTCAGGATTTTATACGCCAAAATATTATTTTGCCTTATACTCGTTCAAAAATAGATTAGTCATAATTGGAATTATCCCACTTGTTTAACTGGTTCAAAATCTGACATCAGGAAATCATCAGAAAACATCAGTCTTCTGGTTCGCTCGTTTACTTCAATATACCTCGAGCTCACCGCGGAAATCGCGGAGCTAACTCAACAACGCGTTTTGTTTTCATAAACAACATAGCGAAGACGGGGCAGGAACTTTTGCTGGGAACGTAAAAAAAAGAGAGAAAGTAGGTCACCGTGTTAATAAGTAAGAACGCTCATTACGTTTGAGCTACCCTTTGCGTCGACAGCAAAATAATTTACTTCAGCGGGGGCAACGGGATCAAAGCGGCGATGCCTACGACAGTAAACTAGATTCCCTTCACTTTTATATACACGCTCTCTCGCCCGCTCGTGCACGGCAAGGAGGAGCGAGATGGGCATGGTAAGGGCGGGAAGGCGAAGACAGAGGCGAAGCGCGGGTAGGCGGCGACACGGGCGGAAGGGGGGAAGGGCGGGAGCAGCTACGGGACCTAGTAAATGGGAATGAGCTCAGTGAGGAGGGCGGTGAGATGGTGGAAAAGGAATGTGGAAACGAGTGCCGTGAGGAGGGACAGACTTGGGGGTCAGGACGAATGGAGGCGAGGAAAGGAAAGGAAGGGCTTGGCATGAAGGAGCGATGAAGAGATCGGATGGGATGGAATGAGACGGGATGAGATGGGAAGCGATGGGATGGGATGGGATGGGATGGGAGGAGATGAGATGGGATGGGACGAGATGGGATGAGATTGGATGGGATGGGACGAGATGGGATGAGATGGGACAAAATTCGATGAGATGGGACGAAATGCGATGAGATGGGACGAGATGGGATGGGACGAGATGGGATGGGATGGGATGGGATGGGATGGGATGGGATGGGATGGGATGGGATGTGGATGGAGAATGGTAAGTTGAAAAAGGTCAATTACAGAGGCAAGTCAAGAAAGCACCAGTGTATTTGCGACTGCAGTGTTTGTATACATATGAGTGTGGCATGTGGTAATGCTTGTGTGGAAGGAAGTAGTGACTGAATACTGAGTATTTACGGGTGATTAAGGAGTGTGCAGGTTGCGGATTCGTTGATGTTTGAGCAGGTGGCTGCGTGTGGAGGGGGAGAGGGGGTGAAGGATCGGTTGGTCAAAGTTATTTGATTAGTTGTTAAAATGCAAAATGATGATAGGATAGTAAGAAATATAAAAAATTCCTTGGACTGTGCTGGAGCAGCACAAGGACGGAACGAAGGGAGAGGGAGAGGGAGATGGAGAATGGCGGCGCGAATGCGGGGCGACGGCGACGCCAAAAGGTGCGCAAGGGCTTTGCAGGCCACGTTAAGGTCTCATCAGTTATTCCATGAAACATTACTCGTAACATACACCCACGTGATGCAACTGTGCTAGAGAGCAATAGAAAGGCAGAGAGAGAGAGAGAAACCATGATAAATAACTATCAAAAAGCGAGATAGATATAGTCGAAGAACTAGAGCATAAAGGAAAAGAAACTAAAGAGAGAAAAAAGTGAAAAGAGAACGTAATATCTAATGTAAAATTACAGTCATACAAAAGAGTGAAAACGAGCGCTTTGAGGAAAGTATAAGCAAATGCTATGTACTTTGTAAATATATAAATATTATAATGATATGGCCCGAAACGAGCAAGAAAAAGACAAATAATAATAATAATAATAATAATAATAATAATAATACAACATTAATAGATGTAGAATATTAAGAGAAAATAGCATCAGTAAAACAGGTAGACGGTATGGTTTGCTAATCAATAATTTAGGTAAAAAAAATGTGTGTGAAAAATTAGTCTAAATGGAATAAAGATGATTTGTAAATAATTATGAAGGATATTACCTGATAGAAGAGAGTAATAAACGAAATATCAGAAGACGATAGATGTGCATGCAGCTATAGAGAAGGGAGAGCATACCTAACTTTTCCGGAAAAAATAAAAAAAAGATGAAAATAACAGAAAATCGTCAATGAGAAGAAAACATGATGACAATCAGAAGCAGAAGAAAGAAGAGACAAGACAAAGTAGGTGAAAGAAAACAAAAACAAATTAGAACTCATAAGCATGGCCAAGAGTAGAAAACTGGTACGGAGCACGTACAGCTTACGTAATTTATTCAAGTACAAATATTTCATGCAAAAGAAATAGAGTTAAAAGGAGCAAAGAAACATGATGGCACTTTCAACTAACGAAACACTCTTACGTTCAAGAAAGAAAGGACGGTGAACACAACGACGTCTGGAAAGAAAGTGCCACAAAAAATGAGCAGTAGGAACACAAAGGTGAAAATCCACGCCACGAGAAGCCAAGGAGAAGTCAAAACCAGGAGCAAGGGCTGGAGACAGGGCGAGCTTGCCGAGAAGCGTAGCCTCTCACTCGCGACGCACGGGAGCAAACGGCGCCCCGCGCCGGCGAGGAGAGGAGGCTTTACGCCCCGCGAGTTCCCAGGGATGGGAGTAAAGCTGCATTTTAATTAGCACTTCAGTGGCGTCGTAAACTATTTTATTTCCGGCCCCCTCCTTAAATTAGAGCGACCTCGTCGCGGGCTCCGAGGGCCACTGGCGGGCGGATGCGAGGAGCTGGCGAAAAGAATGAAGAGGAATGGACGCGCGATGGGGGTGGGAGGAGGACAGGTTTGCGAACTGCAATGCTGCACCCAAGAACTACCCCATTACTACTAGCTAACACGTCTGGATTCCTGAAAAGAATTGCCCCAGGCGAAAATACGATGCCTTTCTACACGTAAGTTTGCTACTAAATGTAAAGTTGTAATCTTGGGATGTTTTGACCTCGTTGCATTTTTCGTCCCGTCTCTTATTCACAATTATTATTTCATCAAAATAGTTTTTATGTTATTTCGTACTCTCATGTTTACATTAGTTTTGTTGTAATATAATGCCCACAGTTTCGTTTTATATTTCTTTCTTTTCTTTTCCTGTCTGCCTTTCTCCTTTTTTGCGTAAGGCTCTTTTCTATTCAATGTCACACACTGAACTACCTTGAATTTTCAAAACAATAATTTCAATTAATTCATTACTATAAATGTTCTAATTCTATTCTGCATAACCCAGACCATCATATAAAATGAATCACCGCTACTTTCCGCACACTTACGGTGACATTCATTTTTGTGCGCACCGAACACGCGACTGATGTAACAGTTTCATAACAGATTTTCGCTCAATTTTCTTATTATGAGATATAATTACTTCATTAACCTAACTATGTTACGAATTAAGCGTAACTCAGTATATTTTTATGAGTATAATACGATATTTTAATTTCGATCTCAAAAGTAAAAGATTTGTGAAGTTTCAGAAGGAATAATTCTTTATAATCAAATAAGAGACATTAACCTATTGGTCAATATAAGAAGCTAGACCTATTGGGCAAAACCTTCATAGTGTAATAATTCGTTAAGTAAACATTTTGATTAGAAGAGAATTAGTAATATCACAATGAGCAGAACTGAAAAAACACATATCACTTTCTATTTTTCCATGTAAAATATACAATTTTGACCTTTTAAGACAGTTTATAGTATAAAAATTTATAATATTATCCGTTCGGTCGATATCCATCCATTATGCTCGGAATCTGGAGTTTTCAGTATAGTTTAACGCGATCTTTCACTTGATCGCAGTTTGTTCTTTTAAAGTTTTTACATTTGGATTAGACTCAGCTGTAAACATCAAATCCAAAAATTTCAATACCTGTTTCTGTAAAATATGTTCAAAAGCGCACAACAACTAACTTTCTAGAAGAAAACGGAGGCTGCAAAAGACGTAATTCCGTTTATGAGGGGATCCTCCAGATAATTTGGTCTCCTCATTGCATATCACTAAGTAACCGAATTGAAAAAATAGAAAAAGTTCTAAAACGATTCTCGAGGTATTTATATTACAAAATGTTCAAGCAATCTGGTAATGAAATTTCTTATAATATTTAGTTAAAGAATTCAATCTAACTACACTTGCTAATAGAAGAATCTTTGCTGAACAATTGATTTTATTTAATAGTTAATGATTTATCAGATAACAGTGAATTGCTGTCGCAATTGTCATTTAATGCACGAGTATCAAATTTAAGAGGACGAGAATTATTATATTTCAATAAATCAACTACAACATCTCACAAATATTCACCATTTTTGAGAATGTCTTTACAATTAACGGAATTCAGTAGAGTGTGGGAATTAGACTTCAGTTTTTCTTTTCTAAAATATAAACAGAATTAAAGCACAATATTAATGATCACAGACTGTGTATTTATTATTTTATGTATTGCTCGCTATTATGTTTCGATTATTTTGAAGATGCATTTTCCAATTTTGTAACATTGTCATTTTATACTCATTTTTGTTCCTTTTTTGTAATGACTGCTTTGAAGATATAATGTTTCCATTTTTGTTTATCTTACTGGTGTGTTATATTTTATCAATTTTTGCAAAAAATATCTATTCTTGCAATTGGACTTCTGTAATTTAGTTTCGTTATTTTATTTGAAACTGTTGTTTTTATTATTTGGCATGTTGTTCTTGTAATGCCTACTGTAATTGGGGCTTTGCCCTGTTCCGGGAAATTAAATAAATAAATAAATAAATAAATAAATAAAGCGACATCTTGACCGCGACCATCTCCAATCAATCCGCCGTGACCGCCGGCGGCGGGGCCTTCCGTACACGAACAGAGGTCCCCTGGGTTCGTAGTTCGTTCTAAATTCCCCAGACAACTTCGACGTTCAGCTCCTTCCTCTTTGAAGTCGAAAAAGGGGAGCCATCCCACAGAAGGGTGGAGCGAGGCGGGCCCGGCGTGGCGTGGCGGCCAGACAAGGAACCTTCTCAACTTTCCTCCTTACTCGCTTAAAATCTCGCCAAAGCCCTCATAACGGACGCGTCTTCGCCACTACTTTTTGCGCCCGCACCAAGACATCCTCGGCCGCCGCTACGTGCTCTCTCGCAAGCTCAAAAACCCGTGAAGGGTAGCTTGGCGACGCTGATAGCTAATCAAGTAAGTTGCTCCACTTAGTAACGCCAGCTAATTAACGGTTTAATTACAAGTTGCTGCACGACAAGGACACGCGTCGCTCGGAGACTGTGGGGGTGGAGTCGGTAGGAGGAAATAGGACGTGGGAGGAGGTGGGAGGCGGGACGACCAGCGCGACGAACTCCAGGGGGCGCTGGAAGATTCCAGCATGCGATGGACAGTCGTCGGGTCCGGTCCTCTCTAACTGCGCTTCTTAGTCCATCTAGACCAGGGATTCCCGACCTTTTCCTTACCTAGTCCCGTTTTAAAAAAGCTGTTTGCTTCACCGACCCCTTACATTTTTCTCTACAATATACTCCACTTGTAATTATTGCAAAATGAAATGCTCATAAGTGACTTAAAGATAACAATTTCATAGAGCGATATTTTCGTAAATATTTCAGTTTCCAATAATCGGAGGCATTTCTTCTTCGAGTGGCCGGATTTTAATCTTCATTATTCTGTATTGGTTACAAAATGAGATTTTTTATACGGGTAGATTTTATAATTTATTTCTAAACGTTTAGTAGAAAACAATTAATAATCAAACAATTATTAAAATTTTATAGTTTTTGTAATCAATAGGATCTTGATTATAGCGATCAGTCGCCAGTTAATATTACGCAAGTGACCCCTTAATCTTCACTGGCCCCCTTTAAAATCTCGGCGACCTGCGAGGGTCCTACCGACCCTCTTGGTAACTTGTGTTGTACGTATTGGTGGTGTGGTTGGCATCTCCCTACTGAAGGTATGTGAGGAAAAGTCGTTCGAGACTCTGGGGTATAGAGCTCTAAAATATAGTAATGTAGTTCTACATTTTAATTTCAAACTGTGTCAATTGGCATGTGTTTCCAATGTCAAACTATTTAAAATCACGCAACGTACACTGATGTCTAGAATATGTCTTGATGACACACGATCGTAACTACATAAAGCTTTAAATGATCTTAATGGAAATGATACATAAATACTAGATGATTAATTTTTTCGAAGGTTTTGAATAGTACATAAACCACAGAGTGTTCAAAGTATAATGTATTTCATTATTTAATACTCACATCGGCAACCTAGTGGAATGATTTACATCTATTAAAATTTCTATTAGTTTGATTTACAAAACTGAAAGTGACAACATATATTCAACAACATTTTGCCTGTGATTAAATGACACAAATTCGTTTGAATTACATTAGTAAACTGTAACCAAGCAAACAGAATTCCTGTTAGACTGTAATTTCCAGATAAAAGCAGTTCAACTTAGACTGTAAGTTTAACTATGTCACATTTCCTTTGCTCCAATGAAATCGTAAAAGCTTTTACAGCCACAGTTGGCCTATTTTCCCATCGACTGAGTTGATCATTCTTAGCAACCATTAACGATGTGCTGGCAACACAATGTCAACTCGTGGAGTACAGTTCAGGTCAAAAGAAATTAGCTTCAAACGAAGTCACATATTTCGATAAACATCATACATTTTGTTACAAGCAGAATTAGTACATTCATTTATTATTGAAAATTTTGTCTATTAAATTTGTAAATAATTTCTTTCTGCTAATTATTTAAACCTACATTTCCTTTTTTAAACATTGTTTCTATACTGAAAAGAAAACAATCCTCACGACAACGATTTTTTTTACAAAACGAAAATGCTCTGTAAAAATAAAAACACGACTAACGCAAAGATAAAGAGCAGTTTATTCGAGACTGAAGATCAAGCAACTTGCATTTGTCAATCAAAACATCAGTGGTGATGTGCCGAATAACATATCAAAGCATTGCGTTAGTCTCTACCAATACATTCAACAAAACACGACAGATGAACCTCAAAGTGTAGAAATCTCTGTGAATGACAGTTTGTTGCGTTGGAATTCGCATCTCTTTTTGCAACATCAAGTCAACTGTCGAAGTTCGGGGAATGAGAGAGTCAAGTTGCTTCTAATACAAAGCAAAGGTTGTGAAAGACAAAAAAAAGGTACAGAACTGAAAGAATTGTTAAAGAGGATAGTGCAATCTAAAATAATGTGTTAGAAATCGTCCTTTTAAAAAACTCATTTTCAATAAATGTAATAATTAAGAAAATTGGATAAACGAACAACAGAGCTCTCAAAATTATCGTAATATATATTTACATCCATAAGTAAAGAAAAATATTGAATTTCTGAAATGTTGCGTTGTGGTAGAGATTGATAAAAAGGTCGCTACAGATATTGTTGGACCTTAATAAGCGTTAGAATTTATGTGTGTGTGTAGAGAGAGCGAGAGAGAGATTGATGTTGATGAGATGTAAAGAAATACATTCGATTATGAGACAGAATTGACCATTAGGAAGAATGTATGCTAGTGATGGCAATTTCATATGCGAACAATAATGTATGATAGAAGTGACACTACATAAAAATTCTCATAATTTCCATGCAAGGACAACACACGTTTCCTCACAGAAACGAACAACTTATTAAATTTCAAATGTTTTTGTAAGCCACTTTAACTAAACTGAAAAGCAGACAGCTATAAGCGTAAATTCTTCTCTATCGCAAGAAGAACAATTCTGACAGTTCATCCACTCAAACGACCTCGCATCTCGCGCTTGCAAAGACACAGGAAATCATGGACACCGACAAAGACAACAGCGATGAAAGAATCGGAGAGAGTTATTCTGTGGCCTGGGCGGTGCGAGGGCGGCGGCGTAGTTCGGGCAGCAGAATAGAGTGGCACGACCGCACAATCGACCCACCCTGCAGGACAGCTTTTCGAAGCGTCGCGCTCCTCGCCACGCCGCGCCACGCCACGCCGCGCCGCGCGGAGCGGGAAGTCCCGGGAAGGCGGGAGGGGCCGCAAAAACAACCGCGTCGGATTACGTTCAACGCTTTGCAAAACAGCGGGACGCGCCTGTAAAACAATATTTCATAGGTCCCCTTCTATAGCTGCTAGCGGCGAGGCATCACATGCAGAGGCGAGCCCGGAGTGTTTGCCTGCGGACGGACGAGAAGGGAGAGGGGGGAGAGGAAGACAGTGGGTGCGGGAGAGAGTTGGATGGAGAAGCAGGGAGGGAGACAGGGTGGAAAAAGGGCGAGTACGTGAGGAAATGGCGGCGAGTGGGGCGAGCGGCGAGTGTGGCGAGCGGCGAGTGTGGCGAGTGGCGAGTGGGGCGAGCGGCGAGTGGGACGAGCGGCGAGTTGAACGAGCGGCGAGTGGGACGAGCGGCGAGTTGGACGAGCGGCGAGTTGGACGAGCGGCGAGTTGGACGAGCGGCGAGTTGGACGAGCGGCGAGTTGGACGAGCGGCGAGTTGGACGAGCGGCGAGTTGGACGAGCGGCGAGTTGGACGAGCGGCGAGTGGGGCGAGCGGCGAGTGGGGCGAGCGGCGAGTGGGGCGAGCGGCGAGTGGGGCGAGCGGCGAGTGGGGCGAGCGGCGAGTCGGGCGAGCGGCGAGTCGGGCGAGCGGCGAGTCGGGCGAGCGGCGAGTCGGGCGAGCGGCGAGTCGGGCGAGCGGCAATCTGAGCGCTGAAAAGCTGCAATAAGATAAGCACTACCTAGATGATTAATAACAAGAGATCGAGCATGTTAAGGTGAAGTAAGTTAAGTCATTGAGGCGAAAATCGAGAACGGGAAATTAATACAACTGAAAGTAAATGCCTGGCAAATACAATGTGCAGGAGAGTGAGTACTGTGGGCCAACGTGGGGTGGGTATAGAACTCGCACCCACTGCTCTCCTCCCCCAACCCACCACAGTCCTCCCCGCCGCTGGACCGTCCGCCTAGTGACGGAAAAGCCCTTTGTGGGCTAAAGGACGCCACTACCGTTTTAGTGACAAGTTTTTTGGGCCGACAAACATACTACCCGAACGATCAAAGGCTGACTTCGAGGCTCGTGATGGATACAACTGACACGCAGAGGCAAAACGCTACGCATGTCGCACACCGCGCGCGGGCTGGAAAGCTCTCCGAATGGTGAGTGTGGCACATCGCCGCCGCCGCTGTCACCTTCGTCGCCCGACCGTTGGCCACGGCTGGACGAATATGAAGCACTCTATTCTTGATATTTTTTGCCGGTAGTGTTCTATATCTCAGAACGTGTATTTTTAATTTTGTTTTTATTTTTACAGGTATTTACGAGAAATGTATATTTCTTAATAAAACTGTCAAATAAAATAAAATTTATATAATGTAAATTAAGTTAGCGTCTTTTGTTTTTATGTGTGTCCCTATTTTCATCAATCCCATTTGCACCTGAAAACTTCATACACTAAACTGTGTTTATCTACATGTGTTTGTGGGTCTGTGGACTAATGAATGTCTGGACAAACTGCAAGTAGACAACACAAAATTATACGAGACAATGAAGTAACAAACATATCAAACGTAAAACGAAATACGATACTTTGCATTGAATTATAGATCAGTGGGAAGAAGAGACATTGGTCGACCAAATCAAGGTGGGCATCGGAACAGGTTCATTAAAGCTTAATACTTGAAGTAAAGAAGAAGGTAGTGAAAACTGACACTGCAACGTTACTCACACTACACTCATGTTTTACTATCTTATCTTTTTTACTTTAAAAAATTAACTCTGTACCTTAGAAAATGTTCCACAGGCTTTGGAGTGGGCAAGAACAAAGAAACGAAAGCGAGAGCACCAGCAATGTGAAATACATCTTCTAGAAGTTTGACTGGATCAATTGTATAGTAAGAGTAAACGAGATACCATGTGTGACGTTCGTTAATTTTTAAGGATGCTGCCACGAATGAGCAAAAATAATGAGCTGTTGTTTTCATAAAATATTAGCGACACTGGACATTGCTCAGGCAGATGTCACCAATGATTTTCAAAAATATAAAATGAAAGAAACAAAAAACTTCACAATGGATCTGTCACATATCAAATGCCATTCTCCCGCAAACTGCATCATGAATTTTAAAGTTTGGCATACCCGCAACAGTGTAACGTGTTCACAAAAAGTCGACGCACTAAATTTTTGAAGCCACTTTAACAAAAAACAACTGTTTTTAATTACGTTTGCAGAGTAGTCGTGTGTGAACTCGTTCGGACATTTCCCTTCTGAATTTTTCAGTCGTGACAAATGTTGATTTGGACTACGTTTTGAGCCCTCTAGTCCACATGGGACGATGTGAAGTTACATGGACTAGGTCACGTAACATGTGGTTCTACGGAATATAAGGCTAATTTTAACTATGGAATGCTGTCCTTTTATTCATATGAATATCGGTGTCTTTGCAAGCTTATACGGAGATCTTTTAGAAGGTACAGCAGCAACTATAATTAATCATAAACATTCAGAGCTGGTTTAATCGGATACAAATGGTTTGATTGGATACACATTTTCCGAAAACCCGCGAAAATAAAGAATTATTCAGATCTCAAAATTGGAAGAACCAAAATTTTATAAAGTCTTCTAGTATATATACTTCGATTCGAGAACTTTTGAATCCCCTCCACAGTTTCAAAAAGTCCTCCGTCAATGGAATCCACCGTGGAATGTGCAAATAAACACATTCGGAACAGATTACTGCATTAATACATAATGTGTTACTTAACAACTCAGATCAAAATTATCTCGGAAAGGATTATATATGCAGAATTCTAAAAAGCTCATTCAGCTACGAATCATTTTCATACTCTCGCAAATTACCGTACATCCTCCCAAGTTTGCTTCTCCCCGTTAACGAAGAGTTCGCGTCATGTGCTTCGATTATCCGAGACGAGAGATGGCTGAGATTAGGTGTGACCCAGAAAGTAACTTCGCAACTTTACTTGCACCGTGCTTTCGCGCAAATATAGCTCATTAGAGAATGCTGGGCCCCGTGGGGAACTTTTAATGGCAAGGCCGCGAGAGGGAGACGTCGAGGAGACGGAGACATTAACCGAAGGATCCCGCAGGAAAGCATAGCTGAAGCAGCACAATACCAAGTTGTAGTTCAACTGCTGTCCGAGACAGAATTGCGGAGGAGTGGAGAAATGAGGATTGAGATTTGAATTCAGATCCATTTAGCTAAATTCACTCAAATAACTTCAAGGAATTCGTTTGTTGCTGTATTATTTATACAAAAGGCATCAATATTTGACAAAGATTAAGAATTAAGTTCTTTGAGACCCATAGCTTTCTGGTTTCTTGATTTCGTACAATGAAAAACATAGTGTATAGTGAATAGAATGTAATTAACACAAAATATTAATCTTTTCGTATAAACTGTTGCTTCTTATGTCTTATAAAAAGGTAGGGGAAACACTTCAAAACTTTCTTGAAGGATAGGAAATGACAAATATTATACTTGAGCTTGAGTATCTACTCGTATAAAATAGTGTTCTTTCTCGAATACTAAATACTCTAAATGTTTGGTTAAAGAGTTCAGTGCCCTTAAAAATTGCCTTGCGTTATACAGTACAAACATTAGCATTAATTATGTCGTAGGAAACCAAGATAATCAGTTATCAGTAGAACACTGTATTCTTTGCTACATCAAAAATTCAACAACGGAGTTGCACAGCATATTTTATTTCTTTCACGTAAAATAATCATAGTCAGAAAAAGTAACGAAAATTCGCCCCGTCATTCAATTTTGAGAGGTTAATGCCCTCACTTATTACGGGACGTTGTCTAAGGAACCGGAAGCCGATGTGGGTGTAGCGCGGATTACGACACGGCGCGGCGGCGTCCCGCAAAACCCTTCCCACCGCGACACATGGCAATTAGAGTAACGTTCCGCAACAAACCAACACGCCAGAGGGCGCCCACCCCTCCCCTTTCTCTATCATTCCTCGTCACTTCATCTTCTTCCTCCACTTCGTTCTTCCGTATGCTCTTATGCTCGCCTTCCTCAGTCGGCCAGTCTTCCTCCTCAGACGCCCAGTCTTCCTCCTCAGACGCCCAGTCTTCCTCCTCAGACGCCCAGTCTTCCTCCTCAGACGCCCAGTCTTCCTCCTCAGACGCCCAGTCTTCCTCCTCAGACGCCCAGTCTTCCTCCTCAGACGCCCAGTCTTCCTCCTCAGACGCCCAGTCTTCCTCCTCAGACGCCCAGTCTTCCTCCTCAGACGCCCAGTCTTCCTCCTCAGACGCCCAGTCTTCCTCCTCAGACGCCCAGTCTTCCTCCTCAGACGCCCAGTCTTCCTCCTCAGACGCCCAGTCTTCCTCCTCAGACGCCCAGTCTTCCTCCTCAGACGCCCAGTCTTCCTCCTCAGACGCCCAGTCTTCCTCCTCAGACGCCCAGTCTTCCTCCTCAGACGCCCAGTCTTCCTCCTCAGACGCCCAGTCTTCCTCCTCAGACGCCCAGTCTTCCTCCTCAGACGCCCAGTCTTCCTCCTCAGACGCCCAGTCTTCCTCCTCAGACGCCCAGTCTTCCTCCTCAGACGCCCAGTCTTCCTCCTCAGACGCCCAGTCTTCCTCCTCAGACGCCCAGTCTTCCTCCTCAGACGCCCAGTCTTCCTCCTCAGACGCCCAGTCTTCCTCCTCAGACGCCCAGTCTTCCTCCTCAGACGCCCAGTCTTCCTCCTCAGACGCCCAGTCTTCCTCCTCAGACGCCCAGTCTTCCTCCTCAGACGCCCAGTCTTCCCCCTCAGACGCCCAGTCTTCCTCCTCAGACGCCCAGTCTTCCTCCTCAGACGCCCAGTCTTCCTCCTCAGACGCCCAGTCTTCCTCCTCAGACGCCCAGTCTTCCTCCTCAGACGCCCAGTCTTCCTCCTCAGACGCCCAGTCTTCCTCCTCAGACGCCCAGTCTTCCTCCTCAGACGCCCAGTCTTCCTCCTCAGACGCCCAGTCTTCCTCCTCAGACGCCCAGTCTTCCTCCTCAGACGTCCAGTCTTCCTCCTCAGACGCCTAGTCTTCCTCTTCAGACGCCCAGTCTTCCTCCTCAGACGCCCAGTCTTCCTCGTCATTCTCCTAGCCTTCCTGCGCATCCTCCTAGATTTCTTTCTCTTTTTCTTGTCTTCCTCCTTATATTCCTAGTCTTCCTCCTCTTTTTCTTAGCTTTTCTCTTCATTTTTCTCCATTTCATCTAACGGAAGGAACAAGTGGGCCCTTTTAAGCATCATTTATGCTATTCCAGGAAAAAATTCAACCATTTGAAAATATAAGGCTTCAAGAAACGTACCCCCCCCCAAATGAACATATCCGTTTCAAACTCGCAGGGTCGTGAGCGTCCAAATTGATCGGGGTATAACAATTACGGAGAAAATCGTCAGAACAAGTTAGCCGCTGGCGTTGACCACAGAGAGGCAGACAGTCATGCATGCTGGCAAGCAGAGAGGGAGGCAGGGAGGGAGGCACGGATGGATGCAGGGAGGGTGGCAGGCAGGGAGGGAGGGACCCAGACTGGCAGATTGACATTTCCCGTCAATCAGTTTTTTGGTATCAGGGAACTACAAAATTTGAAATATAAATACACCACGTGTTAGAGAAAGTAACTTGCTACCAATAGGAGGATGATATATTCGTATTTTAGATCCCCGAAAATATGTTAATGTCTGTTTAATTGTGTTTTTCTTTCTCCATCAGTCACTTTCTCTGCTTTCGGAGATTTGCTCATTTTCAGCCTTTCTTCACATTTTCTCCATTTACTTTTATTCTGTATTGCATGAACCTTAATCTCACAGCACATTTCTCGTTGTCTTTTTAACGTTCGTACCATATCCTATCACTTGTTTGGTTAATTCGCTTCATTTCGTAACTCATCTTCAAGAATGTAGTGTCCTTTTGTGATTACACAAAACGATAACAGTATTTAGCCAATTGCATATTGTTAGCTTTTTGAATTCCCCTCTTCGAGAAATTCTTATGAGGAAATATAATTTTTTTACGGATTCACTTCTTAAAACTTATCCTCCAAAAATAACCATTATTTCGGACTTGAAAAGCTCAAAAAGCTATAATAAAATAAAAAAGATTAATTTAAAAAAATATTATATAATTTAATAAGACTTAATAAAGACAGAACAGCTTTTGAAAAAAAATAATTAAATTTTTTTAAGGTATCAAAATCAGGAAAGAAAATCGTTATCGAATGGATACCAGCACATCAAGAATTTTTCGGAAATGAGATTACAGACTTCTAAGCTAAAAGAGCAACTGTAGGTGTATTCCAAAATTACGAAGACTCATATACTTCCAAATATCTTGAAAAATGTTAATGATAAATTTACTCATCAATGAAATAATGAATGTCGAGGCTTAAAGCCTACTAATCGCCATAATATTATGATGAACTTTAGTGAGCTTATTACAAGTTCCGCACTGAATCAAAAACAACATACTCTTATCTCAAGGATCAGAGTAGGCCACACAAAACTAACTCACATACACCTTATAAACAAAACCCCACAACCCTTGTGTGAACTTTATAACACAAATCTATCTGTGAACCATTTCTTCATTGAGTAAATTGCAGCGAACAGATACTATTTTACCTGAAGAAGATTTGAAGGTCATTCTAGTGACACAAACGTTTCAGGAGAATGTCATTCAAATCTGTAAAAGTGTTAATATTTATAATGACAATTTAAAACGGCTTAACACTTAACTGGACGTGTATCTATGTAAAAGCCTGCACTGTCAGTCGTTTATGACCATATTGTTAATGCAACTTGAAATTAAATTATTAAAAAATAATAATATTCAAATAATTTAATCTAAATCACAATAAAATAGATCTTAATAATAAATAAGTAATAATATTTAAACGCTGATACTTTATTTCAGTATTTACAAAAGTATCACGATAGTCAATACTGCTGGTTCACAGCAAATGACGAAGTTAGTGAAAGTAAATATTCATTGATATCAACATATCTTACCATAGCGAACGTATATTATTGCAGAAACTTATATTACAAAACATCCAAACATTTCAAACTGCATATACATTAGAGCAACAGCGAAGGAGAAAGTACAGATTTATAAAAAGTAGTTCTTCCCACGTCTCCTATACTTAGCAAACAGTCTCTCCAACAATTTCTAGTCGGCGTTCCCAATACAATCCTACTCCCAGGCGCGAACTTCACAAAGAAACACCTTTAACGCCCAACATTTCTGATCGGAATGCAGAGAAACCCTGTGGGACGTTTGCGAACGTGATTAAAAGTTTGGCTTATCGATCGTAAAACTTGGCGTTTTAGCATGACTGAGGCCAGTTGAGAATGCAAAAAAGTTGGGCGTTCCAACCTTCGTAATTTTAACTTGGTGAGCATACAAAATTCAAAAGAATGTTTGAATATATCAAAAGTTGGTAATACTTTATTAATACAGTAGAGAAGGGGGGCGCCCTATAACAGAGTCATTGTTCGGAAGTCAAATGTTTGTAGGAAACTACGGGGGCGAGGTAAGTAGCAGCCGGATGTGGTGGTATCTCGTTCTGGTTACCTTCAACCATCGTCAATTCAGAATTCGTCTATCAGTTCCGATAGGTCATTCAAACTCCCTCGATTCTCGGAAGAGGCAAATAAATTTCCAGTTACGTTTTTGTTTACTTTACTCCGTCTTGTACAAATATTTGAGTTGTGTGTTTATTTATGTTTCTGAATTGAGTTAGAGATATCAGAAATAACTGTTGCATAACTTTATTTTTACTGCAAATATTTCACAATGCCTTCTAAAGAAAGCAATAGTTTTAAATCTCGTCTCTATAATAAAATGAAAATCTAACTTCACTATAAAAAACAATGTTCAAAATAACAATGTCTCAAAAATTTGCGAATGATTTGTTAGACTCCCCACGTTTACCTCGAGTGAAAAAAATGACAATTGTAGTTTTATTCTAATACATTGCTTGTGAGAATGAAATACTGTAAATAAACACAGTATTGAAAGCAAATAATTAATAAAACGTTTTGGAGGAATACGATTTTGTTTACATATTTCCTTTTAAGAGATGAATACTGTTGACGTTACAAATAAACAAGACGTTCATTCCGAACAATTCCAGAAGGTTAGCATTCTGTCGAGAATTCGCATGAAAGTGACATTATAACAGACAGCAACTACTTTATTGGAAAATAAACACCTCATTTAGCAATGAAACTATAAATCAGTTTTATTTCGTACGTTCATAACAGAAAATAACCCATTTATTTCAGATAATGAAACGATAATCGAGTGAGACCGAAAATAATTTAACGAAATGCACAAGATTTCAGAAAATATGACATTTAAACTAAAAATAGAGATAAACGAATACGCTTATTTCCGCTGCCCTCTAAGAGAACATTACTAACACGGTTTTCCAGAATATTTTAAAGTCCACTGCAATAAAACCAAGTTAATATTCCAAGAAATTCCAGTGGATTCCAAGAAAATGACAAAATCTAAATACAACAGCCCCGCAAAATTCAAAGAGGAACTTTTATAATTAATGGCAATAACATGATGTAAAGTATATCTTTGTTTATTTAAGTCGATTCGAGTATTCTTTGTTGTTTAGTTAAAAACGTACACTGGATTTTAAACAAAACGCGAAAAAAAACAGAATTAGCGCCCATAATTAACAATATTCGTCCAATACGAAAGAGCCGTTCCTCGCGAGTAAATTACGCTGAAACGCGCGCGCCGCCCGGAACGATCCACCGCCGCCCGAATCAGGGCTCGCGCGCGGGTGACTCGCGCATCACCGCCGCCTATGCATCACCGTATCCGGCACTTCCGAGCGATTTGCTGCGACGCTTCGCCTGCCCCCCCTCCCCACACCACAGCGGCAGCAGCAGCAGCGTATTGTTGTTTAGTGCCCAGGTGCGCGTTCGTGTTGCGCGCCCGCGGTGGCGGCGCGGTGCGGTATGTACTCCATCGGCCCCAAGCGGCATGCCGCTGCCGCCGCCCTCGCCGCCGCCCTCGCCGCCGCCCTCGCCGCCGCCCTCGCCGCCGCCCTCGCCGCCGCCCTCGCCGCCGCCCTCGCCGCCGCCCTCGCCGCCGCCCTCGCCGCCGCCCTCGCCGCCGCCCTCGCCGCCGCCCTCGCCGCCGCCCTCGCCGCCGCCCTCGCCGCCGCCCTCGCCGCCGCCCTCGCCGCCGCCCTCGCCGCCGCCCTCGCCGCCGCCCTCGCCGCCGCCCTCGCCGCCGCCCTCGCCGCCGCCCTCGCCGCCGCCCTCGCCTCCGCCCTCGCCGCCGCCCTCGCCGCCGCCCTCGCCGCCGCCCTCACCTGCTGCCCGGGACCGCCGCGCCCACCGCGCCGCCGCCTCCCGCCCCGAGCGCCGGGCCACTGGCTTCCCGGCGGCGCGGCGGCCGACGCGGAGCCGCGCGGCTTGGAACTGAGAGCCAGATGCGCGTGGAACCGGAGACGAGAGAGGGGAAGTAGGTGGAGGACATGGAAGAGAACGACAAGGAAGACAAGGACGGATAGGGGAAGTAGGAGGTGAAAGAAGAAATGTGACAGGGAGAAGTGAAAGAGGAAGAGGTGGAGAGGAATGTGGAGTGGGCGTAAGAGGAAGAAGAAGAGATGAAAAAGAGGGAGATGGGAAAAGGGGTAGAGAAAGATGAAAAAGAGGAACAGGATGAGAATGAAACAGTGAGTGAATGTGTGAGAGTAAGAGAGAGAGATAGTATTTGTGAAGATAGATGAGCATTGATTTGTGTGCAAGTGTACATTAGCCGTTTCCAGGCAAATGTAAGGAAGGAGTATTCGGAGAGGAGGAACGAGCAGACGCATAAAGATCTAGGTAGAAAAACAAACATGTTCCTGATAACGAGAAAGTCACAGAGTGTATGGCACTGAATTGAAGGGTTCAGATGGAAACGTCTGGATCTACAATATGACGACGAAGGACTAACTGGAAATAAAGGGGTGTTAATGATAAGTTATGGTAACACACACTAAGTCGTGGCATTAATATGAAGTGCTTTCAAACGTTAAAACCATATACACAGTAAATAAAAATAAACGTTAATAGCAAATGTGCATATAAAACAGCGTAAATGAAATGTGTGGAGAATGAGCAAAAACAAGCATACAGGTGAGTTAACGGGCAGTTGCCTAGGTTGCCGACAAATGATAAAATTAATTAGGTGTGGTTATTGAGTGAGCGAGAACATAAAATCACGGGTCAGCGAGAACAGGCAAGACAGTAGCAGATAAATTAAAAAATAAGTAATTAATAAATGAGATATGAATGCCACAGAGTATTTGCGTTGATGCTGCTGACGGACCAAGTAAGTGAAGTCAACAAGGAACAAAGAAGCCTGGTAGAGATGCAGATAAACAAGGACACACGCGAGCGAGAAAGTCAAGCAATGAAGAACACAGATGAGCGAGGACGCAGGTAACTGACAAACAATCCAGAGACAGTAAATCAGACAATAATGCATCCAGGCCGTAGAGCACACAGGTGAGCAAGCGCGCGGTTAGGTGTTGTCGAGTGGTGCGCGGGGGAGGGGGGAGGCCAGGAGCAGGGCCACCGGAAGGAGTCGCGCTTCGCTGATGAATGAGCGGTGGCGGTCAGCGCTCGGCCTCCGACAGCTGTCCGCCTCGCAAGGGGGCGTCTCGCACGGTGGGCCTAAACTATACCAACTGAGGGCATCATTCTCCTAAGACAGTGTTGTCAAGGTCGATGCCACGAGCGGGAGTCCGTGGCACGAGTGCCACGACGAAATCGCCCCTCCACGCAGTTCATCACCCCGCCACCAGAGACAACGCCTCGTAAAACTACTCATAATGGTTCCCTTTCCCGACGCTAGTTGCGCAGAGAAGCTCGTGGCAGGCTACGGTGCCACGACGCGTGCCACAGCCACCAGTAGAAGACTTTGACACCACTGGTGTAAACTATACCAACTGAGGACATAATTATCCTAAGACTTCAAACAAGCATTGCAACCGATCGAAAACACACGAAAATTTAACAACAATTTACTATTTTAAACAAGATAAAATTAAAACGCCCTATTTTCTGTTTACTATTTTGAGAATTTCATATTCGATTTCAGTAGAAAATATAAAGGGAAAATTGGAGATCTAAGATCGGTTCATGTACAACTTAACTTCAACAGTACTTATGTTATAAGCAATAATAGTTTATGTTAAATTTATGACCGTTCGTTAATTGTAATGGATTAATGTATCTATTGATTATAGGCAGTCAATTACCAGTAAAATGATTCATTAATAGGCACTGGCACAATAATAGTTTGTTTTCCTGTATGTATGATGTTAGAACATTTTCCTACCCGCATTAAATTAAGATAACATTCGTTACGTATAGACATCCCAATGTATATAATATACCATCATAGTTCATAAATGTTTTATTTTACTAGATGAAAAAAACTTGCTCATATTGTCTCAACTGACGGAGTGACAGTAAAAGTAAATAAAAAATCAATTAATGAATTGTCTTATATATATATATATATATATATATATATATATATATATATATGTGTGTGTGTGTGTGTGTGTGTGTGTGTGTGTGTGTGTGTGTGTGTGTGTGTGTGTGTGTAGAGAGAGAGAGAGAGAGAGAGGGAGGGAGAGACAGTGCTTGATTTATAAAATTTTATATTCTGGAACGCACCTTGAATTACTTATTAACTTAACAGAAAGAATGATAAATTTATACGAATAATTTAATAATTATTCCCGAGGAACCGGAATGCCGTTCCGTGGCGTTCCGCCTGATATCAAGCCTGTATATTTAACTTTAGGTTTTGACCGCCTGCGCGCTTCTTTGGGCCTAGTGTGCGTGCGCCGAGCGGCAGGTGTGCTGCTACCGTTACGCCGCTTGAGCGCCACCCTAAGACGCCTTCGCCCGCCCCCTCCTCGGCCCGGTTCCCCCCACCAACTCCCGCCAGGCGGGCACTTTTTTTTGCGTGGGTTCGTGAAGGACTCGTCATCCGCGAGGCAGATCCTTATTTCGTGCTGTAACTTCGCCTTCGCTGACTCACGAGATGCACCGTCGTCCGTTGGCTCGGGAGAATGTGGCGTGTCATCCAGAATCCGAACTGTAACTGCGGTTTTGAAGCTTTTTTTTGTGAAACATTTTGTGGGTTATTAGTGCACTAGTGGCACAGTTAGTCATATATTATCGTACAATACATTCATTGGAAAAATATTTATCTTCATTTAAGACGAAGTTGTTTAAAAAAATGAAATTATTATTAACTGTCCATCACGTAATATGTGATTGAGAATAAAGTTTCTATTCTCGTAGTCATTATAAAATACAATATTCATTTCAATAATACAGTGCACCGATAGTGCATTCTGTATAAAGGAGGGAAAAGGAGATTTGATGGTAAGTGCATCATATTACTAATTCAAATTATATTCCTAGATTCTGCCCGACCGGAAAAATCACTTACACTGCATCATTGAAACCCTTCCAAATGTTATCTCAGAATTGCGTTATTTATACGCGCACTACAAAACAATTAAATATTTCACTAGCTAGATGTACACATCAACATATTACACAATTTTTAATGTAAAGCCATTGGCATGAAATCGGCTTTCCCATACATTAAATGTTTATTCTTCCACGACATTACAAACAGAAATACAAACATGTTTGAGGAAAAACGTATAAATTTTAAACGAAACAGTTAACGATAAATGAAAGGAAAAAGAATTTCACGCATATTAAGAAAAATGCTTTGTAAGCAGCGCATACCGACACGATTTCCGTATCTTTGAAATTATACTGCAATTTGTAAGCATACACAGTAAGATAATCACACTGCTAGGACGCGACGCGGGTGCATACGTTTCTTTGACAACCAACGGGAACCCAATCCTGTCTCCTTGCACTCGCACATCTAGGTGCCGCTTCCCAGACAGCTGCATGGCAGGCGGTGTGTAGCCGCTAGCGACGCCGGCGGGCCCTCAGGTGTTATTTCGCGCTTTCTGAAGCAGCGATCCGCTACGCCGGCGCCAGCCGACACCCTATTAACATAGAGGGCCGGCGAGGCTTGCGGTTCCGCGCTGCCGTCAGACGAGAGCGCTCGCGCTGCTCGCAAGAGGTAGTTGCTACTGGGTGGGGGAAGAAATGAATGATCAAGATTGATTTTCTCATCTTCCTTCTTCTCCTTTTCCTTCTCCAACTCTTCCTTCTCCTTTTCCTTCTCCAACTCTTCCTTCTCCTTTTCCTTCTCCAACTCTTCCTTCTTCTCTTCTTCTTTATCTTTCTCACTCTTCTTATCTTTCTCCTCTTCTTTATCTTTCTCCTCTTCTTTATCTTTCTCCTCTTCTTTATCTTTCTCCTCTTCTTTATCTTTCTCCTCTTCTTTATCTTTCTCCTCTTCTTTATCTTTCTCCTCTTCTTTATCTTTCTCCTCTTCTTTATCTTTCTCCTCTTCTTTATCTTTCTCCTCTTCTTTATCTTTCTCCTCTTCTTTATCTTTCTCCTCTTCTTTATCTTTCTCCTCTTCTTTATCTTTCTCCTCTTCTTTATCTTTCTCCTCTTCTTTATCTTTCTCCTCTTCTTTATCTTTCTCCTCTTCTTTATCTTTCTCTTCTTTCTTTTCTTTCCCATCTTTACTTCTTCTGATCTTTTTGTCCCCGTCGAATTCATTTCATTTTCTCTTTTTTGTTTTATTTTGTGGCTTCCTAATTTCTTTTTTCGGTTCTTCTCATCCTCCGTCTTGTTTCTACTATTGCTTTCTCTCCGTCTTGTTTCTACTATCTCATTAAATTGAATGGACTGAAGCTTGACTATCCCAAACAAAAAAGAGGAGAAAATATTTAAATGTGCAAGTACGCAAGTATGTAAAAGTATATGTACGATAATATGTAATACACAATGTATTATAATATATTATACTACAAATAATGTTTTAGACATTCAAATTTGTTTGACAACAGTGTTGTGCTTTAGATCTTTTTTAAGTAAAAAAAGTTGCAAATCTGTTTTATTGTACTAATGTTTCTGAAGATATCACATTTTGTCTGCTTCATATTCAGAAGAGGGAGTCCTTTCTTTCTTCATACGCACGTCAATAATAGATTTATCTCGTATTAAGTTGTGTATGTTGCCGGTGCTTAAATAATAAGGGGAAAACTGAAGTGGCGGTAAATGAATATTGATTCATGCACTCTTATCAGTGGCCATGCGCTTTCCAATTAACCTAAACCCTCAACAAACTTAGTAGTTAACGGGTTTCCCTCTCTCCAAGGATTCTAAACAATCATTTTACATTCGATTTTTTAAAAACTGCTTTTAGCAATAATACTTACAAAAACATGAATCCCGAAGAACAATAAGACACGAAAAAATCACAGTTAATAACCCTTTTTCGAATTGTCCCTCTCCCATCCAAACGAAATTGCCCCTTAGTGTGGCATGCTCTAGCTGTTGGAAACCACGAGTCTAAACGTTCGCCAACTGCGGCTCCAAAACAAAAGTACACGAGGCCCTGCGAATCGCGTGCCGGCCCGGGCCGACGCGACGTGCGGGCGAACAACACATCCCCTCACGCCACGGCCGGACGTGTGTTACGCCTCCGCCAGCCGACGTGCAGCCGGGAAGCAAAAACGCGCGCCCCACGAGACCCCAAAATGCACAAAATCCAGAGAATAACAAATCGCTGGGAATAAATAGCCCACTTCACGAAACAAAACACATCGATCGTAGGCGAACTTTTCACACGACTCGAGCGCTCAGGCTCGACACGGGAACAGAGAATTTGGGGGAAGAGGAAGTAGTGAGAAGTTGGAGAATATGAAGGACAAGGGAGCGTTATGAAAGTATCCATGCCAGCGACTCTTGTTGAGGCAGGAGGAGAGGATTTGGTAGGCACTTCAAAGAGTGAAGTCGGAAACAAAAGTACGATAACAACCCACACAAATGAGAAATTGATGATTTTGTGATGAAAAGTAAGGGATGACATTTTGTGATATACAATGGTGCATTGCAATTGTCAATATAATATGTTTGTTTTTTTGTAGGAGGGTAAATCCTCAGTAGAAGTGGCAACTTAACAAAAAAGAAGACACGAAATAATCTAAGACAGTTAAGAGAGATTGAGAATAATTTCAATTTAAAAGTCCTTACGTAACCTTGTAGAATAATGGAGTGCAACGTTAGTTTAAATGAATTGAGTTGACAAATGATAGTCAATACCAGATTGATTGATTTGTGTCGTGTTCCAGGGCACATCAATTACTATGGCAATAGGTCCCGCCTCAGAGCAGTGCTACTGGGAGAGAGCGGTGTTTCTCCCTCGCCGAAACGTGAGATCCGACGCCGTCCTAAACGTCTGCTTGTGGGTTTTCCCCGCCCAGGTGTAACCATCAGTGGAGCACCTTCCCAGCCAATACAAGCTTTGGTTTCCCGCCTGGTTCTCGGCGTTATGTGGGAGTGCCTGTGTGAGGGGGGGGGGATGAGAAAGAAAGGAAAGATCACGCGCGGTTCGTGGCTCATTTGTAACGGTTCTGTCCCAACATGCATGGTAATGGTCTGAGAAACCTAGTAAAACCATGACCCTATGACCATTCTGGTCAAACACATAGTGGGACCACAGTTTTTGTTGCACAGAGCTACTTCAGCTGAATCCCCACAAGCACAAAATAACTGCGAGACGAAGCGCAGAAAAGAGAGCTCCCAGAACTCCGAAGAGGATGGTGGCCAGTGGGACAGCAGGCAATCCGGGCGGCGAGGCGCCGCGGCGCTGGGAATGTCAACCTGGAGCGGCGCTGGGCAGCGTCGAGGAGGAACGGCGGCGCACGAGTGGCGGGAGGCGACAAGGGACAGGACGCCCGGGCACCCGGCCGGCGTGGAGGGGGGAGAGAGGGGGAATGGCGTGGGAAGGCGCGAGCTGGGCGCGGAGGAGAGGGGGAGTAGGCGCGGGTCGCTTTCCAGCAGAAGGGTTTCAGGGGGGAAGCGTAAAAGCCGGGCACTTGAGGGCGGCAGTCGCAATGCACGCGCTGCGTCACTTAGCCGCCGATCGATGGAATGCGAGGCCGCGTGGGCGGGGCGCGCGGCGCGGCCGGGCCGCTTGGGGACATAGGGGCCACGGGCGACGGGAGAGTCCGAGCGGTGGTGGAGGAGGGGTGGTAGCTCTGATGGTGGTGGTGGTGGTGGTGGTAGCTCTGATGGTGGTGGTGGTGGTGGTAGCTCTAATGGTGGTAGCTCTGGTGGTGGTGGTAGCTCTGGTGGTGGTGGTAGCTCTGGTGGTGATGGTGATGGTGGTAGCTCTGGTGGTGATGGTGGTGGTAGCTACAGTGATGATAAAAGCTCCGATGATGGTGGTTCTGGTGGTGGTGTTATCTCTGGTTATGGTGATAGTGATAACAAGATAGTGGTGGTAGTGGCAACTGTGGTAGTGAGTTCTTTGGGTTTCTGGTGTTGGTAGGAGGTGAGACGGCATCGGGGGTGGGGTGGGTAAACCTGGTGGTGAGATGGTAGTATTGTTAGCGGTAACGGTAATGGTGGTGGTGATGGTGGATGCGGCGTGTAGTTTAGAAGGCGATAAGAGCGAGCGGCTGCCGTCGAGGCGGGAAAGGCTTGACTGTGCTGTGCTGTGCTGGGCGAAAGGAGTGACTATGACAATGGGACGATTGATGTTGGTGAAGACGGCGGATGCGATGAAGAAAACGATGGCTGCATGTTCCGGTCATGAATGCAAAAATCCGGTGAGGTATAAACAGAGGGAGTGGCATCGTCAGGAGAATCGGTGGAATCGAGATGATACCAGAGGCGGAGTGTCTGGAGGAGAAGCGAGAAAGTGAGTTGCTGATTGAGCGGGCTGGAGAATGCTGGCCCTAGGAGTGTTGGCTAGGTGGTCACACTGGGCAACGGAACAACGCGACGGGATGGCGGGTGGCGGAAGACATTGCGACGGAGGAATGGCTGAGGAAAGGCGATGAGAGTGGCTAAGGCGGCGGGCGCAACGATGAAGAAGAGCGTGATAAGAAAGACTGAGGTGATCAGAGAGACGAGAGTGACTACGATAAGGATGGTGTAGAGTGACGAGTGTGTCCAGAGTGACGAGTGTGTCCAGAGTGACGAGTGTGTCCAGAGTGACGAGTGTGTCCAGAGTGACGAGTGTGTCCAGAGTGACGAGTGTGTCCAGAGTGACGAGTGTGTCCAGAGTGACGAGTGTGTCCAGAGTGACGAGTGTGTCCAGAGTGACGAGTGTGTCCAGAGTGACGAGTGTGTCCAGAGTGACGAGTGTGTCCAGAGTGACGAGTGTGTCCAGAGTGACGAGTGTGTCCAGAGTGACGAGGGTGTCCAGAGTGACGAGTGTGTCCAGAGTGACGAGGGTGTCCAGAGTGACGAGGGTGTCCAGAGTAACGAGGGTGTCCAGAGTGACGAGGGTGTCCAGAGTGACGAGGGTGTCCAGAGTGACGAGGGTGTCCAGAGTGACGAGGGTGTCCAGAGTGACGAGGGTGTCCAGAGTGACGAGGGTGTCCAGAGTGACGAGGGTGTCCAGAGTGACGAGTGTGTCCAGAGTGACGAGTGTGTCCAGAGTGACGAGTGTGTCCAGAGTGACGAGTGTGTCCAGAGTGACGAGTGTGTCCAGAGTGACGAGTGTGTCCAGAGTGACGAGTGTGTCCAGAGTGACGAGTGTGTCCAGAGTGACGAGTGTGTCCAGAGTGACGAGTGTGTCCAGAGTGACGAGGGTGTCCAGAGTGACGAGGGTGTCCAGAGTGACGAGGGTGTCCAGAGTGACGAGGTGTCCAGAGTGACGAGGGTGTCCAGAGTGACGAGGGTGTCCAGAGTGACGAGGGTGTCCAGAGTGACGAGGGTGTCCAGAGTGACGAGGGTGTCCAGAGTGACGAGGGTGTCCAGAGTGACGAGGGTGTCCAGAGTGACGAGGGTGTCCAGAGTGACGAGGGTGTCCAGAGTGACGAGGGTGTCCAGAGTGACGAGGGTGTCCAGAGTGACGAGGGTGTCCAGAGTGACGAGGGTGTCCAGAGTGACGAGGGTGTCCAGAGTGACGAGGGTGTCCAGAGTGACGAGGGTGTCCAGAGTGACGAGGGTGTCCAGAGTGACGAGGGTGTCCAGAGTGACGAGGGTGTCCAGAGTGACGAGGGTGTCCAGAATGACGAGGCTGTCCAGAATGACGAGGCTGTCCAGAATGACGAGGCTGTCCAGAATGACGAGGCTGTCCAGAATGACGAGGCTGTCCAGAATGACGAGGCTGTCCAGAATGACGAGGCTGTCCAGAATGACGAGGCTGTCCAGAATGACGAGGCTGTCCAGAATGACGAGGCTGTCCAGAATGACGAGGCTGTCCAGAATGACGAGGCTGTCCAGAATGACGAGGCTGTCCAGAATGACGAGGCTGTCCAGAATGACGAGGCTGTCCAGAAATGACGAGGCTGTCCAGAATGACGAGGCTGTCCAGAATGACGAGGGTGTCCAGAATGACGAGGGTGTCCAGAAATGACGAGGGTGTCCAGAATGACGAGGGTGTCCAGAATGACGAGGGTGTCCACAATGACGAGGGTGTCCACAATGACGAGGGTGTCCACAATGACGAGGGTGTCCAGAATGACGAGGGTGTCCAGAATGACGAGGGTGTCCAGAATGACGAGGGTGTCCAGAATGACGAGGGTGTCCAGAATGACGAGGGTGTCCAGCAATGACGAGGGTGTCCAGAATGACGAGGGTGTCCAGAATGACGAGGGTGTCCACAATGACGAGGGTGTCCACAATGACGAGGGTGTCCACAATGACGAGGGTGTCCACAATGACGAGGGTGTCCACAATGACGAGGGTGTCCACAATGACGAGGGTGTCCACAATGACGAGGGTGTCCACAATGACGAGGGTGTCCACAATGACGAGGGTGTCCACAATGACGAGGGTGTCCACAATGACGAGGGTGTCCACAATGACGAGGGTGTCCACAATGACGAGGGTGTCCACAATGACGAGGGTGTCCACAATGACGAGGGTGTCCACAATGACGAGGGTGTCCACAATGACGAGGGTGTCCACAATGACGAGGGTGTCCACAATGACGAGGGTGTCCAGAATGACGAGGCTGTCCAGAATGACGAGGCTGTCCAGAATGACGAGGGTGTCCAGAATGACGAGGGTGTCCAGAATGACGAGGGTGTCCAGAATGACGAGGGTGTCCACAATGACGAGGGTGTCCAGAATGACGAGGGTGTCCAGAATGACGAGGGTGTCCAGAATGACGAGGGTGTCCACAATGACGAGGGTGTCCACAATGACGAGGGTGTCCACAATGACGAGGGTGTCCACAATGACGAGGGTGTCCACAATGACGAGGGTGTCCACAATGACGAGGGTGTCCAGAATGACGAGGGTGTCCAGAATGACGAGGCTGTCCAGAATGACGAGGCTGTCCAGAATGACGAGGCTGTCCAGAATGACGAGGCTGTCCAGAATGACGAGGCTGTCCAGAATGACGAGGCTGTCCAGAATGACGAGGCTGTCCAGAATGACGAGGCTGTCCAGAATGACGAGGCTGTCCAGAATGACGAGGCTGTCAGAATGACGAGGCTGTCCAGAATGACGAGGCTGTCCAGAATGACGAGGCTGTCCAGAATGACGAGGCTGTCCAGAATGACGAGGCTGTCCAGAATGACGTGGGTGTCCAGAATGACGAGGGTGTCCAGAATGACGAGGGTGTCCAGAATGACGAGGGTGTCCACAATGACGAGGGTGTCCACAATGACGAGGGTGTCCACAATGACGAGGGTGTCCACAATGACGAGGGTGTCCACAATGACGAGGGTGTCCACAATGACGAGGGTGTCCACAATGACGAGGGTGTCCACAATGACGAGGGTGTCCACAATGACGAGGGTGTCCACAATGACGAGGGTGTCCACAATGACGAGGGTGTCCACAATGACGAGGGTGTCCACAATGACGAGGGTGTCCACAATGACGAGGGTGTCCACAATGACGAGGGTGTCCACAATGACGAGGGTGTCCACAATGACGAGGGGTGTCCACAATGACGAGGGTGTCCACAATGACGAGGGTGTCCACAAGACGAGGGTGTCCACAATGACGAGGGTGTCACAATGGACGAGGGTGTCCACAATGACGAGGGTGTCCACAATGACGAGGGTGTCCACAATGACGAGGGTGTCCACAATGACGAGGGTGTCCACAATGACGAGGGTGTCCACAATGACGAGGGTGTCCACAATGACGAGGGTGTCCACAATGACGAGGGTGTCCACAATGACGAGGGTGTCCACAATGACGAGGGTGTCCACAATGACGAGGGTGTCCACAATGACGAGGGTGTCCACAATGACGAGGGGTGTCCAGAATGACGAGGGTGTCCAGAATGACGAGGGTGTCCAGAATGACGAGGGTGTCCAGAATGACGAGGGTGTCCAGAATGACGAAGGCGACGAAAGCGGTGATTAGGACGACTAGGATGAGGAGAGTGGCGAGGAGACGAGGGTGATGAGACGAGGGGATGAGGATGACGAAGGTGTCGTGGATGACGATGTCGTGGATGACCAGGGTGACGAGAGTGAAGAGGAGAGCCAAAACGAGAGTGTCAAGGACGGCGATAGCAACATGGGCGACGATGGCGACGAGTGAGACGGAAGGCGGCTGGGGTGGCAAGAGCGGTGAGCACTAGTCAGAAAAAGGCGTTGAGGCAGTTGGGGGCGGTGAGGACGGCTGGGGCAGCAGGGCGGCGAGGACGGAGGGTACGGTGAGGTCGGCCGGGCGGCGAGGACGGCGATGGAGTGAGAAGAGAGCCCGAAATGTGCCATGTGAATGAGAGGCATGTAGACAGAGCGCCGCCGCTGGCATTGGCTCCCCGCAGGTCCGCTTTGTTTTCTTCCCAGGGATGGACGCATCGCGGGACACACGATCCAACGCAAAGCACGAAAAATTGTTATTAAATTCTGCCAACAGTCCGTTATTGAATTTCGCGCTGATAAAAAATAAAATAAAATCACTGCTGAAAATTTGTTTTTGTCGTATTGCAAGAGAAAATGTATAACACTTCATATTTCGAACATCCTTTCTAAGGCCAGTACATACATTTGTCGAGTGAATGGTGTGAGGACGTACGCTTAACATAATATGAATTAGGCCTATTAACGCTACTTGTTTTGGATAATATTTTATTCTTCTACGTAATTGTTTAGCTTCTTTTTGGTACCATTAGCTGCATTTGTTCTCGAAATTGTAGCTACACTCGACATCTGCCTCGTTGAAATCATCCTTGTATTACGTTGAGTGACAGTCACTCCACGTTCATTTTTCTTAATTTTGCCTCATAACTTCTTTCTCTTTCTTTTTTGACTATTATGACCGTCAGACACTATCTTTCGATTCCGATTTTTTGTCCCGTTTAAATTCATTTCTTACAATAAATTTCTCCTCACTGATTACTATTAAATCTCCTTGGAATACACTTCCTTTATAGTAATTATTTTAGGCATTCATTAATTCATAATCACTTATACCTCCTTCAGATGACACTACAATAGAGTGATGGGAGAGATGATAAGAATGACGAGATACGTGAAAGTTTCATGATACAATCCCTAGATCATCACATAAGTAGGATTTGAACTCCAACTATTTCTCCTTCAAAGACGAATGTTTGTCACTGCGGCCTGCACTACATACATCGGCTCCTTTTTTTTCAGTTAGTGAAAAAATGAAAAGAATAACAAAAACAAAACAACACTGAAAATTGACCAAAAGCAATCTACAGAATACGGGTTTTCCTTTCTCACATTAAAAATCTCTTGAAAATACCAAATCTTATTCGCTTAGTGTGACGTTGTTGGCACTTTTAAGAGAAATTATTATCATATTTATTAATTTGAAGTTGTTTTTAAATTAGAGAATACCAAAACATGAACAATTCCCCACTGGTAGACCGACATGTGACAATCTACATTTCGTTTACCCCTAAACAGTAGACTGGAAGAGGTTTAACTGTTAATGACAGACGGACCTGTTGGTTTACCCAATTACTACGTATTTTGCGGATTGAATTAAATTTTGGATTAAAATCACTATTAAAAGGAATATACAAATTCTAAAACTTATGCAAATTATCCTAATTTGCATTAATTCAATACATTTTGCATGCAAGTAATATGATTCCCAAAACTATGTACTACTCGCATGTATCTTTCTGTCATTCTCCGAGTCCCAATTTCCCTGGTAGTAAAGGACAGAAACATAATACCGCAAATATGTTGCGGGTTATTGAACAGCCCATTCACGATTCCCTATCTGAACATGTGGATCTTTTGTCAGGCACCATTTCCTCTTTTGTTCATTCTTGCGACCCCTACACCCAAATCATCCCCTCATCTATGAGTCAACCCACCGCATCGACTGTCCACTCATTTCAACATTTCACGTCGACCTCACGGACCACATGCTCCTTTATATTGTGGGTGTTCCGACAGCTTTCAACTCCGTTTCTGCCCCTCTCTCCCTTTCTATCTCTCTCCCTTTCCATCCCCGCCCTCTCTTCTTTTCTCTCTCTCCCTCTACCTTTCTATCTATCTCTCTTTCTCTTTCTCCACTTACCATCTCTTTCCTTCTATCCCCATCTCTCTCCGTCTTTCTCAATCTTCGAGATCCTTCTTAAACTCGCTAATCTGATCTTGAACACACACATGCCGCGAGGCGAGCATTTATAAACTTTGCTTGTTCTAATTATTCCAACTCGCTTCGCACTAGAGGCGGTGCACTGTGGAGCAGTCGGCGCCGCGGCCTCCTCGGGCTGAATGAATGCTTTAATTAGAATGTAAGCGCGAACTGAAACAACCGCAAGAACAAAGATGTCGTAGAGTGCTCATTTTCCCTCACCAATTTTCTTGTTGCGCAAGCAATTTCTTCTGAGAGTGTCGAAACTTTATAGAGTTTTGCGAACATGATACAAATGTTTATAGCTATTTCGCATTGTTTGATCTACATTTTTGCACAATTTTATTGTTTATACAGAAGTGCATGATCTTACGAATAAAGAAAAATTTATCATTTTCGTGGAGTTAGTCCTATATTTTACTTCCCATTAACAACCTGTGAAATATTATTTGTTTTCGTTATATTTTAGTTATTTAGTTTATGAAGATTTTGGTCACAATGGATTTTACGTAGGGGTTAACACTAAAATTATACGTGTCTATTGCAAGTGGAACGATTCTGAGTTCAGATCAAGAAATAAAGTTTCCTAGCTGTGTTTTGCTTATTTTTAGATAAAAAGAGATCTTATTAATGTTAGAACTTTACATACAGGCAAGGTCCAAAATATTTCTATCACATTTTTAAATTGATTTTTATTTAACTATCGTACATGCGGTTTTGGAGGTTTCTTTTCTCCTTCGTCGGAAAATACGATACACATTTTAAGTTTTAAAGAATGAGAATTTCTGTTGTCATGTCTCCTTAGTGGTCATTACTCTATTACGAGAGAGATGATCATCTAGGTAGAATTCATCAACTGATTTTCATAACAGGGGAGCCACGGGGTAGAGTCCCGCAAAAAATCCATTCGCTCTTGTCGGTTGGAATCTTGACAGCATGTTGTCTAAGACGTTTTGGCTACAGTTCAAGCAAGGTTGTGTAGTTTTGAAACGTCTCTCAGGAAATATTATTTCAGCAATCAATATCACATAATCTAAAGTTTTAATCTCGTGAAGCAATGACGTGTATAAGTCACCAAGCGGACCATACAGCAATTAACTTATTTTTGATATATTTCGTGAGGTATAGATTGTCGTTCTATTTCTATTAGTACCTTTACATACAGCAGCAGCTATTTTACACACAGATAATAACAACAGAAATTCCCGTTATTTAAAACTTAAAATGCATGTGGTATTGTCTGATGAAGGAGAAAAGAAACCTCCGAAACATCATGCACGATGCACATGCATCATGCACGTTAAATAAAAATCAAATTAAAAAGGTGATTGTCAGAAATATTTTGGACCTAGCCAGTATGTTAAGTATTAATAGAAATACAACGACAATCTATACCTTACAGAATATATCAAAGATCGTGTAATGACCGATGTTAATATAAAATATGATGTTCTTCACATACAAAAGAATTAAAACTACGTTGTTTTTACCATCATTATTCTAAAATTGACAAATGTGACCATCTGACCGCACATTAGAAGTATTCCGGCTTCAGAGGCAGTGCATTTTTTCAAACCTCGACCAACGGTATCAACTTTTTTAAAACTGTAGACACGCATTGTTTTCATTTCTCCCTATTTCTCTCCTGAAATATAATAACGATTTTCTGCGAAGCTCGTACGTCAATCGAGACACAATATGAGCGCAACAAACCAGCGAGATTGGTAGCGATGAAATCTGGTATTGGACTTGTCGGACAAAATGTCATTTGTAAAATAAAAATTGCTTGTTTCCGTTCTGCGTTGTGAATATGGACGAAATGGGCAAGAAAATGCTTTATTTACTTATAAGAATTTACTTAACAAATGAAATGAAGACCTCACTTTTAAAGAGAAACAAATAAATGATAACTGAGTTCTATGTTTTCGAAATGGTAAATTCGTTACGATTCCCACAAATAAATGTACAGAATTTTAAAAATATGAAAACTAATATTTTATCTTTCTAACAGTACCCACACATTTTTATGTTGCAATCACGCGCGTATAGATGTTTGGCTCATTCTTCGTACTATAAATACATGGCTAATGAAGTTAATCTTCAATTTATTTAATAAAACATTGAAAAATAAATGATATTCACTTTGTGGAAATAAGTGCTTATTATAATATAAATGTCTCATTTACGAGCAGAAAAAATGCGCATTAAAATTGCCTTATTAATAACTTATTAATAAAACTGAACTGCTTGATAAAAAAGAAATACGAGTTAATAATTGTTCATTCCTCTTCGCCTGAATTTTTCATATTTCAATTCTAAAATCCTGAATAAAGTTCAGGTAGAACGCTTAAGTTCTTTTTTCACATGAGCTGATTGGTCGGCTATCTAGCCTATCGCAATTGTGTCCATCCCAGTCTCACAGAATGTAAACTCGACCACCCACCATCCTGGCGTAATTCAGCCCTCAGCAAGATTACGAAATGATGTTCTAAGTGATGGTCACAGCCATCGACGCGGAGTCACCAGGGCAACCAAGAATTCTTATATACGGGTTATGTGAAAACGTTACTTGTATCTGTAGAGTGTCGTTCAATATTTTTCGTATTACCAGGTCTTGTAAGAAAAACAACAATATAAAAATTAGAAATACCTTTCCTTGAAAAATTGAATATTCATACGGCCATCTTTGGCCGTAACTCATTTGATACGATTGTTCTGAACAGTCGGACGTTATGAGAACGAGAACGAAGAACGAAGAGCGAGAACGAGAACGAGAACAAAGGTTGAAGCCTTAATGGACGCGGGCCAGAAAGAGTGGCTTTTCGATCTCGTGTTTGGTTGCGTTAAGCCGATACAATCGTAGAGTCCAAAAATAAATTACGAAAATACCAGTATTCTTGAATAAAATGCTATAATTGTCTAACCGGCGTGACTCTCGTAAATGCAACAATCTATAACTAAAAACAAACGAAAGAGGATATAAACAGAAGATGATATTAAAAGAATGCCATTATGATGCACAGCCAGAAGAGCAGAAATACTTGTACAGAAGAGCAAAAAGAAAGACATAAAAACAAAAAATGATATGAGGATAGAATGAGAGAGAAGGTTGTTTTGAGAGATACAGAGGGAGAGGGAGAGGAAGAAGGAGAGGGAGAGTACTTGGGGAGTGGTGTACTGAGAGGAAATAAGAAGAAATATCTAATACATTACTGCATATTACAGTATTAAATAAAGCTTTAAGACACGCATTGCACATGAATGTGCCGAGGAATTAGGAAGCTCAAACTACAGGCCCAAAAATGCATTTTCGTCTGTTTGGGTGAAGAGTCAACACACTGTTATGCAGAACCAGAATAGAGCACGGCGTAGGGGGAAGGATAATGAGGACAGGGCGGACGAAGTGAGTAGAAGGAACGGCATGAACACTGAGCAGGTAGCGGAGACAGCAAGAAAGGCAAGGACTATGAAGCGGTAATCTGGAGGGAACTGGAGGAACGGCGTGAATGGCAGAGACGGTAGAAATGAGACCGAGAGAGTCGACGAGGACAGTGAGAAAGCAGAGATGCCGAGGATGGCAATTACGACGGCAGCGGGAGGAGGGGACGATAAGAGTGGTGATGGTAGGATAGCGGGTACGGCGATGACGGACGGAAAGACGGGCGGGTAGGCGGGGGTGGGAACGGGAATTCGCGGTGTTGGAAAGGTGACAGGGACATCAGGGCGACAAGGCTTTGGCAACGGTGCGTGGGTGAACCCGGACAGTTCTACGAGTACGACTCGGATGGTGAGGACGGCAAGGACAGCGAGGACAGCGAGGGCGGGAAGGACGGGAAGGACGGCAGGGAAGGCGGTAGTGGCGGGGGCGGCGAGAGCAGCGAGGGCGGCGAGGACAGCGAGGGGGGGGTGGGCGGCAGGGAGGGCGGGAGCGGCGTGGGCGGCGTGGGCGGCGGGAGCGGGGGGACGGCGGGGGCGGCGAGGTCGGAGACGACGGCAAGGATGGCGTGGAAGGCGGGGGTGGCGGGGAGGACCAGGACGGCGAGGACGTCGAGGGAGGCATAGACGGCTAGGGTGACGAGGGCGGTAAGGGCGACGAGAGGAAGCGAGGGCAGCTGCCGCGGAGGCGAACTGCGCCGTGCGCGCGACGGCCGCGGCGCAGCGAGGGCGGCGGGGTCGACGCCACTCAAAAGGCAGCGCGGGGCCGCGTGGGGCCTCGCCGCACGGTGTGGCGCGGACGCTCGCCTTTAATAAGTCCCGCGCAGCTCATCCATTACCAGGGCGGCTCGCGGTGGCCGGCGACCCGGGCGCTGGCTCGCGGCAGCGACGGCGACTCTACGCCAGCCGAGGCCAGTGAGAGTCACATCGAAACGTCTCGAATGACTGTAGGACAATTCTGCTCTAGTATGAAGTCGCATTTAAATATGTTTAATATATTTCTAACTACAGTCGACTCCGGCTATAGTGAACTCGAGTATAGTGAACCCTCGGTTATAGTGTTTCAGTTACTCGTCCCGTTTCACTTACATTACAAATAAGCATAAGGAGATTTGATTATCGTGAACCTGAACCTCGGCTATAGGGAAGATAGGAAATAAGTCATTAGGTGTCATTAGATCAGTAAAAGAGCCTTCTGATAGTAGGATGGTGTTTGAACAGTGCAAGAGGTATTTACATGTGTCAAGACTGCATTAAGACACTTAGAAAGAGAAGACAATTTAGAAAAGTATGGGGAATCTAGAGAAATTACTATAATAAAAAATGTACGAAACACACAATTGAAAATTATTGCTATTTTTATGACAAATAAAGATATTGAAATTTCCAGGTCGAGCTGTTAATGAATTTTGCTATATCTCTACATTAATAAAATCAATTATTGTGGAGAAATTCTATTTAATTTTGACATTATCAGGTATAGTGAACCAAACTTGTTAGTCCCCCGAAGTTCATTATAACCGGTTAAGTCGGCTGTCCGGGAGCCGCAGAGTGGTAGGCACCGATGCAAACATTTCGACCGTCTCGCTAAGGCCTTCCTCAGGGCAAAATGCGTCCTAAGGAAGGTCGCAGTATAATGGACGAAAGTTGGTATCTGTAATTAAGGCTCCCGGACAGCCAAATGGATACTGACTCCAGCCGCAAAAGCGTACGCTTTATCGTGTTTCGATGTTTTTAAAATAAAGTTCGAGAAAAGAAAATGAAACTTGCATATCAGTCAGAAAGTATAATGGATGTTTCAAATAAAGAACATACTTACGCGCAGACGAAAATGAGAACACGACGAAGATCAGTGCAGTGGCGGATCCAGGGGGAGGGCCATGGTGGCCATGCCCCCCCCCAACAGGCCTAGGGTTTTTGTTTCTTACATTTTTTATATGAAACAATTGATTTAAATATTTATTTGTATTAATATTTCGTAATTATTTAAACAGTAATATTGAATAGTATCATATATACGCTACAAAAATAATATATAATCCAATAAATATGTTTATTATTTAACAAAATTTTTTTTGCCCCCCCCCCCCCGAAAATGATCGGCTGGCATCGGCAAAATCGTATTTGAAATCGATAAAAGGCTTCTAATCTCTGCTTTATGTTTACACAATCCTATCAGATGTTAGATAATCTTATTATTTTAATATTCTTAATATTTGAGAGGGGTAAAGAAAACTTTTCATAAAATGATCTTTTAATTTCAGTTTAGAAGTATTATTGAGAAATCCATCCGGACATCCGATTGTTCCTTCCCCACCATTCTGTCTTAGATGATTGTTGCGGAGAGGCAGTCAGGTAATATTGTTATTGTCATTCACTATTATTATTATTATTATTATTATTGTTATTGTTATTGTTATTATTATTATTATTATTATTATTACAAATTTGAGGTTTGAGAAGTTAAACAATATTTTGAGTTTCCAAATGAATATATTTTTTAAAGAAATTCTGTAAATGTTGTTCGAAATTGAACAGTTCATAGTCTTGACTAAAATTCATCTAGCCAAGAAGAGATCTTTCCGTCCAATCTTTCCGAGTCCAACCCAACGAAGATAGCAACAACCCCCAGCAATTGTACGAGAACGTGGCGCCAGATTGAGCTTACGCAGCCTCACAAACACGCACCCCCCGGACGGCGCGTGAAGGAAAATCCAGAGCGCCCGGGGGAGGGTGCGTCTGCGCCACCCCCGCGACCTCCGTCAGGGTTTGCAGAGAGAGGGCGCTCCCCCTCTATCCGGGCACCGCACGCGCGTGGCAGAGCGTGCACCCCCTCCCCCTGCGGCCCCTCCACGCACCCCGGGCCACAGACGCTCGCCGCCACCGCCACCGCCACAGCAGCGACGACCCCAACCGCCCCCGAGCGCTTGGCCAGAGGGGGTCCGGGGGCGAGACGCAACGAGGGAGACAGGGCGGGGAGTGGAGAGAAGGAGGAAGCCGGGCAGGGCAGGGAAAGCAGGAGCAGGGCGTGGCGAGTGAGACGGGGTATGTCAAGGCGAGAGAGGCGGGGAGGGGCGGGGGTACAGAATGGCGGAGCGGGGCAATGCAAGGCGAGGATGGAGGGACGGGGCCAAGCGAAGCAGAGCGGGGCGGAGCGGGGAGGGGCGGGGTTAGGGAACGGCGGAGCGGGCAAGGCAAGGCGAAGATGGAGGGACGGGGCCAAGCTTGGCAGATCAGGGCGGAGCGGGGAAGGGCAAAGGGAGGCGTGAGAGGCGGAGTGGGGCAGGGGTAGGGAATGTCGGAGCGCAAAGGTGGTGTGGGAGGAAGGGCGGGGCAGGGCGAGGTGGGTTGGAGCAGGGTGGAGCGGGTCGGGACAGAGCGGAGGGGGTGGAGTGGGACGGAGCGAGGCGGGGTGGAGCGGGACGGGACGGGGCGGAACGGAACGTGGCGGTGCGGGGAGTGGCGAGGCGGAGCGCAGCGGGACGGAGCGTGGCGGGGAGGAGCGTGGCAGGGCGGAGCGTGGCAGGGCGGAGCGTGGCAGGGCGGGGCGGGGCGGACCGTGGCAGGGTAGGGCGGGGTGGAGCGTAGCAGGGCGGTGCGGGGCCAAGTTAAGTGCGGCGAGGGAGGCAGGGTAGAGCGGGGCAGGAAGGGTCGGAGCTGGGTGTTGCGGGGTAGAGCGAGGTTTGTCAGGGCTGGGTGGGGCAAGGCGGGGGTGCGAGAAGCGGCCGACCCAGATTACAACGCGCCCCGGCACAATAGAGTCCGGCGGCGCGCGCTTGGGTGCTTCCCCTAATCGGAGGACGCGCCGCGGTGGCACCCCCTCCCCACCCGCCGACTCGCCCTCCGCCGTCGCCCTCACCCTCGTCCCCCCGCAAGAAGACTTCCGGCGAGGCGTCAAGCGCAGCGGCCGCGGAGGAGACGGGTGGGGGAGCGCTATTGTTCTAGACGAAGAGGGGAAGGGTGCGCGGCGCGATAGATAAGGCTGACCCAGATCCTAGGGCGGGCCGGCCGACGGCGTCGCGCTCGCTGCGGCACCGCCCCCGCCCACCCCCAGACCCTTGTTGTCGCCCCCGAAACCGATCCCCAGTCTCGGAACCTAGCCCCTATTAAGGCTTAAGGCAGCGAAGTGCCTCACGCACATGACCAATATTCGAAAGAAAAGCCTAAAATTGAAACAAATATCTGTGACGATCTTCAACAGCTTCTTCTCCCCGGAAATGTTTATCGAGGATAGAAACCAACGCTATTTGAAGCATAAGAATAGGGTCGTCTAGGATCTCCCGACAATACAAAAATAAAAACACACAACAACAACTATTGTTAATTAAAAATTGTTAATATTTCTAATAATGCAATCAAATATACTGCTAGTGAAATTCTGAGCATTATCTCAGAGTTAAATCGGGTCCCTTATTGTCGGCCCCGAAACCGATTTCCAGACCCGAAATCTAGGTCCGATTAAGGCACAAGGTTTAGAAACTGTTACGAAGGTCCTGAGGCATGTGAACAGTCTTTACAAAAGAAGCAGGAAATCAAAAATAAATAACCCAGCCTTTATTACCCGGGAGCAGGAGTACCCTAGAAACCTACGTTGAACGAAGGCTTAGTCATAAGGAATGCAGCTGAAGGTCGTTAGGTATCTCTGAGAAAGAAAACCAAAAGAAAAATCAAATATTTGAAAATTTCTGAATATCCTTAATAACGCAATCGACCATGTTACTAGTGATTATTATTATTATTATTATTATTATTATTATTATTATTATTATTATTAATAATAATAATAATAATATTAATATTTTTTCACTACACGACTAAAGATGTTATGAGTCGGCTGAATATAATATCTACTCCAGGTTGCAACCAGCTACCTAAGGAGCAGATCCGGTGACTGTCAGTGCCTCTACAATACTTTGCGCAAAATGTGGGCTGTTCCAAGTAAAGCAATTTCTTGCACTTCGCAGTCTTTTGAATTACCAGGGAGTTTAGATAAGTTCGTACTCTAATCTTGCGGAACAAATCCCAGAGCTCCGATGACTATCGGTACGACCTGTGCTTTTACGCCCCACATTTGGCTGATCTCGATTTCCAAACTCTTGTATTTAAGACGTTTCTCTGCTTCCTTGGTAACGACGTTTTGATCGCAAGGTACAGCAACATCGACAAGTATTATTATTATTATTATGCAGTTTATTTTAATGTTTATTTTCTTTTATCATAAGGACAAATACACAGGTTATACAAGACCAAAGCGTATTTATCGACGTCTTTTTGTCACGAATTCATATCTATCCTACTCCCATAAACTTTCGAGTTATTCCTGCTGTTGAGATAACCACAGCCTTTTGCATTGTCTTATAAATATTCACATTGATATTCAGGTCTTTTAAACTTTGGAACAGTGTCTTGGGAATTACTGCGGTGCTAGAGATGACAATGGGAATAATTCTCACGAGGTCCATATGCCACTGTTTCTTAATACTTTCAACCAGCGGAGCATATTTTGAGATCTTCTCGACATACTTCTCTTGAAGGTTTTTTGTGTTCGGTATGGCTATGTCGATCAAGTAGACTTGCCTATTCGTCTTGTCTACTAGAACCAAATCAGGCCGGTTGTGAATGGCTGTCTGGTCTGTGAGAATTGTCCTGTCCCAATAAAGTCGGCATTCATCATTTTCAAGAACATTATTAGGTACGTATTTATAGTAGGGTACCTTGCATTCTATAAGCTGGTGTTGGTAAGCCAGTTCTTGATGCAGGATCTTTCCAACTACATCATGGCGTTGTTTATAATCAGTTCCCGAGAAATGAGTGCATCCAGATGTAATATGGTGGATGTTTTCCTGTGCCTGGCATCCATACCGACATCTGTCATCTTGTACCCCAGGATCTCTTACGATTGCTTTCAGATAACTTCTGGTGGGTATGACTTGATCTTGTATTGCAAGCATAGTGCCTTCCGTCTCTGGGAACATCTGACCTGCTATCAGCCAGTAGTTCGACGCTTTCATGTCGACGTGATCTTGACTAATTGCATACAGATGCTTTCCATGCAGAGGCTTGCCCATCCACGTTTCCAGTTTTTGCTGTTCTGTATAAATATTTCCGTTGTAATCTAGACGACTTAACTTCAACGGTGTACATCCGTCCGCTAAACAGACGGCACGATGTAGTGTAGATGTTTCTGCTTCCTTGTGAAAGAATTCTCGTAGAGATTTTATATGTTGGGACTGTTGGTTGCCTATGTCCACTACACCTCGACCACCCAAATGTCGTGGCAACGTTATTCTTTCGACTGCTGATTTTGGATGATGCTTGCGTTCTTTAGTCATCAATGTGCGCAGTTTTCTTTCGAGGCCTTCGATTTCCGTTGTACTCCATTTTATAACCCCAAAAGAGTACCCGAGGACAGGGACAGCATATGTGTTGATTGCTTTGATTATATTCCTGCTATTGAGTGATGTCTTCAGAACTTGTCTGATTCTTCCTGCAAACTCTGTTGACAGTTCATTTTTAACCGTTGCATGATCAACACATCTAGCTTGTTTGACACCTAAGTACTTATAGGTCTCATCTGCAAGCATTGCCTTTATAAGCTGTCCATTTTTTAGCTGGAATCCATGATCTTGAATTTTACCTCTCACTATTTTTATTGTCCGACATTTGTCCATTCCAAATTCCATACATACATCCCTCGAGAATGTTTCAACAATTCGCAGGAGGTGTTCTAGTTGCATATTTGTTGCAGCGTACAGCTTCAAGTCATCCATGTACGAAAGATGGTTTAATCGGTATGCTTCTTGAGTCCCATTCTTGATGGCATAGCCGTATCCAGTTGAATTCAGGATATTGGATAGCGGGTTCATTGCCAAGACAAACCATAGCGGACTCAGAGAGTCACCTTGAAATATACCTCGCTGAATAGCAATCTCATCCGTTTCTATAGTTTCGTTTGGGGTATTCAGAATCATTCTTGTGCACCACATTGACATAACATGAGACAGAAAGTTGACGATTTTTGTGTCTATTTTGTCTATTTTAAGGACCTGCAATAGCCAGCTGTGTGGTACAGAGTCAAACGCCTTCTTATAATCAATGTAAGCCATATATATATTTCGATGGTTCTTATATGCTTGGCCACACACAACTGAGTCAATTATTAACTGTTCTTTACAGCCCTTTGATCCTCTGCTGCAGCCTTTTTGCTGAGGCGCAATGATGTTATTTTGTTCGCAATGACGAAACATTTTGTGAGCTAAACACGATGATATAATTTTGTATAGCGTAGGCAGACAGGTTATTGGCCGATATTTTGTCGGGTCGTGTGTATGAATGCATCTTTAGGTAACAAGTAAGTGATACCATGAGTGAGAAAACCAGGTATTTTTTTTGGATCATCTAAGGCATCGTTGATAAGTTGACTCAATTTTCCATGTACGCATGTCAATCTCTTATACCAAAAGTTTTGAATCCTATCTGGTCCTGGTGACTTCCAATTCATTAATTTTCCAACAGCATCCTTAACATCAATGGCTGTGAATGACACATTTTCCATTTGCGGTAGTTGTTCCGACTTTTGTTGCTCTCCTTTCAGCCAGCTTGCCTCTGAATTATAGAGTTTGGCATCTGAGAGCTGTCTCTCCCAAAAGTCTTGAACACTTTGTAAGGTTGGATACCTGGGGTTAATTGAGCTTTTTGTCTGTCTCATTGTTCGGTAAAAGGTTTTTTTCCGACTTATTAAACAAGCAATTATCAGTTTTTCGCTTGTTACTCAGTTTGTATCGTCTCAGGCGAGACGAAAATACAGATAGTTTCTGTTTCATTGTATCGAGACACTCACAAGGAGAGCTGTTGGGTCCTTCTCGTTGCGTGTGGGTACCATGCCTCTGCATTATCTTCTTCACTTTTTTGTCAATTTTCTAGATCTTACCCCTTTTACGTATTCAACCAATTGAGCAATGTCCTGCCTCAAATATTTGATTTTATTATTCAGCCGTCTTTCCCACTTTGGAATGAAATTCGGGTTTTTTCTTGATGGCCTTTGTTCACAATTAAAGTCTATTCCAACAGCTCTCACGATCGTCACTGCACCACAGTATACAATCAAGTGAAGTTGCTCAATACTACGGCAATTACTAATGTATGCTGGGAGAATCTTAGTGTTCATCAAGTCAATTATTTTCGCCAGTTTTTTGGAGGTATTGACTTTAGGTATCTTTGGACGTCTGATTGGGTTTGTATCTTCAAATTCTGTAATAGCAGTGCTCATTAATGTTTCGAGATTGTCTTCCGTTCGTTCTTCTTCCTTTCGACAAGCGTTCTCTTTCTCTACTGCCTCCACAAACTGTTGGGCTCCTTCACTGTTTGTTCATCATCTGTCGCTTGGCTCTCTGGCTGCGCCATAAATTCCTCTGTAGTAGTACTGATAACTTTCTTTAGTTCTTCCCTGATTGCATCAATTCTAGCTGTTGGTATCAAGTTGTTTTTTAAGATACTACGATATTGACCTGCAATATGTTGTTCGCTCGTATTCATATTTGGGTAGATAGATATGAATTCCCTATACAGTTTTTGCCTGTATCCCATTCGCATGGTTTCTAGGCAAGTGACTTTGAAGTAACAGCGCATCAAATCTTCATTCATAATTCTTGACCATTGTAAGCGCTTCTTTGATTGTCCTGTAGCAATGGTTGCCAGCTGGGGCACCGGCAAAACATCAACTTCAGGGGTAGCTGGGAGGTGTTGGGGGCTACTCTCACTTCTATATTCAGCAATAGCTTCTTGAGAGACCGGCGCTTGCTGATCCAACAACCGGCCATTGGCGGTCTGCTCACTGTCATGCCCAGCGCCAACTCCAGGCATGCCCTGGCGCTCCCAGGCAGCGACTCTTTTTCCGAGGCCTTCCGACTTCTTAGACGTCTCTCCATCCTTGGTTTTCTGTTCGGAGTGTCCTTCTCCTAGCATTTTAACCCTGCTGCCAGGGACCCTTGGCATCCACCCCTCCCCGGGTCAGGTGAAGGCTGGGAGTAGTTTTAGGAAGAAGAATGAGTAGAATTACTTAAGACAGGTACCAGGGGCCTCGGAGCTACTCAGTCCACCCGTTGGCTCCTGGGGAGAAGGGAAGGGTTGAATGACACGAAAGGAATAGTTCGGGTCAGGAGTTAGTCGCCTCTTACGACAGGGGGGAATTACCCGTGGTGCTATTCCTACTAAAACCCCCGGACACCACACTGGGTTATTATTATTATTATTATTATTTATTATTATGTATTAATTATTATTATCATCATCATTAACATTGGGGGCCGAGTAGTTACGTGAAATGGAAATGGAAAAATGACATGAAAAAATCGTGTGAAACGGCGGTTTGTTTTGTCCCAGAACATTGCACGTGTCCACGGA
>JAHLJT010008756.1:91449446-91514873 GCA_031308135.1 Acheta domesticus | reverse complement strand
TGTGTCCATCCCAGTCTCACAGAAATGTAAACTCGACCACCCACAATCCTGGCGTAATTCAGCCCTCAGCAAGATTACGAAATGATGTTCTAAGTGATGGTCACAGCCATCGACGCGGAGTCACCAGGGCAACCAAGAATTCTTATATACGGGTTATGTGAGAAAACGTTACTTGTATCTGTAGATGTGTCGTTCAATATTTTTCGTATACCAGGTCTTGTAAGAAAAACAACATATAAAAAATTAGAAATACCTTTCCTTGAAAAAATTGAATATTCATACGGCATCTTTGGCCGTAACTCATTTGATACGATTGTTCTGAACAGTCGGACGTTATGAGAACGAGAACGAAGAAACGAAGAGCGAGAACGAGAACGAGAACAAAGGTTGAAGCCTTAATGGACGCGGGCCAGAAAGAGTGGCTTTTCGATCTCGTGTTTGGTTGCGTTAAGCCGATACAATCGTAGAGTCCAAAAATAAATTACGAAAATACCAGTAGTATTCTTGAATAAAATGCTATAATTGTCTAACCGGCGTGACTCTCGTAAATGCAACAATCTAAACTAAAAACACAACGAAAGAGGATATAAACAGAAGATGATATTAAAAGAATGCCATTATGATGCACAGCCAGAGAGAGCAGAAATACTTGTACAGAAGAGCAAAAAGAAAGACATATAAAAACAAAAAATGATATGAGGATAGAATGAGAGAGAAGGTTGTTTTGAGAGATACAGAGGGAGAGGGAGAGGAAGAAGAAGAGAGGAGAGTACTTGGGGAGTGGAGTGGTGTACTGAGAGGAAATAAGAAGAAATATCTAATACATTACTGCATATTACAGTATTAAATAAAGCTTTAAGACACGCATTGCACATGAATGTGCCGAGGAATTAGGAAGCTCAAACTACAGGCCCAAAAATGCATTTTCGTCTGTTTGGGTGAAGAGTCAACCACACTGTTATGCAGAACCAGAATAGAGCACGGCGTAGGGGGGAAGGATAATGAGGACAGGGCGGACGAAGTGAGTAGAAGGAAACGGCATGAAACACTGAGCAGGTAGCGGAGACAGCAAGAAAGGCAAGGACTATGAAGCGGTAATCTGGAGGGAACTGGAGGAACGGCGTGATGAATGGCAGAGACGGTAGAAATGAGACCGAGAGAGTCGACGAGGACAGTGAGAGAAAGCAGAGTGCCGAGGATGGCAATTACGACGGGGCACGGGAGGAGGGGACGATAAGAGTGGTGATGGTAGGATAGCGGGTACGGCGATGACGGAAGGAAGACGGGCGGGTAGGCGGGGGTGGGAACGGGAATTCGCGGTGTTGGAAGGTGACAGGGACATCAGGGCGACAAGCGCTTTGGCAACGGTGCGTGGGTGAAACCGAGACAGTTCTACGAGTACGACTCGGATGGTGAGGACGGCAAGGACAGCGAGGACAGCGAGGGCGGGAAGGACGGGAAGGACGGCAGGGAAGGCGGTAGTGGCGGGGGCGGCGAGAGCAGCGAGGGCGGCGAGGACAGCGAGGGGGGGGTGGGCGGCAGGGAGGGCGGGAGCGGCGTGGGCGGGCGTGGGCGGCGGGAGCGGGGGGACGGCGGGGGCGGCGAGGTCGGAGACGACGGCAAGGATGGCGTGGAAGGCGGGGGTGGCGGGGGGAGGACAGGACGGCGAGGACGTCGAGGGAGGCATAGACGGCTAGGGTGACGAGGGCGGTAAGGCGACGAGAGGAAGCGAGGGCAGCTGCCGCGGAGGCGAACTGCGCCGTGCGCGCGACGGCCGCGGCGCAGCGAGGGCGGCGGGGGTCGACGCCACTCAAAAGGCAGCGCGGGGACGCGTTGGGGCCTCGCCGCACGGTTGTGGGCGCGGACGCTCGCCTTTAATAAGTCCCGCGCAGCTCATCCATTACCAGGGCGGCTCGCGGTGGCCGGCGACCCGGGCGCTGGCTCGCGGCAGCGACGGGACTCTTACGCCAGCCGAGGCCAGTGAGAGTCACACGAAACGTCTCGAATGACTGTAGGACAATTCTGCTCTAGTATGAAGTCGCATTTAAATATGTTTAATATATTTCTAACTACAGTCGACTCCGGCTATAGTGAACTCGAGTATAGTGAACCCTCGGTTATAGTGTTTCAGTTACTCGTCCCGTTTCACTTACATTACAAATAAGCATAAGGAGATTTGATTATCGTGAACCTGAACCTCGGCTATAGGAAGATAGGAAATAAGTCATTAGGTGTCATTAGATCAGTAAAAGAGCCTTCTGATAGTAGGATGGTGGTTTGAACAGTGCAAGAGGTATTTACATGTGTCAAGACTGCATTAAGACACTTAGAAAGAGGAAGACAATTTAGAAAAGTATGGGGAATCTAGAGAAATTACTATAATAAAAAATGTACGAAACACACAATTGAAAATTATTGCTATTTTTATGACAAATAAAGATATTGAAATTTCCAGGTCGAGCTGTTAATGAATTTTGCTATATCTCTACATTAATAAAATCAATAATTATTGTGGAGAAATTCTATTTAATTTTGACATTATCAGGTATAGTGAACCAAACTTGTAGTCCCCCGAAGTTCATTATAACCGGTTAAGTCGGCTGTCCGGGAGCCGCAGAGTGGTAGGCACCGATGCAAACATTTCGACGTCTCGCTAAGGCCTTCCTCAGGGCAAAATGCGTCCTAAGGAAGGTCGCAGTATAATGGACGAAAAGTTGGTATCTGTAATTAAGGCTCCCGGACAGCCAAATGGATACTGACTCCAGCCGCAACAAAGCGTACGCTTTATCGTGTTTCGATGTTTTTAAAATAAAGTTCGAGAAAAAGAAAATGAAACTTGCATATCAGTCAGAAAGTATAATGGATGTTTCAAAAAATAAAGAACATACTTACGCGCAGACGAAAATGAGAACACGACGAAGAAGATCAGTGCAGTGGCGGATCCAGGGGGAGGGCCATGGTGGCCATGCCCCCCCCCCCAACAGGCCTAGGGTTTTTGTTTCTTACATTTTTTATATGAAACAATTGATTTAAATATTTATTTGTATTAATATTTCGTAATTATTATTTAAACAGTAATATTGAATAGTATCATATATACGCTACAAAAATAATATATAATCCAATAAATATGTTTATTATTTAACAAAATTTTTTTTGCCCCCCCCCCCCCGAAAATGATCGGCTGGCATCGGCAAAATCGTATTTGAAATCGATAAAAGGCTTCTAATCTCTGCTTTATGTTTACACAATCCTATCAGATGTTAGATAATCTTATTATTTTAATATTCTTAATATTTGAGAGGGGTAAAGAAAACTTTTCATAAAATGATCTTTTTAATTTCAGTTTAGAAGTATTATTGAGAAATCCATCCGGACATCCGATTGTTCCTTCCCCACCATTCTGTCTTAGATGATTGTTGCGGAGAGGCAGTCAGGTAATATTGTTATTGTCATTCACTATTATTATTATTATTATTATTATTGTTATTGTTATTGTTATTATTATTATTATTATTATTATTACAAATTTGAGGTTTGAGAAGTTAAACAATATTTTGAGTTTCCAAATGAATATATTTTTTAAAGAAATTCTGTAAATGTTGTTCGAAATTGAACAGTTCATAGTCTTGACTAAAATTCATCTAGCCAAGAAGAGATCTTTCCGTCCAATCTTTCCGAGTCCAACCCAACGAAGATAGCAACAACCCCCAGCAATTGTACGAGAACGTGGCGCCAGATTGAGCTTATCGCAGCCTCACAAAACACGCACCCCCCGGACGGCGCGTGAAGGAAAATCCAGAGCGCCCGGGGGTAGGGTGCGTCTGCGCCACCCCCGCGACCTCCGTCAGGGTTTGCAGAGAGAGGGCGGCTCCCCCTCTATCCGGGCACCGCACGCGCGTGGCAGAGCGTGCACCCCCTCCCCTGCGGCCCCTCCACGCACCCCGGGCCACAGACGCTCGCCGCCACCGCCACCGCCACAGCAGCGACGACCCCAACCGCCCCCGAGCGCTTTGGCCAGAGGGGGTCCGGGGGCGAGACGCAACGAGGGAGACAGGGCGGGGAGTGGAGAGAAGGAGGAAGCCGGGCAGGGCAGGGAAAGCAGGAGCAGGGCGTGGCGAGTGAGACGGGGTATGTCAAGGCGAGAGAGGCGGGGAGGGGCGGGGGTACAGAATGGCGGAGCGGGGCAATGCAAGGCGAGGATGGAGGGACGGGGCCAAGCGAAGCAGAGCGGGGCGGAGCGGGGAGGGGGCGGGGTTAGGGAAACGGCGGAGCGGGGCAAGGCAGGCGAAGATGGAGGGACGGGGCCAAGCTTGGCAGATCAGGGCGGAGCGGGGAAGGGCAAAAGGGAGGCGTGAGAGGCGGAGTGGGGCAGGGGTAGGGAATGTCGGAGCGCAAAGGTGGTGTGGGAGGAAGGGCGGGGCCAGGGCGAGGTGGGTTGGAGCAGGGTGGAGCGGGTCGGGACAGAGCGGAGGGGGTGGAGTGGGACGGAGCGAGGCGGGGTGGAGCGGGACGGGACGGGGCGGAACGGAACGTGGCGGTGCGGGGAGTGGCGAGGCGGAGCGCAGCGGGACGGAGCGTGGCGGGGAGGAGCGTGGCAGGGCGGAGCGTGGCAGGGCGGAGCGTGGCAGGGCGGGGCGGGGCGGACCGTGGCAGGGTAGGGCGGGGTGGAGCGTAGCAGGGCGGTGCGGGCCAAGTTAAGTGCGGCGAGGGAGGCAGGGTAGAGCGGGGCAGGAAGGGTCGGAGCTGGGTGTGCGGGGTAGAGCGAGGTTTGTCAGGGCTGGGTGGGGCAAGGCGGGGGTGCGAGAAGCGGCCGACCCAGATTACAACGCGCCCCGGCACAATAGAGTCCGGCGGCGCGCGCTTGGGTGCTTCCCCTAATCGGAGGGAGGACGCGCCGCGGTGGCACCCCCTCCCCACCCGCCGACTCGCCCTCCGCCGTCGCCCTCACCCTCGTCCCCCCCGCAAGAAGACTTCCGGCGAGCGTCAAGCGCAGCGGCCGCGGAGGAGACGGGTGGGGGAGCGCTATTGTTCTAGACGAAGAGGGGAAGGGTGCGCGGCGCGATAGATAAGGCTGACCCAGATCCTAGGGCGGGCGGCCGACGGCGTCGCGCTCGCTGCGGCACCGCCCCGCCCACCCCCAGACCCTTGTTGTCGCCCCCGAAACCGATCCCCAGTCTCGGAACCTAGCCCTATTAAGGCTTAAGGCAGCGAAGTGCCTCACGCACATGACCAATATTCGAAAGAAAAGCCTAAAATTGAAACAAATATCTGTGACGATCTTCAACAGCTTCTTCTCCCGGAAATGTTTATCGAGGATAGAAACCAACGCTATTTGAAGCATAAGAATAGGGTCGTCTAGGATCTCCCGACAATACAAAAATAAAAACACACAACAACAACTATTGTTAATTAAAAATTGTTAATATTCTAATAATGCAATCAAATATACTGCTAGTGAAATTCTGAGCATTATCTCAGAGTTAAATCGGGTCCCTATTGTCGGCCCCGAAACCGATTTCCAGACCCGAAATCTAGGTCCGATTAAGGCACAAGGTTTAGAAACTGTTTACGAAGGTCCTGAGGCATGTGAACAGTCTTTACAAAAGAAGCAGGAAATCAAAAATAAATAACCCAGCCTTTATTACCCGGGAGCAGGAGTACCCTAGAAACCTACGTTGAACGAAGGCTTAGTCATAAGGAATGCAGCTGAAGGTCGTTAGGTATCTCTGAGAAAGAAAACCAAAGAAAAATCAAATATTTGAAAATTTCTGAATATCCTTAATAACGCAATCGACCAATGTTACTAGTGATTATTATTATTATTATTATTATATTATTATTATTATATTATTATTATTATTATTAATAATAATAATAATAATATTAATATTTTTTCACTACACGACTAAAGATGTTATGAGTCGGCTGAATATAATATCTACTCCAGGTTGCAACCAGCTACCTAAGGAGCAGATCCGTGTGACTGTCAGTGCCTCTACAATACTTTGCGCAAAATGTGGGCTGTTCCAAGTAAAGCAATTTCTTGCACTTCGCAGTCTTTTGAATTACCAGGGAGTTTAGATAAGTTCGTACTCTAATCTTTGCGGAACAAATCCCAGAGCTCGATGACTATCGGTACGACTGTGCTTTTACGCCCCACATTTGGCTGATCTCGATTTCCAAACTCTTGTATTTAAGACGTTTCTCTGCTCCTTGGTAACGACGTTTTGATCGCAAGGTACAGCAACATCGACAAGTATTATTATTATTATTATTATTATTATTATTATTATTATTATTATTATTATTATTATCATCATCATTAACATTGGGGGCCGAGTAGTTACGTGAAATGGGAAATGGAAAAATGAAATGAAAAAATCGTGTGAAACGGCGGTTTGTTTGTCCCAGAACATTGCACGTGTCCACGGACCGCCCTCACCCGGTAGCCCCGAGGCCTGCAACGTCTCGCTCCGGCCGCGCCCGAGACATCTTCACGGCGAGCGATGCAGGTCGCATTCCAGGGCTGCGTCGCCTCCGCTGTGCTTCTGTCGCGCTTCGCCGGGTCTCGAACGTCTCAATCGGCGCGGCGCGGCGTGCCGCGGTGCAGGAAATTCAATGGCCCCGGCACCGCAAGAAGCTATCTCGGACGCGCCTCGCAGCCCCACACGCCAGACTTCTACCTTTCGCGCTTTTGATAACTTCATAGTAAAGTCCCTAGATACAGTGAGTAACGCATTCCATTGTGCCACCGATCCCGCCATTTTATATCCAGTTGTCAGGAGAATTGGAACTCTATAATGTTGTGTGTGAAGAACCATGAATCTATCCCAAATCAATATTAATAATCTTAAACATCTCCACAACGTCATTAATTGTTATAATTTTCCTTCTGAATGCTGTCTGGCGGAGCTGTCGGGTGAGAGGATATTAAATAGAATAGAATATTTATTTCGCTACTTAGGATACATGAAATAATTCTGGTGGTAGCGTTTTCTAATCAATTAATCTACATAAAACAAACATGAAACCACTTAATAAATACAACAAATATACAAAATGAACATCAAACAACATTACTCAATTCAATTTTATAAAATTAATGTATTAACCCTGTGCTAAAGCTAACCTTAATATAAAATAAGAATAATACAACAAAATTTAATGTTAACATATTCTAAAAAAATTACAACTTATTTAATCTAATTTAAAAATTTTTGACATTCTGAGGGAAAGTCTCTAGCACTGCTGCAGGTAATTTGTTCCAATTTTGTTTGCTTCTATAATAAAATTATTAAAATGGCGGCGGTTGTGCTACTTTCTGTATCTAGGGACTCTACTTCATAGCATCATTGACAGAAAACAAAAAGTTACGTCACAAGTGGGCGAATCACCGCGCAAACATGTTGCGTGTACTGTTTTTTAAAACTCGTAAGTGAAGCAGTTTCTTAATCACAAATAATATTACTATTATAGAAGCTAATGGATTGGAGTGACTATCGTACCTGTATTGGAGGAAAATAATACATAAAGACATCGTCAAAATGGAAGAAAACTTTTCAGATGTTTGGCGATGTTTCGCGTTTGCTTCATAAACTGTGCATACTATTAATTAGAATGAAATTAATAGTTATTTCACACACGGAAAACAAGCGTGAGAAAAGTGTTTCGCGCAAGGCGAGTTAAACAACTCATTTTGATTTTATTAGCATTCCTTCGTAAATATCACACGCAATCCAGTGCAACATGGTCCGTCAATGTATTGGTTCAATTAACTGTGGGAAACGATCATTACCGGTTAAAAGAATCTCACGTAATTACTTTTATTCACCTTTACCAGTCAGTAGTAGACATTTTGGTTCTCGTGTTTAGTCGTTGTTTTCTATCACGAGCAATCATTAGTATTCATTTCCTCAGGTAATCACAATAACATGTTAATGTTCATTCTTAGTCTCGATAATGAAAATGCAATTGCCTCATTTATACATATTCATGAAAAAAGGTGTGATATACATAAAGCACATCAGTCAAAACATTCCAATGGAAGAAAAACGTAATCTTTTGAATAATATTTTGCCTAGTAAAACACTTGGTAACTATACACAGAAAGACATATTGAAAATTTTGAAGTGCACAACCTACGAATCGAGGCTAATATTTTATATATTTATTTATCTTTCTTGTGAGGTACAGCCACATTATTACTTGAAGATACTTGTCAAAAATACTACTGAATACACACAATTACTCATATTTACAATCGTAAAATATACCGCACTACCGCGGTAGAGAGAAAGTTAAGTAAAGCTGCACGAAAAAAGGGAAATTTTGGCAGAAATCTCTTATTACAGAGACCTGGCAACGAAAAAGTGGATAAATCCAGATGCCAAATTTAGAAAAAAATCCTGTAACAGGCGGTGTAGCCAGAATCCATGTTTTGTGGGGCTTTGCTACCGAAAAATCGAGTGACTACAAAATGTCCGTCCGTCTGTGAACAACGGTAGCAGCAAAACCGCTCAGCTGATTTTATCCAAAATTGATATTCCCCGATCGATCTGGCTACTGTCGCGGCCCTGTGAATTTGAAATTGATATTTTAATTTTGCGGGGTGCTTTACATGAATTCCCTGAGACATTTTCAAAATTTTCAAAAATGGCTCCATCGTTTTTAATTAAATTTTGTCTTTGGATGGTGTAAAGGACGTTGGAAAGAATGGTGCAGGTCTCGTTTTCATTGAAAACACACGATTTTCGAAACTTTCGAAACTTCAAAAGTGTTTCGGTGTTTTCCTACAACTAAAATATTAAAGAGACAGTTTCCCTGAATAAAAGCTGTTTCTTAAAGACAGATTTCGAAATAAGATCATGTACAATTTTTAATTTTGTTTTAAACAATATTTTTCTTAAAAACGGCTCCATCGTTTTTGACGACATTTTGTTGTTGAATAGTCTGAAGGACGTTTAATAAAATGGTGCAGGTCTTACGTTGGTTGAAAACCCTAATTTTTTTTGAAAATTGAAATAATTGAAAATATACCCTTAAATATGCCGCATAAATAAAAATGTAAAAATAAGCAGTTAATGAAAAAAAATCCCAGAATATTAAATTATGTAAAATATAAATTGACTACTTTTGTTTTCTTTTGGAGATAGGTAAAGATATATACATTTCCTTTCGAAAAGCGCAATCAGTAAAAATATGCAATTTTGAAGTTCCGCGGTCTAGTAATGAGTTTTACAAAAAAATGGGTGAGGTGTATTAATTCGGAGAGAATTTGTGGCATAAATAGCATTACGTAACCATTACTAAAGGCGAGAAAGTACATTTGGCACCACTAGTTTATTAATTAATTCACATCCTGTATACTTTTCCCCCTCACAAATACAAAAGCATTCATCATATCACCAAATCAAATCACTGTCATCATTTTTCATTCGTTCCTAAATAAAATCCATTCCCTTAACTACAATTTTCCCAACATCGTTCCTTCTTTTCTTGGTTAGGCGATCGAAACTTTTTTCCCTTTACTTTCGCTTGAACCGCGCCGCAGCCGCCACTCAACCACACGAATTGCACGTCTGAATACCTCCACCCGCCAGAGCAACCCGTCACCGACCGGGAGTTCCATTCTTCGCCTATCCTCCCCGGTAAGTCCACGTCTCCGGCGCCGCCACCGTTGCTACCCACCGCCCACCTTTCGGCACCGTGAGCCACACCCCTACCCGCTGCCGCGCCGCCTCCGCCATCATGGCGGCTATAGCCTTCCCCGGTCCCGCCGCCGCCAACCCTTTCGCTGCTCTCATTGCCCCCACCGCCACCTTCCCCGCCGCCGCCGGCCCGGTCGCCAATGTTCCTGCCGCCACCGTCCCCACCTTCCCCGTCGCCCCCGTCCCTGCCCCCACCGCCGCCGGCCTTTAAATCACTACTGTCCCCATCGTCACTCAACCCGCCGCCACCGTTCCCGTCACCCCCGTCCCAGCCGCCCGTCCTCACCGCCCCCGTCCTCGCCACCCACGTCCTCGCCGCCCCCGTCCTGTCCGTCCCCGTCCTCGCCGCCCCCGTCCTCGTCGCCCCCGTCCTCGCCACCCCCTCCCCGCCGCCTCCAACCCCGCCGCCCCCGGCCCCGCCGCCACCGACCCCGCCGCCACGTCTTTGCCATCACCGAACCAATCCTCCCCGCCCACCTTGCCGGCATCGCGAACGTCGTTGCCACCGCAGCCGCCGGAGAGCGCGACGATCGCGATAGCGCCTCGCATCAATCACTGTCGCCGGGGGGAGTCCGGTCGCGGACAAGACAAGGCGCCGATCGCGTGGGGAGCGCTAACGGGCGTCCCGCCGCGGCGAAGGCGGAAAACAGCGCGGCGAAAAAGGAATGAAGAGATAGAAGAGACGCGTTTGTAAAGATGGGGACAGCATGGCGAAGAAGAAAAGGTGATTGAGAATACGTAATTGTACAGAAAGGAGGAAGAGAACAGTTGGTGACATCATAAAAGTAGAAAAAGTTAATTGATAAATACGACGATAAGGAATGAGATATAAAAATGCTGTATTCTTAGAAAGAAACTAGAAATAAAAGGGAAGACTCAAAAATCAAGATAACGGGCGGGGAGGCGGGTAGAATGGATAGGTAAGAAGTTGTAAAATGCGAAAATTGGAAGAAAAGAACATACATTTTCAGAAGATGAAATTAGATAATCACACATTTTTTAAACATGTTAGAAATGTAAATTGGGATAAATAGAATGAGCTGTTGTTAGACTGTTGCTATAACAGAAAATACAAAGAACGGAAAATGACAAAAAACAGCCGTATGAGGCAGAACTGGGCGAAAAGTAATAACAGCCATCAGGAACATTTGTCAGACAAGGACAAGGGACAATGGAAAGCAGCTACCGTGTGAATAAACTGTGAGTGGTTAATGAGAGCGTTAATAAGAAGCAAAGAGTTGCCTATTCAGCATTTTAGGTTAGAGACACTAAGACGGGGGCGGGCTAGGACATCAAAGAGTTGGGTAAAAGGAGAACTCGGAGATACACTTTGATAATTTAAGATAATGGGATGCTATACAATACGAATAGGAAAACAATACGAAGGTAAAATGTGGTAAATACGACGAAAAGCAGGATAAAAACAGCAAGAAAGCGTCGCCTGAGAAATAAAAAAAATGATTTATTAAAGGGCGGAGTAGATGTACACGATTGGCGTGGTATGGTAGATATGGTTGAATGAAGACCACAGAAAGAATGATTTATAAACAGAAACGACAGAAGGAATAAAGGCAACAGAAATACATTATGGAAGGCCATTATGGCGACGTTTCTTTCTAAACACCACCGGACACCTCGACAGCGTCACAACTATCGACAAGTGGATACATGAAACCGCCGACAATTCAAGGAATCGTCTCTACAAACTAAGTGGTAGTTAAGTGTCCAGCCCATGATTCCGGTGTGCTGCTTTCGAGCGGATCTGAAGCGGAGACGTTCTTCAAATGCAGCCCTCTCCCACGCCACTTCCGCGTTCTCCCCTCTGAGGTGGCTCAGGTAGTGCAGAGAATGGACCGCTGAGAACGACTTCCTTTCTCACAATGAAGAAATGATCGTTACATATCCTCATCCCTTTGAGTGGAGATTCACCGAAATTTGGACTGAGAGAAATCGCATTCTTTCAAATTATACCTCCCATGAAAATTTCGTACTCTGCCCAGAATATGCACTGGCGAGAGGAATATTAAATTAAAAAGTATAGTATGTGAGGTACAGTATTGGACACAGTATTCGACACAGATAACGTGATAAGAAAATATAATGATGTAACAAATATACAACGTTGCCACTAGAACTAATAAATATGAATTATTTATTACTAAATATCAAAGCTTATAGAAAGCGTTGTGCAGAAAATTTGGTTGATTCATACTAGAATTTGTCGTAAGCTGCCCTACTATTATTTGTCATATAACATTCACGTGCTATCATGCATGTAGTTGAATTGATAACACTTTTTATTTCACAGTATTGATTTTGAATAAATATTCTGATCACCACCAGAAATAAACCACATTATCTATCGTTATGAACCGAATAATTATCTGCTGTTGAATCTATAACCTACAAATAAATTCATGCAATACCCCTGGTGCTACCACAGAGACCAATGTTCTAATCATTGTTATTTGCAAGCTGTGATCACAAGATAAATCACATTCCATGTATTTGAGTCACTACTTCAGGACACAATAAATAATATTTGTCTCATAACACTCGTATAATTCCGGCTCAGGGAGAAACGAAATCTAGCTAAAGAGACTACGATCGACGAAATCTAGCTAAAGAGACAGATGGAATAACGACGAAATATAGTTAAAAGATTGACAACATAGGAGTAACAAAGTAAATAAAATCTAGCTGAAGAGAGTCAGTTCGCAGGAGAAACAAAGAAGGAATGTAGCTGTCTCGGAGCTCAGAAGAATCGAAGAAGAATTCGAGCTGAAGAAACATGGAGACTCGGGAGCAATATATACGAAACCTAAGTGAAAACATTCTAGGTTCCAGGGAAACAAAGACGATTAATTATTTAATGTTTTCGGGCACGTCAATATTGCAATGGTCATTAGACCCGTAAGTGTGGTGCATTTTTTTGTCACGGGAGATGGGGGTGTTCTCCCACCGCTGCGCTGAATGGGAGATCCCGCGTCGACCTCAATGCGAGGTTTTCCTCATCGAGGTTTTGTCCACAAGCTGGGTCCCCCCACCAGCCGGGACGAGCACAAAGCTTCCAACTGGTCGCCTGATATTTGTGGTAGTGTAGTGCATGTCTGTGTACGTGTGTGTACATAAAGGGATAGGACTACGAAGAGGAAGGAAATATCGAACGCGGTCTGTAACATGTTTGTTACGGTACTGCTCAGGCACTTGCCTGGTGGTGATCCCACGGAATTGCTGCCACAGAAACTACCACAGAAAATTACCGATCGGAGCAGCTGTAAGTGTGGTGCGGAATCATCCAGGTAGCGACTGAACTCGGCCTAACCCCGTAGCTGGGAGGGGGGGGAATGCCGGGACTCGTACCCTAGGACCTCCCAGTCAGAGCCAATGCGGTGACATCGGTTGATGCCTTGAGCCACCTCAGCCGGTATCAGAGAAGATTGATTGATTGATTTGTGATTCCTGGCGCGTCAACTACAGAGGTCATTAGTCCCGTAAGTGTACTGCGTGTTTTCCTCGGGAGGTGGCGGTGATATTTTCCCCGCTGGATGGCGAGATCCGGCGCCGACCTACCGTCGACTAGCGAGGTTTCCCCTCAACCAGGTATCTCCCACCAGCGGGGCACCGCCTCAGCCGGGAGGGCAACTGGTCTCCTGACTGGTCTCCCGGCTTGTGTGGTAGTGTAGTGCATGTTAGCGTGTGTGTGTGTGTGTGTGTGTGTGTATGTAAGGGGTGAGGATAGGACAAGGAAGAGGGAGAAAAGATCGCGCGCGGTCCGTGACCCGTTTGTTAGGGTACTGCTCCGGCTCCTGGTGTTGATGGGAGAAACCACGGAAAACTACCGATCTGAGCAGCCGGCCGCTAGAATTCTCCTTCAGACAGCGACTGAATTCCACATAGCTGACAAGCTAGTGTTCAATATCCTGCCGGCGTAGGGGCTCGAACCTAGGACCTCCCGGTCAGAGGGACTGCAGTAAAATCAGTTGATGCACTGATCCATCTCTCAGGTATCAGAGAAGATATCCATCTGAAGATACCCGGGAGATCAGGATCAATAAACACGAAATCTAACTAAAAACACTGAGTTCGGGGAAACAAAGACGAAATCGGGAGTAAGGACCGAGGCCGTGGCCTGGAGGGAGGTGGGGATCGGAGTGGCGAGGCTCCGATTCACGGACCGAGCGCGACGAGTAGCGGCGCGGCCCGGCGTCGGGATTCGGGCAAATTGGATCAGCCGGCGCCTGTTGACGCAACCCTGGAATCGATTACTGGAGGGCGAAATTAGAAATCGATGCGGGGGCGTCATCTCGGTCGACGACGCGCCCTCGTGCCGCCTGCTGCAACCAACGCGCGGCGCGATGCAGCGCGGTGCTCCGCGTGGTGCGTTAATTATGGGAGGGGGGCGGATTTCAAAGCGGCGGCGAAGCCTCAGCGTAGGATTTTTGAAAAGGGCGACGCAGGCGAAAAAATAGTCCGCTTGACGACAACCACCTCCCATGAGATAGACGAGAAAATCCGACCCTTTGCATCAATTCGACTGACAAACAACAAAACTAGTAAGGCTCCAGTTGTCCGCGTTAGAAGGGGAGCAGGCGACTTTTCTTGGCAAAATGATTTATTTTACGAACACGAATGTATTTTTTTTTTTTTGCATTTCTAGCAGAGCTATGTGAAATGCTATAATCTCAGATAACAGCAAGTCTGTCGTATATGGCGATCCGCATGGCTCTGGTTTTTGAGAGCGGACAGTTTTTGAAACAGTGTGAGCTCACAAGTTCTGAATGCAGGAGTTTCGGAGAGATCGGCAAAAGCATTAATCGTACCGGAGAGACAAACGACTCGTTTGCGCTGTACGAGTAAATCGTACTCTGCGTGTCAGTTCCTTTATCCATCAACTTTGAGTTGTAAACAAAGAGCTCATTGAGCTGCAAGTTGGACAAGAAAAACGTATTTGGCGGAGCAATTTCCCTATCGATCCAACGGTTTTTTGTCAACTCTTTTGTGTTAATTTTCTTTACAATTTTAACAGACTTAAGTGGTGAGTTATCGTCATCACGGACGACGGCTCAGTCCATACCTCCCCTATTTGATATTTTGCAAGTGTATGACAGTTTTCTAAATGGTAGGTGCACGCAGGATCTGAACGCATCAATTTCGAAGAGGCCGACGGGAAAAATTTACTCCGCTTAATAACAACAGATTCAAATTAGGCGTAAGAGGTAATCCGACAGTTTTTGGCATTTTCTCTCATGTACTGTTCAAGCTACGAAATGAAAAAGAAAAGTAGATGAATAACAATTATTTCCCATCCTAACATGTTTGATAAACACTATGTCATTCTTCGCTTTTCGTCTCTCACTGACGATCCATTGTTCATTTTCTGCATTTTCCGTGCTGCAGATCTCGACCAATTCAATGTGCATATTTACGAGAGTTTCTAATAAATAGAAATACATGAAAATGATGAGATGAGAATAAGAGGGCAGAAAAAGGAGAATCCTCCTCATACGCGAAAGCGAATAACTCACTTCTACTAAATTAGTTTTTGAAAGCTCACAGTATTTTCAGTTTTTTGGAAAGCAATGCGTAAATAATTAAATAGCTTTCTCTACAGATACAAAATACATGAGCACTTTGAAAAATCCTATAGTACAAATTCATTAAAAAGCAAAAGGAGGAAACGTAGAATTTAATTTATTTTTGTTAGGTTCGACAAAAAATAGTAATGACCACTGTCACTTTACATCCAGCTACTTATTATTAATATTATTAGTAATATTTAAATTATTATTATTAATAATACCTGAAAATGATAATATTAAATTTAAAAGAACAACAAATCCAGTTAATCAAAAGAAAACCATTGTAATTAGAACAAAGAGTGACATGTTTCTAATACAAGAGTATGAGCTTTTCCGCAATTACAGTACTTTGCGGATCAAAATTACTACTCATACATAATTAATATATAATGGTTTATGAAGCAACTCATTTATTTAAAATGGAACTTCCTTCATATTAACTACTTCTCAAACCATGTACTACAATATATCTATTACTTCAAACAAATAATGTAAGTACATTATGCAATTTTGTGATGATTTCTCAGAATATTAATACCATTCAAGTTTAGTGGTTGACATGGGTTTCATAAACTCAGTGTAATGAAACAGACAATGTATAGACAACATTTTTTTAAAAAAATGTCATTAAGATATAATTAAAATTCAAATACTCAAAGACATTGAAATATTCCATATGTTTGCATATTCTGCATTTTCGGTTTGCTTAATTCCCAGCAAAGTTATCTTGTATTCTCAGGATAACTCAGAATGAAAAATAAAGTTGAATTCAGTAGGGAAGACAGAAACGTGACATGAAGCTTTTTACTTTTAAACCTTGTTTCCGACACTGATAGATGTTGTTTACGATACGTGGGGACAATTTTTCATTGTAGATGTAAAGAAGAAAGAAAAATTTCAGTAATAGGCCACAAATCCTGAATTGCCTGATAGACAACTCGATAGTAAATTGTATCTATGACGTGTCGCAACAAAGTAAAACAACAACAAACAGCCGAGTGAAAGTTCAGTTGAGACGAAGAGAGACAGAGAGATATTTCGAAAAATAAAGGTATAGAAATGCCCCACAATTCAAAAACCAGAGACAAAAATTTCATCACATTTACGATTTATCTTCGCATTATTATTTTGGTGTTCGTTAATTACATTCCAACTTTTCAAAGTGACCCACGACATAAACTCCCAAAAGCAACGCTGTCTTTCTCTCCAACTTCTTCAAACGCTTCACTCAATCGTTCGAATTCGACTGCCTAAAATGAAAACCATCCTCCCGCCTGGAAGACACAGAATAATTCAAGGATTCTTTAATTGAAATTTAAAACAGCAATTACTCAAGGCGAACGCCGTCTGCAAACTTAACGAGCCGCCCAAATAACGGCGCGGATATTTCTATATTAATCACAGACCCATTACGTGCTCGCGCTTCAATTGACGTAATTAGTAAATGAAGTATTAATAAGCACGTTTGTGGAGACGGGGAGCAGGAGAGGAAATGCGCAATATAACGGCTTGGGCGACAGCAAACAGGGAAACCGAAACGGGAGAGCGAGCGAACGCTCGGGTCCTCCAAGTCCGGGGGCGGAAGGACGTAGGCGTGGTCTGGGGCGGGGCGGGGGAGAGGTCGGCGGAGAGGTCGGGCGAGAGGGAGCGAGGTTGGGGGCGAGGTTGGGAGCGAGAGCGGGGGCGAACCTACAGGAGGTCGGGGGGTGGAGCGGGGGCGGGAGCGGGGGCGGGAGCGGGGGCGGGAGCGGGGGCGGGAGCGGGGGCGGGAGCGGGGGCGGGAGCGGGGGCGGGAGCGGGGGCGGGAGCGGGGGCGGGAGCGGGGGCGGGAGCGGGGGCGGGAGCGGGGGCGGGAGCGGGGGCGGGAGCGGGGGCGGGAGCGGGGGCGGGAGCGGGGGCGGGAGCGGGGGCGGGAGCGGGGGCGGGAGCGGGGGCGGGAGCGGGGCGGGAGCGGGGGCGGGAGCGGGGGCGGGAGCGGGGGCGGGAGCGGGGGCGGGAGCGGGGGCGGGAGCGGGGGCGGGAGCGGGGGCGGGAGCGGGGCGGGAGCGGGGGCGGGAGCGGGGGCGGGAGCGGGGGCGGGAGCGGGGGCGGGAGCGGGGGCGGGAGCGGGGGCGGGAGCGGGGGCGGGAGCGGGGGCGGGAGCGGGGGCGGGAGCGGGGGCGGGAGCGGGGGCGGGAGCGGGGGCGGGGCGGGAGCGGGGGCGGGAGCGGGGGCGGGAGCGGGGGCGGGAGCGGGGGCGGGAGCGGGGGCGGGAGCGGGGGCGGGAGCGGGGGCGGGAGCGGGGGCGGGAGCGGGGGCGGGAGCGGGGGCGGGAGCGGGGGCGGGGGCGGGGGCGGGAGCGGGGGCGGGAGCGGGAGCGGGGGCGGGAGCGGGGGCGGGAGCGGGGGCGGGAGCGGGGGCGGGAGCGGGGGCGGGAGCGGGGGCGGGAGCGGGGGCGGGAGCGGGGGCGGGAGCGGGGGCGTGGGCGGGAGCGGGGGCGGGGGCGGGAGCGGGGGCGGGAGCGGGGGCGGGAGCGGGGGCGGGAGCGGGGGCGGGAGCGGGGGCGTTATCAGGGGCAAGGTGGGTGAGGCGTGGCGGGAGACGCAGCTCTGGGAGGGGCGGGTCTTGGGCGGGAGGGACGGCGGAGGCAGGGGCGGGGGTGGGTTCAAACGTCGGTAAACAAATTTGCGCTACTCGGCGACGCCACGCCACAGCCGCCGTCGCTGACGACGCACAGTGAGAAAAAAAGGCGAAACAGATGGTCAAAATTCAAAGAAGTTTCATAAGGCAAAAGAGATAGTGACTGTGGAGTTTGAGGCGGTCCCTAAATTTGAGTTCTGGTATCGGGTATAATACATTTTCAAACTTCAAGGAAGAATAACTTTAATATATTGCCCGAATAAATAAAGTGGTCGAATTAAGAGATACAAATAATATACAATACGAAGAATATTTATAGAATAGCAAACCTTTTTCCCAGATTTCAGCATATGTGCTCACTGAACAATCATATGCATCATAACAAAGTTATGAACAAAAGTACGTCGTCCTATACAGCCTGCGAGAGCGGCACACTACATAACTGAATGCTGGACAGTTTACATTCATGACAAACAGTGACTAAATCACGTTTTGCAATCAAAGAGTACTGAATGCAAAGTTTTGTCATCGTTTAAAAGTATAAAGTTCAAGTATGCTTTCATCAACCAAGTTTACAACTTGAAGAAAAATTATATGAATTTGTATGCTGGAAAGCTTTTGTAGGTCTCTTAATATCTGTCTGAAACATATTATCAACAGCGTAAGTAAGTATTATTCATACATTTTTTTTTAAAAAAAAAAAGGTATTCTGCCATGGCTTTGTTTCGAACTTCTACTGAACCGTTTGCAGCAATTTTTATCAGCAGTCAATTGTTTTCTTCCATAGGGCGAGTGTTTCAAAATCGACTTATATGAGCCGATCGATGTAAGACCGCTTGCAATTATTAATTTACGAAATAGGTTTCGTAATGTATATATAATACGAAATTGTAGAATTATCCGACAATCGAGTTTTGTAATAAAAAGTTAGCATACGAATATCGTCCAACATTTCATCTACATTGTAAAAATTTCAATAAACAATAATTTTAATTTAAAACTGACTATTCAACGTAAGAAAAGTGATAAACTGGAGTTGATATACCACAGATGATGATGATATGGATACCTGTGTTTTAATAATTCTTATTCGGAAATTAATACCAGTTTCGTAAAATTTGCCTCTAGATAATCCAAGGTGGACAAATGTTATTTATTCCAATTTTGGCCGATTCTTCGAGCTTATTTCCCACCGCGGGTCGTACGCGTTGAGAGCGTCAGTCTGAAAACCTCGCGAAGCCACGCGAACGAGCGCGTCTAAAGAGCTACTCGCCTTTCATCCGAGTTTCGTTTGCGCAAGGGAAAATAGTTTCTTTGCCATGCTGCTAGACGCGGAGGTACACGAACTCCAGATCGTTTTGCATGGTGTTCGCGACGCGGGAAGCAAGTGTGTCGCGGACGAGGCTGTGAGAGGGAAGTGGATTCACGTGGATTAAAACGGGACTGTAAATGAATTGCTTGGGAATTCTGAGTGAGGCCACTGAAGAAATCAAATGCTTTTGTAACTCGAACATATTTATGGGGTTGTTTATACCTCTCCGGAACATTGATAACATTTTATTTCATTTAATTTTTTCTTTATTTTTTTTTTTAATTTTAATCCACCGTTATACTATAGTAGGAAAATAGCCAGGAAAGAAGTGTCGACATTTTCCACAGTTGAGATTTAAGTTGAACATTTCTCTCTTGTAACAATTTAATAATAACTGTGCATTAAAATTCGTTTTGAAGATGAGTTTTTCCAATGTATGGACAGGCAAAATCATGTCTCTGCATTGGAACAGTTCTACATCTTTGTTAACTGATAGCATCCTTAGTGAAATATGTTTTCTTATATATCATTTTATGTCTCACAATAGTTTTTGATATTTTTACCAGAACTCAAGGCAATAAATAATAATAATAATAATAATAATAATAATATATAATAATAAGAAGAAGAAGAAGAAGAAGAAGAAGAAGAAGAAGGAGAAGAAAATTCAATTACAACAATTACAGACTTGTTTTAGTACCTACTCTACATACTACGGACGTATTAACAAGGTGAATAATATCAAATCTCATAATTCTCGAAAGCAACCAGCTTACTAAGAACTCTAGCCCACACCCAGCCATCTCAGTCGTCCCCGAGACACTAGTAATAAAGGGCGGCGTACTTGGTATTGAGGAGTTACTCTAGGAAGCAACCACTTTGACAGGTCGGGAAACTAATGAAAGTCATGCAGAGCGATGACACTGCAATAGATAGTCATCCAGCCACTCACAAAGAGCTAACTTTAAAACGATATGCACTGTAAAAATGCGTGCATGGACGAAACTTGCAATGATATTGCCATCAGTGACAAAACAGTCGCTGTCAAAGCGGTCCCTTCTCATAGTAATCTCTCTACAACCACAGCCAACAATCGGGAAGCCATTCAGCTCCTGTGCCCTTGCATTCGCAAGGTCGCGCCGCTGCGCCGTTCGCTCGCTCGCGCGCACACCCGCTCCAGGTGCGCCGATCCGCGCGCCAAGCCACCGCCACCGCCAACCGGCCGCCGCCCAAGTGCCACGCACCGCTGCGCCACTCACAATGGCGGCCGGCGCCTGCGCCCACGCCGCCTCGCCGCTTGATTTCCGCTTCCGGCGCGTCCACCGCCGCCAGGCAGCTAGGCTGGCGGCCGGTCGGTCGCCTGTCGTGCGTTCCCGCGCCTCCGGCCAGCCGCCCGCCCGCCGCTCGTTCGCCAGTATGCGTCGCAACGCCCAAGCTATTCAATAGCTTCGGGATCAACCAGGTTATTCCAAATAGAACGCCTACTATGGCCCGATTAAAATAAGTTGGTAATTGACAGTTGCGAATGGAAAGGAGCGGCATCGATAGGTTGCGTACCACTGAGCTCGCGAGCTTTCAGTTGAACCTATTTTAATGTTAGCTCCATTTGCTCCATTTCATAGAGTCCTAAGTAATAACCGTCAGTAACTATTGAAAGTAAAAATTAATTGTACATTTTATGGAATAATAGACTATTTGTACCTCGATTTATAAAATTATAACTCGAGATAATCGTTATTAAAAAATTTCTTTTTCAATTTTTTTACTATGTTCTCCCATCAGTCCTATCATTGGGCTCCTTGACTTGTGGGGCCCCGGACGATCGGCCCGGCCTGCCCATGCCTAGAGCCGGCATGGGCTACCACGTTGAATGGACACAATTTACGGCTGCGGCGGTACCACTGACGTTGCCTCTGCAGCGTCATTAGCCAGGAGGCCCTAGGGTTCGCCTGCAGGCTATGACAAATTGACAAACCAAAAACCAACCACTGCAGGAGGATTCTAGCGGCCGGTTGCTCTTATCGGTAAATTTCCTCGAGGATCTACGATCAATACCAGACGAATGCCGAAGCAATTCCTTAGAAAAAAATCGGATTGCGCGCGATTCTTTCGTCCCTTGTACATTTTACCCTTATTCACACACACGTACGTACTCTACGCTATCAAACTTATCGAGATCTTAGAGCAGTGGTGTCAAGGTTTTCTACTGGTGGCAGTGGCACGCGTCGTGGCACCGTGGCAACACCACAAGCTTCTCTGCGCAACTAGCGTCGGGAAAGGAAACTACTAGTAACCCCGTTGTTTTACAATAGCGATGGCGTTTTCTGTGGTGGCGGGGTAATGAACTCCGTGGAGGGGCAATTTCGTCGTGGCACTCGTGCCACGGACTCCCGCTCGTGGCATCCACCTTGACAACACTGTCTTAGAGCGTGTTTCGGCTGGGGTGATGCCTGGCTGGGAGATACCTGGAAGATGAAACACGCAAGTGGATGCGTACGTCGCCTCTGGATCTCACGTTTCAATGGGAGAGGAACACTGCCACATAGGATATACTGCCTTACTACTACTCACCGGGCTAATGACCATTATAGTTGACGCGCCAGGAAAACCTAAACTATTAATCAATGAACAGTATTTAATCTTACACGGATACAAAATAAACATCGACATTAATGTGCCACTAATTTTCTTGCTCTCCACATATAATTGAATTTCAAAACACTACACTATTTGGAAGCGTGAATCAACGCTCTTTGTATTCAGAGGGGAAATCTATAGTTTGTTCTGTCACATGGGCAATTGTTTTGACACTCATTCATCCCAGGATAAATTGGAGGTGGCTGCCGGTGAGTAACAAGTAAACAAGATTAGCATTCACATCACGAACCTTGGCTAGCTTGTATTGGTACTCCTTGTTCAATTTGTCATTCAGTCAAATGGAGAATGTTTGTATGGAAACCATTTATTAATGTTCTTATAATTCAACAAAAAGCACTTAAAATCATCTATTTAAAGTAAGAGTGTAAAGTAAAGAATTATTGTTAGAAAAAAGAAGTCCGTATATTACGGTTTTAATTGAACGTGCGATGAAAGTGAATAGTAAGGACTCTTTGATATTCCTAAAATACGCGTACGTTTAATACTTCCGAAATGAAGCTGATTGAATTATAAATCAGAAGTTTTGTTTAGATGAGCATTAAAATATTCATGTAATCATCATTTTATAACGCGATTTTCAAGTGAATCTGAAAGTTAAGCATGCATTATGCAATGCGTAAATGTGATAAAGGAATCGGAAATGTGACTGGCCATCATTTATTCGATATCCAGGTGTTAGCAACCATGAAGTATTAAGTTAAAAAGGATATACACACATTCATTATTAAAGACGGTGACCACTAAAAACAAGCAAAGAACGTATCAACATCGTTCCGCTAGGTTCGTTCTGTCACTCCTCGCAAACATTCACCGTACACGTCTTGAATCTATCCTCCCCGCTTCCTAGAGCTCGCGTCTGCACATCTGCACATGACGCCGCTTTGTCTACAGACGTGACTCGACGCCAGTTCTATTCCGCATGTCCCGTCACGCATCTACAGCGCTATTGTCTCGTCACACATCGTATAGCGCTACTCTCACCCTCCATCTCTCTTTAGCGAACCATTCCACCCACCCATAGTTTACACGCGTCGCAGGACCTCGTGCCAGCCTCACACGCCTCATCTCGTTTTGCTGCGAGCCGTTAGATGTCGAGAGCAGACACAGCAGTTCGGTGTCACCACTAGTCGTAGAGTTGTCGCGACAATATGTATCTCTAGAGCTCTGATTGTTTTAACCCGTCCTAGACCATCGTGTAACTCGAAGCTGCAAAACTACCCATTCCACACATTCTCCTGGACTTCTCATTCCGCCTAGTTTCACACGAAAGACAGAGGAAAACCCCTAGTTTCTTTGGCGGTCTGACTCAACACTAGTGGTTTACACCGACGAGTTTGGTGCGTCGTAGAGGAGTTGTCTCGAATGTAAATAGCTAGTTGTATGTCTTGGCTACAAGAGGACGGCAGAAATATTACCGCTTCGTTCCCATTCAACCTTTTTTTCTTAATACATAATATTTCTGGTCCGAGATGTGTAATATTCTAGTTAAAACATGCGATAAGAGCTTAATTCCATTTAATTATCATTACCATTTAATCACACATTAATTATAATTAATTAATTATCATATATATATATAATGAGGAAATATATCAATTCTAAGAAATTATAAATTTTAAGTGTATCTCTAATCACCCTGTCAACTGCACCAAGTCATCGTGAATCAATGACCAATATTTCCCCACTCGTTTCACTCCGCTTTCTCAGCAACGGTTGTTTCACTCCATGGGCGCCCAGAGATAATCGGGGGGCTGGGGCAGGATCAAAGGGGGATCCTAATTTCAAACAAAAAATTCCCTTTCACATTCCTCCCCCAATTAACAAACAGAATTCATCTCTCCATGCATCAGAAATAACTTAAACCGTTAGATTTGGATTAGAGATCAATATATTTCTAAAATCTTTGAATGAAAAAGTAATCGGAGCTCCAAATAAGTCGGGGCCTGGGGCAAGTAGCTCCTCCTTCTGGGCCCCCCTGTGTCACCCTACCTAGAGTCCCTAGATACAGAGAGTAGCGTATTCCATTGTTCCACCAACCCCTCCATTTTATATCCAGTTGCCAGGAGAATTGGAACTGTGAGATATTCTGTGTATTGAGAACCACGAGTCTAACCAAAACCAATAATATTCTTGAAAATCTCCATAACGTCACCAATTGCTATAATTTTCCTTCAGTTCCTGATTTCTGCCTAGTGGGGCTATCGAGTGACAGGATATTAAATGGCGGCGGTTGCGCTACTCTCTGTATCTCGGGACTCTACCAAACGTCATCCGTCCCACTTGCTCCATCAGTCTCACCGTATCGTTCTACTCCTCCCTCTTACGAATGCTCAACGCGACGCTCTTTCCGCCGGTTGCCCCGCTTGTGGCTGCGGCGAGGCGAGAGCCGCGCGCGCGGGATGTCAGGGAACTGACACGCTCGGGGGCTGTGCCGTGCGCGCTCGGTGTCACTTGTTAATAGCCGGTGTCGCTATCGCGATCCGCGCGCTTGGCGGCGAACCGTTCATTTCATCGCCCCACTCACCTGCGCCTCTTTGCCGTGTTCTTTTCCGTTAGCAGCGTCGTCTCTGCCAACTTAACAGTCCTCATTTCCCGTATATTTATTTTTCTTTTTATACCTCAACAGTTGTCTAATGCTTGATATAAAGAAGATTCATGTTTCGAACCTTCATCTAGAATTGAATGAAGGAAGTCCTGGAAGTAATCGTTTGTAGCTGGTATAAAATGTATCTCGTAAGTGCTAATCAGCTATTTTAACTGGTCGTCAACTTCTGCCATCACAGGGATTTCAATTATTGCACTTCAATATTAAGGAGCTTCGTATACAATACACACCCTCATACACTAAACTAGGACCTTAACATTGCTACTCAAGTAAAAATCCACAAACATGTTGAAAACAGGAAATGCAGAGGAGCTGGACTTAACACCTTAGCTCAATTCCGGGATTCCACGCTAACTTGTACTCGTCCACCAACCAATCTCGGCATACACACCGTTGATTCTCATTCCAGCCTCCCCCACCGCCAACCCCACACACAGCCAACTCCCTCCTCCGGATGGCAGCATGAAGCGAAACGCATGCCGTTATCCTCCCCTCCCCTCTCCGCCTCTTCCCCCACCTCCTGCTCTCGAGGCTCGTCCACGCCGCGCCGGTGTTGCTTATTTAGTCATAAGTGCGGAACTGAACTTTCCTCCGTTAGGTAGCGCTGCTTTTTTCTTTCACCTTGAATTATTTACGTCTGCCGCTAAAAACGGCAGCACGTGAATCGAGGAGAGCACGTGCGGCTGCAGGACCTTCCTTTCTTGCGGAGGCTGATGGCTAAATTCCCTCTCGGGTCGGCGAGGGAGGAAAAACGCGTGCGCTTGTGGCGCTCCCATTAATAGACGCCGCGGAGGCACGTCCGCAGAAGCGATTTCTTCTCGGGTGTTGGAACGCTGCAACTCGACACCGTTGCACAGATGGGCGGAATGGAGCGAAGGTGGTTGTGATGGTGGGGGTGGCTGTGATGGTGGCGATGGTCGACGATTGGATGATGAGTGCACCGATTTTACAAGTGATGGTGGGGAGAAGTATAGTGGTGGGAGTAGTTGTGAATGCAGTTTTCGATGGAATTGTGGATACAATTACCTCGTGGCAAGAGCATATCCAGAGTTAGCAATGGTGGTGTTGATGAAAGGAGTGGTGTCAGTACTGCTGCGGGCATGCAGGCGATGGTGACGCCGATAATTGTAATGGTTGCTAAACATAGAGACGTCAGTTGCAATGCGATAGGCCTAAAGGAATGAGCGTTCGAGACTACTGCAAGTGATATATGGAGACGTTTTGCGTCCTCCATTGAAATGTTAGAAAGCACAAATTCGAGTAATTTAAAGATAATGCATTTATTATATAGTACATATTATATTTCATCAAATGTTAAATAAATTTTGCAAAAATAACATTACTAATTTACCACAGTGTGCAAGTTCTTCGCATTTAATAATGGTCAATTTTGTTCCTTTTTTGAACGAAATGACGAGTTCCAAATATACATTAGTAATGCATTAAAGACAAATTCTTTCATATTCACGCTTACACTGAAAAACAAGGGCTTTGATGCATACTTCGCAATATTGTACTTGACGTACGGCAAAAACGTACATTTTATCTGCAGAAAACGGTTTCCATTCTACGAGTAGCCTACAACATGCCTATAATTTCCCAAGTTTGTAGTATTATTTTTCTTGTTCTGGGAGGTAACATGCAACATCTTCATCTAATACGAGAGAATATAGCAATTGATGTTTAAAATGTTGCAATATCAAAGATTGCAATTTTCAAGTACTTGGATGTAATTTGACTAAAGTACTGTGGTTACTACTTGCTCCTATGTATAAAAAAAGACCATTAATCTGAAAATAATGAGGCTAAAATAATTACTTTGAAACGTGTAGTTAACTTTATTCAGGCACGCCATGTAAAACAATCATTAAAACCTTCATAATTTCTTGCCAAACGACACAAGTTTACTAACAACCACAAGTAAACAATATTTTTAAAATGATTTACTTAATATAAGAATAATATCATCTATTTGTCCTGCTACCTACGGGAGTACAGGCTATATCTGTGATACCGGGATCCAAAGAACGGTATCTTACAAAAATTCATCCACATGCGGATGTGGCTTGATGTGGGAAGGCGAATTTGAGCGAGTAGAAGAGCGGAGGAGAGGGACCGCTACGAAGCCGGAAATGTAGAAGAGCAGAAAATTCATTGCGTCGCGCCGCTTGGAGAGCGCGTTTCAGCAAGATGAAAAGGAACTGAGAAGATAGGCAGGGACAGAAGATAACTGATATATGGAGAGAGAAGGAAGGGAAAAGTGGTACTTCGGGGTACGTGGTAAAATGGTGGGAAACGTAACATGGATCGGCAGACGGGGCGACGCGACATGGTATGGGATCCGGATAGAGCATAACGAGGAGTGGAAGGTCGGGCTGGGCTGGAACTTGATGAGACAGATCAGGGTGGGATGGGACGGAATGAAATGGGACTGGTCGAATCGGAGTTGGGCTGAGGAGTGAAGGGCGTAGTGTAAATGTGCGGGGTGGGGTGATGCGAGACAAAGTGGCATTAGGCGGGTCTTGGTGGTCCCTCACCAAGTGAAATTGGGTGGGGCCGTGGAGTTGGGTCGGGTGAGGACGAAGTCGAATTGGGCTGTCCAAAATGGTTGGTGCTTTGCGTAGTTGAAATGGGCGGAACAGGACGAGTGTGCCGTATGAAGTGGAACTGCGCGGAGCGGGAGTGGAGGTGAGGGAGTAAGTAGAATTGGGCGGGGCGGAACAGGTCGAAGTTTTACTAAGCAAAACTGGGCGGAGCAGGGACGAGTAGGATCGAGAATCACCTTACGGAACGGAATTGGAGGTGCGGTACGAAGTGAAATTTTGCGCTGTTGGAGAGGGCGAAGCAGGGAAGGGAGGAGCAGCAAGGGGAATCGGGACAAGGCGAACAGAGGGGAGAAGGAGTGTCAAGGCGGTGCGACGCCCAGCGGAACGCGATAGAGTGAAGTGGAGACGAATGGAAGAGCAGGGACAATTGAGACAACACAGAACAGAAGGGGAATGGCAAGGCAGGGCGGTGCAATACATAGCGGAGCGCACTAGGGCGAAGCGGGGAAGAATGGAGGAGCAGGGAAAATCGGAACAACGCGGAACAGAAGGGGCAAGGATGAGGCAGCGCGGTAGGGCGAAGCGGGACGCGTCCATCGGCCCTATAATGAATTCCGCGCCGCTGAAAAAACGCCGTGTGATGTGGGCGGGGCGCCTTTGTTGCTGTGGGAGGCTTGTCAGCGCTCCTGCGGCCACTCGCTCTGGGCGCGAGCGGCGCCATTCGCCATCCTCTGCTAGCGCCCCGTGCTCGCCTCGACCGCCTCGAATTTCAAAACCCAGCCCTCACCTGCCCTCCTCTTTTCAAAATCCCATTGCCGGCAGTTGGAATCCAATTAAAAGTTTTAGCTGGTTGGATGTTAGTGATTCCGGCGCTTCAACGGCTAATTAGTCCTTCGTCCCGTAAGTGTAGTGAATGCATTTTTCCTCCGGCGGCGATGGCGGCGGCAGTGGTGGTGGTGGTGGTGGTGGTGGCGGTGATCATTCCCCACTGGATGGAGAGATCCGGCGCCGACCTACGGGGGTTTTCCTGAACCAAGTATCTCCCACCAGCGGGACACCGCGCCACAAGCTCTAAGCTCACGACCGGCCTCCCGACATTTGTGGTAGCGTGGTGCATGTTAGTGTGTATGTGTGTGTGTGTGTGTGTGTGTGTGTGAGTGTGTGTGTGTGTGTGTGTGTGTGTATGTGTGTGTGTAAGTAAGGGTTGATAGGAGAATGAACAGGAAAGAAAGATTGCGCGCGGTCTATGGCCTGTTTCTTCGGGTACCGCTTCGGCATTCGCCTGGTGTTGATCGGAAAAGCCACGAAAAACTACCGATCAGAGTAGCCAGTCGCTAGAATTCTCATTCGCATTCAAGGTTTTAGGTATGGAAGAATGCAACTCGTTACAGACTTAGTTAGAAATACAAGGTGTTCTCATAAAAATAACATTTACCAAGATAATATAGGCCAGTATATTTTTAAAATTAGGAACATTTTCATAATGTTATGAATTCATCGTTGACATTCCACTAGCAAACAGGAATTGAGAAAACGATGTCTCATGTAATTGGAAAAATAGACAATGCTGTTACCTCCCTCGGTGGCTCGTTGGTTTGCGTGCCCGCTTTTCCACAGCGCAACCCCAGGTTCGATTCTCGGTAAATTATACTTGTGCGCTTTCCTTACAAATGTCCCAGTATCTATTGCTGTGCGACAATGGCAAAGCCCACCCTAAGGTAATGAAGATACGTATATACGGTGAAGGAATGTCTTCGTGCTAACTACACGAATCCCTTATCCCCTTGCCGAGAGGCTGGGTCACCGTTCGTCGGCCAACGCTCGTAGCGGGCTGTCGAGCCAAAGAACAGGACAGACAAAATTGCTAGCTCGGTAGAAATACTAACGACATCTTTTGTCTTTGACTCTATAGAAATGCATGCAAATGCCCTTTTTGTGAACGCCAGTCCTACTCATCACAACCCATAAGAAAGCAGGCATTATACAATTTGTAGTTTCGGAATTTTGGAAACAAGCAAAGTTTAGAACGAAGCCTAATCTTTGGTAATTGAGAAAAACACAATACAAAATAGTAAAACTAGTTCCCTTACTTCATGAACTCTAATTCTCGTGTGTAAAATGATTAACAAACCGCACAAAATGAACACATTCCTTTCGCGCCACGACTACATATTTTTTAATAACTCCAAGTGGGTGCAAATGGTTTTAAAAGCGCCAGCAGGCACGTCGTCCTAAGTTTAGAAAAAGCAGCTTAGCAGCTCGTGCTGACCGTTACGGCAAAGGCGAAGGAACGCCCTCGCATGCTCCGATTGGATCTCCGCCCCGCGTGCGGCGCCCGGCGCGGCGCGGCGCGCCGGTCGCATGGCAAGGGGTGCACGCCCAGGGCGAAGTCAGCGGGGAAGAGGGAGGACAGGAACTACCAAGAATTACTTTTAGGAGCGGCGCCGTTTGGGACGGAAACAATGTCAGGAATAATCTACTTTCAACGCCGCAATGTCATCTGCGAATCATACTCTTCATTCGATGGAGAGCTGTCCTTTGGACCATCACGCCGAGTTAGTCGCATGAAGGGCGGGAAGAGAGAGAGGGAGGGAAGGAGAGAGAGAGATCCGGCGAGTGACTGAATGATGGAGAGGGAATGAAGGCGAAGGCATGGAGGGGGCGGAGAGGGGCGGAGAGGGGGCGGAGAGGGGGCGGAGAGGGGGCGGAGAGGGGGAGGAGAGGGGGCGGAGAGGTGGCGGAGAGGGGGCGGAGAGGGGGCGGAGAGGGGGCGGAGAGGGGGCGGAGAGGGGGGCGGAGAGGGGGCGGAGAGGGGGGCGGAGAGGGAGGCGGAGAGGGGGGCGGAGAGGGGGCGGAGAGGGGGCGGAGAGGGGGCGGAGAGGGGGCGGAGAGGGGGCGGAGAGGGGGCGGAGAGGGGGCGGAGAGGGGGCGGAGAGGGCGCGGAGAGGGCGCGGAGAGGGCGCGGAGAGGGCGCGGAGAGGGCGCGGAGAGGGCGCGGAGAGGGCGCGGAGAGGGCGCGGAGAGAAGCTAAGGGAAGTGGGGAGGAGCGGAGAGAATTGAAAAGGTCAGAGGAGCAGTGATCGGTGGAGGGAATAGAAGAGGATGGGAAGAGAGGAAAGTTGTAAGAGGGACGGAAAAAAGTTACCATCGAATCATTGAGACTTTATGTCCGTCGTTTTTAGAACCAGGAATCAGCTTTATTGAACACTACTGGTGTTTAATGAATTCTGTGGTAATGGATACATTCGTGTTCATTAATCTCTCTTGAATATTTGAAAGGTAGGAGATGTAGCCCCGAATGTAACCCTCCTCAACATGTTAATTCAACCTTATATAGAAACAGTTGTTGTAAACTTTCTACTCCGCAATTGGTCCCAGAATATCGCCTCGTTTATCTACCAGCCAGTCTCAATTAGTAGCATTTGACACACCCATAACACAAAAAGGAGAGTTCAACAATGAGAAATATTCCCGCAGAGCAGCCAATCCAGAGGCCATATGAAATTTAAAATATTTTAAGTAGGAGGGTGTTTTGAAAGTAATCAGAGAGATTTTCGGTGTCTCTAGTTGTAACATTGAATTAAATATTTTTTGTCATTGTTTTAAACAGTGATGCAGATCAAAATTTCGGTTTCAATTTTAATCGTTATTTTATGTTCTTGTCATGATTCTGCAATATTTAAGACTTCTACATATAGAATTGGTATTTACTATAAATGTTACTGTTACCTTATTTTCCTCTGATTTTTGCAAGACAATCCGTCTAAATGCGACACATTCAGATCTGTAGAGTAGATAGATAGTAGCGGTTTGCATGGTTTAGGACTAAGCAATGAACAAGAAAAACATTCGTGTGACTAGTACGTTCATACCAAGCCGCCATTTTGATCTCCAGTGTCGCGAACAACTGGTCTATCATGTTACAAAACCTCTGATCTTTACCCATGCTTAACGTGAGTAGTTTGTAGAGTGTGATAGGATCAAGAAGTTTAATAGGATACATGTAACTGCAGACTGACATTGGTTATTAACTGATAGGGCAAAGGATCTGTGAAAATTTCAAGTGTGTAAATGTATATGTGTGTAAACTGTGCTCATGGTTTAAATAAATCATCATCATCATCCTATCATCTCATAATTTATAATCCAAGGCTTAACAACCTTGTCTTAGCAAGGGAAACAGCCGAAAAGCTGATCCCAATCACGTTAATCTCTCCAGGATAGAATACGACTGGGCCTAGGAAGAGAACGTGAAACGCGGTCAGTAATAGCCTATAAGCAAATAAATAATTAAATAATAAATAATAATAATAATAATAATAATAATAATAATAATAATAATAATAATAATCTTGGCATCCGTGATTGCACCAACCGCCTCATGGGACGCCAGCGTCGGCAGCCGCCATGATGGCGTCTGTGGCCGCGAAGCAACGCCAGGAAGCACGAAGCCCGTGGGAACAGCCCACACAATGCAAAACGAACTCCGGTGGCCTCTCTCTTCGGAGCCGCCCGCATCATAGCTTGACCTACAAGAAATACGTCACACTTCGAAATCCGTCGGCTGTCTCTCTTAGAACAGAGTTTTCGTTTAAATGCTTAAAGACCTGATGGCGCTGTGCGAAATTGAAGCTGTGTGATTGAAATGAAATATTTTAAGGGTTCATTTCATTAGCGGTGTGCTTGCTGTATGCATCCATGTAATTGTACTCCTCTCCAAAGCACATGCTGACATCAAACTTTTTTTTTGTTATTTAAGGTCGCATCAACTATTAGGTCATTAGCGACCACTGTTGGATGTAACGTTATGGTATGAGGATGACACGAAATGGCGATAATAGGGGGAGAAAGGACGAACACACAACTATGTTCGACGCGGGACTCGAACCCGTGACCCCTCGGTCCAAGATCACTACGGCACTACTGGCTTAGCGATCTCGGCCATGGGGCCGACTACATCAAACTTTGTATTGGCTGAATCTTGTAAGACAACCGTGTATCTACAGAGTACGAACTATATTGATGCTGCTCAATATATTATTAGTTAGTTTGCAGAATTGACATGAAATATTACATGCAATTAGCTTTCCATTTCTGCTTAAAAGTGAAATAAAATCTAAAATTAATACTACGTTTAAGTGGTACCTTCTTTTTACTTTCTCGCCCTCATTATTCCCGCCCCGAAAGTACCTTGTAGGAAGACAAAGTTATGTAATCGTACACCAGAAAACGGCGAATTTTTTACATTATAAATAACCACTACGTGCCTCCTCAATGCCAGACGTACACACATTTTTGAATTGTATGAACCTACTGACAATGCATCTAACATCACTTTAACATCCATTACCCAAACTGCATCTTCAGAAAATTTTAAAATCGATGGGGACCTTGAAGGTCTCTGGAGGTATTCCAAATTTTGACGCACAGCTGTATAGTGGCAGTAACGTTAGAAAACAAGGTAAAATATATCTTCAAAGATTTTCTGATAATGAAGCGAAAAACTTCACGTTTATCTTGTTCATAAAGTCACTTAAAATGTTGTTTATAAAGTTAGTTAAAAATTTGTTTATGAAGTTAATCCATTTTACGACTCAGTACAAATCATGCTCTTCGAAATTTATTGCATCAGATATCCACTGAGAAACTGACGTTAACGGATAACATCCATTATCACAGATCCCAAAATAAGTATTGCAATTTGTCGCGAGCACACATAAATACGTGGGTGACAATGATAAATTTGGGAACGTACAAATTTCTAGGTAATTTCCTGAAAAACACTTGCCAATGAAATTAATGTAAAAGTGGTCTGGGTAAATTACGAATAAATCGTTAATTCGAGAAACCTAATTAGTCGGCAACGTGGACTTTTTTCAGGGTCTACGATCACTAAAAATGGAACAAATGGTGCCCCCAAGAGTATTTCGGAGGGATCGTATTTAATTTACATTTTTACCGAGCTCATTACTGGATTTGATTTCGAAGTATTATGTTGGACAGCTCGTGGAACAATAACAATACGCAATTCAGGGTCTGGTGACTGCATTTAGCACAAGGAGACCGTAGAATGAATGATCTTGTTTTACACAATACGCTATAAATTTTAGATATAAGTCGTTTCCTATAAATACAAATATTCTAATGAATAAAAGAATAATTAAATTATTCTACACCGTATTCATAACTCATTATGGACAAATTACTTCTACAATTCAATAGTTTATTTTTTAAAATGAAAGATTATTATTTGATATCTTTAATATGACTTGCCTATAGTTGATTAAACAAACAAATATCCGGAAAATGTTGCTTGCTATTTGAGCTGTTGAGGGGCCATTTACCTTTAATTTTACACGACAACATTTTTCCGTCTGTTGCGTCATATGATTCTGTTTCGATTCTCCACGCAATGCTGCCGTTAAGCGACAACATCAATAGTTATACTGTACGTATGCCACTTTGCCTGAGGATATAAGTTAGTCAGTACCATCCTCATACAGGGATGTCCCACCAACCACGGGCCACCCCCTAACTTCTAAACGGTAACGATATCGAAATGCAGTTTTTGTTCAATGATGCAAAATATTGAGGCAAGTAATATTCCACAGAAATAGTGTTTGAAATATTTTAAGTTTTCAATCAATATGCTTCGATCACATATCTTTGATTTTTTAAATGGAACCAAGTATTTTTTTCACCAACAATAGATAGATCTTTAAAAGCGGAATACAATGATGGAACATATGTGCATTTTTGATAGCATTTTGTGTATAAAATTGTACTTCCTAAATGTGATTTTAAATTAAACGTAGTACAAATTTTCTGTAGCAGCCCTTGCAACTGTCGCCTTCAGGAAAGATAACTCTCCCGGCGCCAGCACTGTTACGGGGAGAGGGGAGAGGCCGCGAAGGCCATCGTCCCCAAAGCCGACAGTTTCAAGGGCTGCTACAGAAAATATTGTTCGTTAATTTAGAATCACATGCCAAGAAGTACAGTTTTATAAACAAAATTCTATCAAAACATGCATATATGTTACATCATTGCATTCCTCTTTTTAAGATCTATTGCTAGAGAGAGAAAAAAAATGGTTCCATTTAAAAAGTCACAGGTGATTAAATTTCTCGAAAACTAAAAATATTTCAAACACTACCCCTAGGGAATATTACTTGCCCCAATATTCTGCTTCGAGCGAAAACTGCATTTCGATATCGTGTACCGTTAAGAAGTCGGTAGGACTCCCCGTATAAAATAAGTCAAAATCGGGATTTTAGGGAGTTATACCACTCAACCTCTCAGCAGCTCATTTAAAAGCAGAATTTTCAGGAATGTTTCTTGGGAGTTGTATCCTTTGCAAGACGTCTTTGAGCAACGCTCTTGGGAAGGTCGACCACGCGGGGCCCGGGTGCGTTGCATCTCTGAAGGTCACAGCGCCGGGAGCTTTCCCGGCCAGCGACCGCTCCGCGTCTGGCCACGAACTGCCTTTTCCCTCGGAAACTCCAGCGCACAGGAATTAGCATTTCCATATTCTAATTGTTAAAGAACGACTGGAGCTCATTGTTTGCACGTTAAACGATATTTTTTTTTACACACAAATGTTTTACGAATTTCCAAGAAACGTGCTTTCTTGCTCTAGACTATCACGCGATTAAAATACATATACAATCGCCTCTTCATTCATGGACAGACAATGAAAGAGGAGGCGAAGTGGAACAGAATGTTTAAACAAGACCTGATCCAAGGGTGAAGAAAATGAAAATTCCGCACTGAGTGGCTGCTAAAGGATCTTCTATGACCTGACGGAATGGTAGATGAAGGTAGAGTGGCAAGGGAAAAATGGAAAGCATTACGCCCTGAGGAAGGTCGCAGAATGGCGACCGAAACGTCGGCACCTTTGCCATGGACGCGGCGTCACCCGGACAGCCAACTTAATAATAATTTCATTTTGTTTTCTTCAGCAATCCATTCCTGGAAAAAAATTGTTCTCATTTTTAATTTGCAGTAGAAATGTAGAATAGTTTTACATCGGTGTTCCAGAAGTGTCTGTGTTCACTGTTCTGTCGAACAGGCGGGTCTTCTACTACCCAATTTTTCTACATTAAAAGTCTCGGAAGAAGTAAAAACCAGTTATTGTATCCATTCGCTACCACGCTAATTCTTCAGCACAAAATTTGTGCAAGTTGTTCATGTTCTGAACATTACGAAATAATTTTTTAAGCAATTCGGCGCGTTTCAGTTCCTTTGTGTTTCCCCTTCATATTCCAAAAAGCGGCAAAACAAAAGATAGAGACTTGATGTCAGTACTAGTACGTCGAAATGGAAAATGCCTCTGTAAATGAATGTGTTCTAGTTACTATCGGAAAACACCACACATATTCATCATTGCATATGCAGCTTCGAAGTTAGAATCGACTTTTTCAACATCGAGGTTATCGATCCCTAACTTCCATGCTGTAGATTCGACGATGATGGAATCGACAGTTGTACAGCACTTAGCAAAAGTGTTCGCTATGACGATGCAATGAGTATCGTACTAATTTTTAAGCGTACGCAAGGGAGAGAGCTAACATTTTTACGCATTCCTTCATAGAGGATGGTTAGCTTACCATGATGTTTCAATAACCATTATAGACAGTCGAGCACCCAAGGAGGCTTGTGGGATTTCGGTAACCCCAGACGCCAATAAAACGCATTTAAAATCAAAGGAATTATCATTTTTCTGTACTAACGAAAGCAATTAAATAAATCAATGGGTATCCTTCTAAATATTAACTGTAAGTCAGCAAATAAAAATAAATTTTATATTCAGTATCAATGAAAATTTTTTTATGAGAAAACATCAAGTGGGCTGAACCTTTAGCCCCCACCTTCACCGAGAAAAATCCTGTGTGTGCCACTGCTTAAAAGTAAATTGTTTGGAATGAGATGTTGTGTGCGATTCGTGATATGATAGGTCAACAAAACGACAAGCTTGTGGTTAAACCACCCTTACGAGAAGCTCCAAACCGCAGCCTTCGAATCCACCTACGCTCCTTCAACTCTCCGCCGCCTCAAACAGGCAAGTTGTGCTAAGATAGGATTTCGTTCCACTCCCTCTCGCCCGCGCCATATCGCGTCGCGTCCGCCACTCGTTTGGGGGAAGATTTCGATCAGACGCGATTGCCTACGACCGATAGCTGCGTGTCCGACCACAGTGGAACGTCGCGGGCGCGCACACGGGCGGTAAATTTCTACGAATGTGGTCGAGATCGGTCGATTGGAGCGTGGAAAAAACGCGACCGCGACTGCCGCTCCGCTTCGCCCCGCCTCGTCCCGCCTCGCCCGCCACACCCCGCCCTTGCGTTTCGATTCGAAGTGTCGACACGCCGAGCCGGCCTTGAGTGGTACGCGCACGTTTCAAGTGCTGTCTTCTGTTGGGGTCGGAAGAGGGGAGAGTACGTTTGTTCTCGGTATCGGTTAATAATATTAGTATAGCACAGCGAATCGCTATCATATCTCAATTGTTTCATTATGGAATCTACGTGACGTTTAAGTGTAATACGCTGTCGAGTTGCAGCGACCTCTATTTTGGTTGTGCGGAATTAATTTTAGTTGGAATACCGAGGAAAAAAGAAGGAAATAAGAAAGATAAAGTGACGCGGGAAATAATAATGAGGATCAGGGAGAGGAGGAAAAGGATAAGTTGAAAAAGGACGCGAAGGTAAAAGAGACGAAAATGGCGGGATGAAGGGAAGAAGAAAAAAAGGGAAGAAAAGAGAATATAAGGAAGAAGAATAAATAAAGGAATGAAAGGAAGAAAAAGAATAAAAGGATAAAAGAAGAATTATGAAAAGAAAAATTACATTTTCTGCACAGTCGTATTTTTCGTCGTATGTTTATGAAGCTTGATCCCACACCTACTACCCGAAGACAGTACGAAATATGGGGGCGACGGTAGAAACAATTTTGGCTAGAATGAGTGTCATTAGAATAATAATGAATCATTCTATGAACGGGCGAGTAGTTATTGAGAATGTGGAGAAGAAAATGTAGTTTGGATACATGGTTCGTTCTTGAATGTAGTGCGGGCCATTGAATGTAGTCCTGTTGATATCGCGTTGAAGTCTTGGGATACTAATTGCGTTGCTGAATGGCGAGTTTTTGAGGATGGGCTTCATAGCTCATTGAGATTCAGGTCAGTGGAATGTGAGATTTGATTAATTTAATATTGAGCCGATGGATTTGATTTTGAATGTTGAGTGTTGAAAGTTCAATCACAGTTGAAAGAGACGTTTGGTAAGTGTTTTGCTTGTAGATGATTATTCAAGGGGGGCGTTGTGTACACAGTCTTGTACGTACGTTATGTACGTACAGTTAGGACCAAAGATTCGAATTATTTGGGATCATGTGTGTTGTCACACTCAAGATTGACAACTTTTGGCATTGATTTTACAACGGATTCTATTGATTTTTTTTGTTCTCATGCAATGAAAGAAGAAATCAAAGGTAAATCGAATTATAAAAGTAACTATAATATAAAAAACATGACAGACGTTGGGCATTTACAACAACAAAAAATATATAGGGAATTTTGCTGATGACATATACGAAGGCGACGGAGACACTATTCCAACAAGAAGAATGGTGAGAATGGATTAGGAGTTTCGATAGGCAAGGCCGTCCTTCAACACGTTTTTTCAATATAGAATAATGCGATTAACGTAGCTCCTTGCAAATGTGTCATTTACAACAAAATCTGCGAAACTATTAGGCTATGAAAACAAATACTCTACATGTACGTTTTCACACCGCCAGTCAAAATATACTAGAGAACTGTTTGAATTTATAGGATCAATGTTTGTTAACGAAATATAGTTTAAAAATTCATGGGTTTGGCTCAAATGAATTGTTAAAAGAGTCAGGGTGGAAAACGTGGCAATAAATGTGACTGTGGGAGGCAAGATGGTAGCGGTAGGATTAGTTATAGGGCTGGCGAAGCAGGTTGGTAACGAGCTAGGTGAAAATGACGCAAGGTGGTGAAGGCGGTATGGCGATAGGGCGGGATGGTGAGGTGGGATGGTGATGAGGCACGGTGTTGATGAGTGGGGGCATGGTTCGAGAGTAGAAAAAAGGTAGTGGAGATGACAATGTGTACAGACACAGGGAAGGCGGAGACTAGGACGATGGAACGAGGCAAGCAGGGGGATATTGAAGACACAGGAGATGGGTCCAGCAAATTTTGGTAGTCGTGACGGGGGAAGCGAGAGGAACATAGTTGGCAGCAGTGCAGGCAGACAAGAGCATAGCACAGACACGACGGCAATGTAAGCAGGCTAGTGGTTAGGGCGGTTGCGATGACGTGTGGCTCGAGGCGCAACTGTGTGCGCGGTCGATTTCGTAGAGGCGAGCAGCCACCGACACACACCGCGAAACTGTCAAACGCCACTCTGGTGTACTTTACGTCAGGCGTCATCTTCAATGTACACACCAATGACGAAACTGAAATGCGAGAGTTACGCATTACATATAGGTTTGTGCTCTGATGCATGGACCTTCCTAAGAGTCGTTTCTACAGATTTAAAGTTAAATATTAATTGCAACTGCGATATACCGACAAGTACTAACGAGAATTCAGGAAATTAAATGCTTTTTCATTTTGCTCCCTTATTTTTCCGTTAATTGCAAACGATATTTCTTTAAATATGTAGGAATATAAACATTTCGCCATATTGCTGGATTGTGTTAGAAAAATAAAAGCTTCAGGCAATGAAACTTTCTTCATCCAAGCAATAAGTCTCGAAAGCAATTACGAAAGGTATATACACATTTTAAGCGTCTATTTGTCAATATGACATACGTATATTGGTACAAACGTACTGCAACTTATCAGTTGCTGCTGCAATTTTAATTACAGAACTCAGAATGTAGCTACTAGTCTCGAAAACGATGATGATACACAAGAAAATATAATTTCACAAAATGTCTATCCGTTAAAACATTGTAAAAATAACGAACTAAGTAGTAAAAATTAATGTAGTCGTTTTCAAAAGAAGCAATTAACAAAGTATCGCAATAACTTCGTCATTAATGTTATTTACGTCAGCTGCCGGTGCAACGTGTATACAATCCAATTACGTACGCGTCCAAAAAAAGAATGAAATAATCAAAACAGTATTACACAGTACAAATGAATGTGCACGCCTGACAATGCACAAGTAGCGTTAAACCAACATAGATACTGCATTTTACTTACGTTATTTAAAAACACTGCAGGAATTGTTCGAAAATTATTTAACGATACTCAAACACTACCGTTCTAAATAACTTGAACTGAGTTCACCGTTTCCCATTGATTCTACAAGCAATATACATCCACTGAAGCCATTGTTTCATTCATAAATATATGACTAATATAAAACCGATTGTCGAATTCACAAACGTGACACTCATAAAAACGAAAACCTGAGAAGAAAAAAATATCTACCATTTTCAGCTATGGAAACGCAATGGCAATGACACAATTTATTAAATGAAATTTTTGTTGTATATTTAGGATTATTTTAGGATTTATATAATTTAAATAAAAAGATAGTAATGAATGTTATGAATATCACTCATAGGAATAAACGTTATGAATATCAAGATAGTAATGAATATTAAAGATCACTCAGAAACTTTTCAATTAATCTTATTTCTGACTAACATTCGTTGCGTTCAAGTGAATATTTATTTTCCTCAATATATGAAAAACGTTCTTTCATTATTTAGTAATTGTTATTTTATTTTTGACAGTGGCCGATAATATCTTCGTCAAAGTACTTGTGACCGAATTTTCAGCTTAATCAAACAGTTCACTTCTACCATAGTATCGGTTATTCTCCTCCTACCGTACCTCAACCTCACATATCCGAATCTAGAACTGAATCACAACACCTCGAACCCAACGCTCCGGCAAGTCGATCAGTCCCACACAAACCCACATCCGCTCTGTACAAACACCTCTGGCTCTCAGTGGATCGCGCCCCGGGCCATCTCTCACACAGACGCAGCCCGAACGGCGGCGTCAGGGCGCGTCCCGAGCGCCGGCGCGGCCCGCCGCACCGCACCGCACAGCGTCACACGTGACCGTCGGCGCCGCGGCGCACAGGCACCCCGATCGGCGTCGCGACGCACAGCCCCCGCGACCCGCCGACGGCCGCGAACCGGCCGGCCGGCACTCCACGCCGCCACACGCAACCCCTACCTTGTAGAAGCGCCGGCATGCTGCAGGCGAACAGCAGCAGGAACAGGCTCATGGATGGCTTCATGATGGCACTGGGTGGTGAAGACCTAGCGTTGATCCTCCGACACACTCCTCCCTCTCCTTCCAGTCACGTCTTGAGCTTTTGGTTCACTGCAAACTACACCCCCAGCGGTGAGATCTTCGTCATCATCACCACAGGTTCCCTCCGAATCGCCTCACAGATTTTTCAGTATTCACACTGTTTCCACTGAGTTGGCAAGCACGCACACGAATTTATTATTTACAGTATTCACACCCTCACACTAATTTTGCACAGTCCAATTGAGTCACATGTGTTCTGAATTTTTAAAAGTACCTAATCGAGTTACACGTTAATTTTTAAAAACAGAAAAAAATGTAAGAAATTCGACGCAAAAATGTTCGCAGAACAAAAAAAAAATTACGCCCGTGGTCCTAATCTACGGCACTACGCAATGGACGAGGCGCGAGGGCTCGCAAAACGCTGGTCCCGATGTGCACGAGCGGCGCCGGCGGCTGAGGGAAGTCACCCGGCCTGGGGTGCACGCTGTGAGAGGCGGCGGCGGCGGAGGCTCGCCTGTCAAACGCCGTCCGCAGTCCGCGAGGCGTTGTCGTTCGTCGGCTCGGCTCGACTCGATCAGCTCGCACGAGGGTGCGACAGTCCGTCCGTCCGTGCGTGCGTCGTGTACCACCAGCCCGCCGCGCGCAGCGTTACAGGGCAGAGCGTGCGAAGCGACTGCTCCCGCCCTGCCTCCGTCGCATGGCCGAGCTGGCGACCGACTGAACGCTGCGCCAGGGCCCGCGCCGCCCCTTCCTGCTTGCCAGCGCCCTCCCGCTCCCTGCCCGCCAGCGCCGCCACCGTCGCTCGCGCCGCGCCGCCGAGCCGCGCCGCGCCGATTTGAATTTCGGCCGCTTGACGCCGCTGCCGCCGCGCCGCGGGCGCTCCGCGCGACCCCAGCGCGCTGCGCGGCCGCCGCGCACACTACCGCGCGGCGGCGGGTGCGCGCGCGCGCCGCGCCGAGGCGCGCGCGTCAGTCGCGCGGCGAACCGGAACGAAAACCGCAACCCCCCGCCCCTCCCGCGAACTCGCGGACCGGGAACGAAAAGAAATGTTTTGTTTCTGGGCAGGGCGCTGGTGGGAAATTACGACGCGACTCACAGATCAAAACCGAACCACGGTATTCATTTTGTTGGGATTGTCAGATTGGAACGCGCTATCGATCCGTAAAGAGATTCCGCAGATATCACTTATTTCAACAAAACATGGTTCAAAGACTCGTTCTTCAGCCCATTATTATCAATTATTATTCAGAGGTATCCAAGATGTATATATTATTGGTTTTCATTACATACAATCGAAGAAACAATGATAATAATTATAATAAAATTATTATTATTATTATTATTATTATTATTATTATTCCCTAAAATCAGTCATGAAAATGTTAGGTGCGAATTATATAAAGAATCCAGGTTGCAACCAGCTTCTGTGACCAACTGTGCCTCTAGAATATATTGAGCAAAATGTAATCTGTTCCTAATAACCCCAGTCAACTACTTTCCAATGTTTTGTGTGCCCTAGGTGTATGGACGAATTTATATACAAATTTTTCTAAACGTATTCCTGAGTTCCGATAACTATCGATGTATCTTTCTATGTTTGTTCTCGATTTTCATACTTTTTATATCAGACGTTTCTCTGCTTCCTTGTTTTAGACATTCGTACCTTTTCATGTATTTGGACTTAAGTAGAATTAATGTAGCTGAAATGATGTATTCAATAGTTTCCACCAGTTCCTGGCAAATGCGGTATTTATTATCCTGGGGAAATGAAAGACCTGCTTTATCACACTGTTTTCAACGCCAACTCTTGGGCAGGTTCTACCACTGCTTCGAATTCTGCCCTCAGGCTTTCTATTTAACTCGCTTTGTGAATGTTTTTCGTTGGTCCGAAACATGTCCATTCTTTTTAGGTATTTTCCATGGAGTGCCTGTCACTTCAGAATTTTGTTAATATTTTTAAGTCGTTATTCATGACTCTCATTTCAGTCAATGTAGCACCGCCAGTTCAGTTTCTGAGTTATTCTGTATGATGTACATTGTTTTCTTTCCAAATTTCTGGTACGTTTACAATGTCTTCACTCCCAAACTGTATGACCGAATACAATTTATTATTATTATTATTATATTTTTTTATTGTTATTAATTTTACAAACCCCTTTTCAGAGGAGAAAAACACCAAATGTCCTCTGTCGGTTTAAATTTAAAAGTGATGATTCTTTCGTTTATGAAGGAGTATCCAGTTATTTTATTTTACCACTCCTTACAGGCAAATATGGCAACCACAGAGCTCGTGCGGGTTTTTCGAGAAACACCGTTGTATATCAATGAGTAATGATTCCGATCTTTCGAACATTTTTTCTTGTTTTTTCTTGGTTTCTGTCATGACGTCGATGGTAATTATTTCTCATAAAAATGTCCTAGGGGCTTCATGTAAAGAAACCCAAAACAAAAATTTCGGTTTCAAATTGTAGGGTTCGCGACATCAGCCAGATGAATCAGGGAATATCAATTTTGGAGAAAATCGGTTGAACAGTTTAGCCGCTAGCATTGTTCACAGACAGACGGACGGACATTTTGCCGCAATCTATTTTTCAAGAACCCACAAAACATGGATTATGGCTACATCAGATGTTAGAAGATTTTTTCTAAATTTAGTAACTGGATTTATCCACTTTTCGTTACCAGGGCCGGCAATAAAAGTTTTTCGACCGAAAATTCGTCGTTTTTTCCCGCAGGTAACTTTCTCTCTACAGCGTAAGTGGCAGCGAGGAAGTAAATATGCAGCAAAGTTTGTTTCAACGAAATTTATAATTGATGGATTTGTATCTATATTTTAAACAATGTCTACTTTAATGTTTTATGAACACATTGACATATTAATGGATAATATTCAAATAGCTTTTATATTTGTTCCGTATATGAGCGCAATAAAAAAATCGTTTATTTTTTTTGTCTTTGGCTGTGATACCTGAAATCATTTTATAAACAGAGTTATAATTTACTAGGAATTGTACAACTTTTATACACTCACAGCCAAATATGTTAGTGCTATATATACAGACATGTTCGGTGGAGGTAAAGTCATTCGAAAACAGCTATTTTCCATTTAATATACAAGTGTTTTTCTAGTTATTTCAATAAGAAAAGTGCCTTCCATTTTAAAATTTAATTTAATTTACTATCATCCCCTGTAAATCGACATTATTTTTTGCATATTGATTCCATCAGTTTGAGCCTAAGCTCAGATGTTGTTCTAGCCGCACAAAATTAAAACAAAATAATTAGTATCAATGTGATATACGAAAAGACCATATGGTATTTGGAATGAAAATAATGGTGTGAAGCCTGCCATTACGAGATCAAACTTATTCGGGACGTTACGGAGCCAAAGAATAGTATTTGTTAAGGAAACGTGTCAATAAATATAGAGACCTTAAATAAATAATTTAAAATGTATATAGAGAGAGTCCATGTTTCATGTCAAGACGCGATAATATGACGTTTTGTCACGGCCCGGGGGTCATGAGAAACTATAAATGTGAAGTAGGCTTTGGGAGTCTTGGTTATAAAAAAGGAAAATATTCTCATTCTCATAAAAGCAGTGGAGCGGTGAACATCAGATGATTCGTGGTATGTATCAATATTAGTTTCCATTGTAATCCGGGATTTTTGGTGAAAGATATTGAGGTGAATAGTAGATAATCCTTATAGATCGACATAGTGTAGAATTAAAGTTCAGAATCATTACCAATCGTAAATTATAACTATGATTTTTGTGTTTCGTGTGTTAAAGCAAATTTATTTCATTTATTTTAATAGACTTCGTATTTTTCGAAGGGTTTATGTTAGGATAGCTCCGTAGCTAGGTAGAAAAGTATTAATACGAGTAGGTTGCTTGAAATTGTCGCGAGCAGAGGTTCATCTGAAACCTAGCAAGGGCCAGTCGCATCGTAATATGAAATATTAAATTACAACTATTTCAAATAATCAGAAACCGGGAATCATTCCGGGCGGAATTCGGTATTTATTCGGACAATTAGCCAAAAACCGGCACAGAAGACATCAACTGGACAGCACCGAACGTGGGAACCATTTCAGAAGAAAATAATCCGAGAAGTAATCGTAAGGTTACGAACATTATTTGAAAAAGACCGTACAGTACATTCGTGTATTCAGAGAAAATTTCAATTATTTATTTCAAGAGATCTCGAATACTGTGTAAAATGATGGTAATAAATGATAAATTTGATTGCTTTTCAAAGAGGAAATGATGATAATTTATTGTAGTTGCCTTCAGTTCAATAGTAAGTTTATGTTCCTCAAAACTTTCAGTAATCGTGATTCTGTATAGAATGACTCGTACGCATGCAACAGATAACATGATTAATGTTGTAGGTCAGAACTCAAGACTAAATGTGTTAATTTGATCACATTTGAAAAAGATTAGATAACAATTTTAATGTTAAAAATAGAAATGTTGCGCTAAGAAAAAATAAATAATTTCTTTGTTTCAATAGCTTGAAGACTATAACTTGAACGAAAAAGTTGATGTTTTTTTCATCGGTAAATTGTCTTTCACGATGCATTATTGAGAAGAAAGTAAGGCCAACTTGAATTGGAGATCTTATAACTGGTGTAAGTAGAAGTCATCACAGTTAAAATAATTTCAATCGTACTGTGATAAATTAGACATAATGATGCCTGATAGTGAGGAGGGGGGGAACGACTCTGTAGCTTTAAATGATCGGCCAAATCAGCTGAACAAGCAAGAAGTCGCCGCATTCTCGGTCAAAATTGGAGATTCTTCTGCGGGAACTATAGGTCTAATGTCCAGCCGACTTAATGTTTTCTTACAAATAATTGTTTAGACAGACCTTATTAACAGCGGTTTCTTTTAGGGAAAGCAAAGCGTGCTAAAAGTGAGACTATTGTGTGTTTGATGTTCAGATAAAATTGAGAATACAACCAAAAAAGAAACAAAATTCGTTCGTCTGATCGCATCTGATACTACTAACCTTCATGTAACACAGTGATTTGTATGCTTGAATTAAAATAAAATCAATATCAGTAAGGCTGTCTAAAAAAATTGGGTATGACACACGTGGTAAATGTAATTTTATTTTGCTTGTAGGACTGCGCCATTCGGTCTACGACCTCGTGTCGCAACACTTCTACTCGCGAAATAAAATGATCCTTTTGTCTCTGTATCACAAGTAACTATTTCATTTGCGCTAAATAATAAAATGTATTTTATTTGTTGACTTATAGTTAAAATTTATAATGTAAACAATTTATATGTTGAATTACTTTTGAGAGTATCGAAAATTAGTAAAAGCTATATTTTTAATATGCATAATAACTTCTGGAAGGCCCTCGGTGGCCCGTTGGTTAGCGTGCTCGCTTTGCATGGCGCTACCCCGTGCTCGATTCCCGGTTGGGGCAAAAATTATTTGTGTGCTTTCCTTGCAGTGTCTCAGTATCTGTTGCTGTGTGGCGATGAGGAAACTCACTTCTCAGGTTGAGAAGACCGGAGATATGACTAATGTGCTAATCGCACGTACCCCTTAACCCATGGCCGCAAGGCCGGAACGCCGTTGGTAGGCCTTAGCTCGTAAAGAGCTGATGTGACAAAGTACATACGTACATCATGGCTTCTGGAGGGTGGGGAGCTGACGCCCTAAGATCTTGGGTTCGCCCTTGGATCCGCCACTGTAGATCAGAGTGCATAAGCGCCCCCAACAAGAGTGGATAGTAATAGTCAATCATTAATCTAGTATTCTCAAATGTAAACGTAAATGTAGAAGTACAAGACACACCAAAAGTTACTGACTATGCCTGGGTAGTAGTGAAGTCAAATTTAAAACATAAAAGGTACAAATCGAAGAGAAAGGATTAAAATACATAAATAAGACTATAGAAATTTTAAAGATGATAAATTTAGAGAAATATTAGAATGTAGTATTAGACAATTAAGAGATGACATATCACATGACATAAAGACGAGTTAAGCGAGGAATTTGTAAAAGCAGCAGTAAAAGCCTTAGATGAGGTGGCACCATTTAACCCTCCTAATACCGCAGATTTTTTGTTACACTGAGTACCACTGGAGTCTCTAGAGACGCCAGTTCTTTTTGGCAACAAAATACAAAATAGATGTACATTGTTGCACTTTTTAAACCATATTACATTTTCGTCTATTCCTCTAACAATTATTCACATGCAAACAATGATTTGGAACGCAAATTTTGCATAAACAATTTATTAACAAAAATTAATTCAATGGGAAGAATAATAAAACGGCAAAGTATAATGTAAACGTTACAGTAACAATCAAAATATTCTTGCTAATTATTTATTGCACTTTGGGCAAATATTGATTGAAGAATGATTTTTGCAAATTGGCACTTTACAACTGATAATACTGGTCTGTATTTCCCGAATGAACTTTTACAAAATGGGCAGCGATCACGCTTTTTTGTTCTTTGTTGTTGTTGTTGAACCGTCTGCTCTGCAGAAATTTTTAGGGTCACGACAGATTAGATGTCTTCTCATTTCTACTGAGAATATTCTTCTCATGTAATCGGTCTTTTGGATTGAAATACAAACCAATAATAAAAGAATTGAATGCACAAATGTCAATAATATTATAGAAGAGAATCATTGCCCATCTACTCAAACTTTTTCAACATTTTTCGGCCCTGTGGATTACTGAAAATCTCTGGCAGTTACACTTGTTATCTTATAGTTCCTGGCATTGTAATATCTATTTTTTGAAGATCACTTAGGAGGCTTACGCGAGCGAAGAAGTCAGTTCTTATGTTCCTCCTACTTTTTTCAAAACATATTCATCGTATCTAAAACAGCCCTTCTTCCTCGATTTCACGAGGTTGGTTTGCCTGAGGACCTGTGTATACTTGAACATTAAAGGAATAAATAGTGGTACTGTCACATGCTACGGTTAACTTGAGGCCATATTTGTTTGATTTTGAAGGAGTATTATACTGCCAAACAGGGCATCAACCATGAAAGGTAACAAGTTTCTATCAACTGTGATGTTGTTGTGCGGTATGTTTGCATCTTGAAGTGTATTCTCCTACATTTCTAAAATATGTAATAGGAGCCAACGTATCTGAGCTCGATTAACACGCCTATGTACTGCAACATTAAATCGAAATCACCAAAAATTTGTGTGAAATATTTCTAACCATTGCTTCATTGTGAGATTTGTATGCACCAGCTAGAATAAAAACGCCTAGAAAGCATTTCAACTAAGTAGCATTTAGCTATGCCCATTTTGAAACATACACAAAAGTTCCTTTCTTGTTGGTCCACATCACACTTTCATCAGTTATATTTTGTTTCGTAAATACGTGGAAGGCTGATTCTATACCCAAATTTTTCTTTGCATATCTTATGAGACCTCTACTTTCTCATGTAATGTTAGATCTCCATGTCCTTCCACACGATTCTCTTTGCACATCCTTACACCATATTTCTTCCTAATTCTTTTGGATGTGTAGATGACAAGCAAAACCCCAATATTTCTCACAAAACATTGGAAGAAATGGATACAATTTTGTAATATAATGCAATACATACCTCTAAAAGCCAGTTTGTAATATTCTTCCCAAAACTATTTCACTACTTTGGTCACAAACGTCTGATTCAATGTCAAGTCATTTCAATTTAATATATTTCTCCATCACTGTCTGACATATCTAATTGTAGCACGTCGCGCATCTCATCAACGGTATCTCCTGAAAAACCAGCTTCTTCAAGTAAAACCCGATTAGTATAACCAAAACAAAAGAATAATTGAAATGATACCAACCTATGTATGTTACAAAAGAGCTGTCAACATTTATTATAGCAACAAAAGAAAATTAGCCATTACTTTCACAAGAATTAGAGTGGGGTCACATAAGACCCCACTGGTACTCAGTGTTGCAAGTAGAAATAACAATGAAAGTAACAACAATGTAAAACATTTGCATACCCAATCTATGTGTAGGAAATGAATCAGGAAAAGTCAATTTTTTTCAGATTTTTTAAAGTATTCGAAATTGGGAAAATTATTAGAGAAACATGTTGTGGGGTCACCAAAGACCCCATGGTATTAGGAGGGTTAAACGTTGAAGGTGCATACAGAATGGAATGAAAGAAAATGGTATTGCGAAGAAATAAAAATGCTGTGCAAAAAGAGAGATGAAGTATGCAAAAGAGCTAAAATAACGAGAGAACCAGACAAGTGGGAAGAATACAAGAAGATAAGAAATAATGTAGTTAAATTAAGTAAGAAAAAGAATGTAGAATATTATAATAATACTATTGAAGAACACAAAAAAATAGTAAAGAATTATGAAAGGTAATTAAGAAATTAACTGGAGGTATAAACTGTGATATAATGACTAACTAAATTGTATTTGATGAAATTAGTAAAGAAAATATAGCTAACAAATTCAATAACTATTTTGTAAGTAGCATTAAAATATTAGTACAAAATGCTGATGCAGGGAATCAGAATATTTACAAGCAAAATGAATAATGGTGTGACGGTGAATTTAATAAATTTAAATTGATCAGAAAAGAAGATTTGCGTAAAATTATCTTTGGACTAACAAACAAAAAAGGAACCGACGAGGGTATTACGACAAAATGTAAAATGAAAATTATGAAATATTAGAACCAGTATTATTGAAAATAATAAATAATTCGTTAGAAAAAGGGATCTTTCCGGAATCATAGAAAACTTCCACCGTAATACTAATTCCAAAAGTGAGGAAGAGTGTGTACACAAAGAGAGCAGCTGAATTGAGGCCAATAAATAAACTACCCACATATGAAAAAATATTAGAAGAAATAGTAAAGAAGCGGTTAAACGAATATATTGAAACAAACAAAATTATAAGAAATGAATAATCAGGATTCAGAGAAAAACAATCCTGTGAAACTGCAATACAAGCAGTGTTAGACGAATGGAAAATTAATATTGATGCAGGAAAGAAGGGTGTTATCTCCTTGGATCGCAAGAGGGCATTCTAAACTGTTGACAGGACAATGCTGAATGAGAAAATGTACAAATACGGTACCAAGGGTGACATTCAAATGTGGTTTATTTCGTATCTTATAAATAGAAAGCAAAAAGTAAAATATAACAATATTATATCACAGGAAATTAGCGTAGATTTAGGTGTTTCGCAAGGGCCAGTTTTGGGTCCCCGACGGCCGAGCAGCTCCTTCACTTTACTGATCAGAATCGTCGGTTCAAGGCTAAGTGCGAGCACGAATTTTTATTCACGGAGAGAAATGGACTAACAACGTGTCTCGTACGTCAGAAGATGGTGTCGGAGAAAAAGTAACAGCAAAAAGTAAAATAAACATTTAAAAAAGAATGGTTAAGTGTATTACAATCAGATAGTTCAATACACTATACTAAATTTATGAAGTGTGTATTATTATTACAAGGAGAAATGGATAATTTTCTTTTCTTGTAATTTATATTACAAATATTTTCAAAATCAGTTGCAAAAGTAAAGATTGACCGTGAAATGTGTGGAAGTTGTCGAGCAATTTATTCTGAAATAATAGTACATACAAAACCTCCCCTCTCCATAGACTAGAGCAGTTATTTTAAGTTTTACTTCAACAAAATTCAACACATTTCCGTTTTAAGAGCCGCAGGCTTTCCTCCCACCGAGGACTCGGGCAGCGGTCACTGGCTCTAAAAGTGAAATTCCTTTCCTAGAAGTCGGTGGTACGCGGAAGGGCTGCCATGGCCGTCGTGGGGCGCTTTTGCTGACACCCTTGTGCAAGCCTGCTGTAGACGACCAATTAGAAGTGGACAAGGAATTCTTACACCTTAACAGGAGTTAAAGCCCGCAAGATTCATTAGTTTTCGGGAGCCTAATAGAGAGAGCCAAGCGATTAGTGGTGTACGAAGAGACATTAACGAGATTAACTGAGCGAATAGTTTTGCAACCAGAGCTATCAAATTAATTTACTGCTCAAGAACATATATAGAATTACGTATACAATTATGAATACAATTGCGAATGGGAATGCTTATAAAACTACTTTTAAATTTTGACCGTATTTGATATTTTAGCGAAAAGTGAAGAATTCGGAAGGTTATGGTACAAAAGAAACGAATTACAGCGGCGTCGGAAACGACACGAGGTGAGGAGGATCAATCGTTCTACGAGCAAGTCACCTCGTCTGGAGTTATAGAAGATAGAAAAATACAATTGTATCCTAAAATGCGAGTCGGTGAATTGTGAGCGTTGCCTCTGCATGGAAATCATAGAGCTGATTAGATTATTTTACAACAAACCCATTAGGAACGTTTTCCTAAGTATACTTAGTAAGTTTTACTTAGTATATCTAAGTTTACTTAGTATGCAATTGCTAAAAGTTTACAAATTTATGAAACCAGAGATGTACCAGACAGCGCGGCATCATGGAATAGAAGCTTCAAAGTCGTTTGCAGCGATGCGCGCTCCAAAATAACTATTTTTGTTCACCCGACGAAACAGTTGCGTTCGTGGAAAAAGGGAACCTCCGGATAAGATGGTAAAACGTTTCCCAAAACAAAATGACGTATGAACAGTTACACTATAGCTCTAACATCAAAATAATATTTTTGGAAGGTTTCTTAGCCCCCGTCCCACCACCCACACCCATCTACAGCTAAAAACTTCTTTTTCAATTTTAATTTTTCTCGTCAATTGTATGCTATTTTATTTTATTAAAAAAATGAAAAGTTAGAAAATAATTTTTAATATCAGAAAAAACTTTTTTGATATTTTCTCAGCTCCAAATACAAATGTAAATAAAATTGAAAAAAATAACAAAAAATAATTTTTACTGTGTCTTGGAATTCTGGAACAGACTCAAAAAAATCTCGAATGTTCCTCTCAAAACACAAACTGTTGTGAATATTTCAGATTTTTTTCGATTGCTGGGTTGTAGTTAAAAGACTAAAAATCATTTTTACCATTTTCCGCCTTTAAACCACCTTGACTTTAAATATAGTACTTTGAAAATGACTGAAACAGTTCTGTGAATTTTAGCGTTTATTATACTTTTGTAAACATAGTTGTAGCACACAATAATATTTTGACTTTGAAATGTAGTTACAAAGTCGTGTTTTTAATTTTGTAATAATTTGTGTATCTATATCATACGCTTAGGAAAGACGATTGTTTCCGGGCAGTTTATGAGAAACCAATTCGATTACAGGTGAAGGATAAGTGAGGGACATTTACGAATATTCGCCATTAGAGAAATGATACCGGTTTTATCATTGACTTCTTGAACATTCGTGAGTGCGTCTTTTGGTCGTACACTTTTTTAAACGAGCACATTTCATTTCCTTTATCACGGTCATCAGCGAATCGAACTTGACAGACACCGAAGCTCAAAGCATCACGTTTTGCAAAAATCTCAAATTTGGAATGTCAATCACGTTAAGAGAAAAACAAAATTGTAAAATAATTCAATTCAGTTGCGGATGTAAGGGTTTTGGCCACATGAACAGAAAAGCCATTCAGTGCCTGTGCATCTCTCATTGTAATGATTTCATTGAATATTAATCAGCGAAGAAAACTTCCTTGAACGTAATGATGAATTAACGGAACCGAAACTGCGTCCTGGAGCAACTTCAATGTTAAAACTGTTAATCTATATCTATATAAAGACAGAACTGCACTGACTTACAGCGAGATAATCTCTGAATCTACTGAACCAATACCGATGAAACTTTTGTGATTGCTTCCTTTAAGGGTTGGAGTGCTATATGCTATGATTTATAACCACAAACCTTGATATATTTACAAAATAAATACTTCTCTGAACATTTTTAGCCTAGGTTTTCATTATAGATTCAAGAGTGCATCAATGTCAATAGTTTAGCTGCGCGCCACCAGAAGACTACGTCTGAGATCTACTACTGATATAATCAATGTACAGAATTGCGTATTTAGAGGACTGTTTGTTTATTTTTCACAGTCAGTTGTCTAATCCGAAATAATTCTCGAATTCTTCCGCTTTATTTATAAAAGTAACTTGAATGTTGATTTTAATTGCGTTTAGGCGTGTGTGCATTGTGTGTACAAGAGACTAAATGTTTGGAAGATACCGTTTTCTAATGGACGAGGTTAACATGGCCGTAAAAAGGTATGAGTGCGCACGTGTTTAGTTGTAGTAAATTAAGCATAATTATTACGTATTTGCAGGTAAGGCGAGCGACAGTGCGATCTACGTGTTATTCTGAAACTGACGGAGGGATGCATGTTTTAGAGAAGTGTTTTAATATAGAAGAGAGTATGATAGTAGAGAGTACCTTTGGGTGTTGAAGGAATGATGATAGTTCGGCAATAATAGAATTTTTAGTAAACCGCAGTACAATTATAGTAAAACAGTATTGGTAAATGGGTATTTGGAGGAATTTAATGTGTGACAGCGCTGGTTTTGAAGGTTGTTGTTTTAAGTAATAGAAAAAAAGTGTTGTCAAGCCGAGATCCACTGTGATATCAATTTTTTGGAGATATTATAATCGTATAAGTGTTCAGTGACTCCTTTCGGTCACCCACAACTTATCACGGATCCTAAAACAGGTACTAGAATTCAATTAAAATTACTTTAATTATTTCTAAACGTTGATTGATGCGGCAAGATCAATTTCAAACTTTCCTTTATAAATACGCGAGAAGAAAAAAAATATGAAAATAAGTAAGATTTATAATGTGGCAATTGATTGAAAGTATTGGTATAACATAAAATTCCACAAACAGAATATACATAAGTATATGCATTTTAATTTTTAGTTTAGATTTGTTTATTATTTTCAGTTATAAAGAGAAATGAGTTTGGGGGTGGGAACCCCAATAGGACTAAAATTTAAATATTTTTTAATGAGAAGTGTTTTAGTGTGTACGGAAGACCAGGTATTTCCATATTGGAACAAGACAAAGGGAGACGGGATAGGACGGAGGATATACTGTAGAATAGATAGAAGTAGGCTCTACCATAGGGCGGGAATAGATGGAATTCCTCTTTCTGTTTAATGCAAAATTATGATAAATACCCCGGCAACGCGGGGTTCTTCAGCTAGTGGTGTTCTAAAACTTCAACAAGCACTGGTGGAGAGGGAATTTGAATATGCTCTGGGAACATGGAAATTACTTCAAAATTTACGAAAGAAATAGGAGCAGCAACTTTTCCACATTTGGATATTAGAATTAGGAGGATGAAACAAAAAATAACCAAATCCTGTACCCAATCACTTTCAACTTTGAATTAGTTTTTTTATCGTTTTATTTCTTCTCTTTGGGATGTTCATTGTGGATTCTGTTTGTAGTAGTTTGTCATTTCATTCATTTGTTTCAATCACGACGATATCTACGAAATGTTTCTGTCGACTCTTTTGAATTTTGAAATGGCATCAGCGAAACATTATTGTTTTCGTTCTTCGTACTCCTTAAACCGTCAGCACTGTGAAGGGCCATTGTCATGTACAGAGAATGTGTTCTCAAAAGAGATCGCGGTTCACTGTCAAAGGTAAGCTGGAATTCCTCGTAAGTAAACAAAATCTTTCGGCATAAATGAAATAAATTTAAAAATCTTGATTGGTTGGTTCTCACTTTTAGCAAATTTAATACTTCCTGGCCCTGAAGCCAACTTAAACAAATCTTGCCTGCTATGGTGCAGGGAAAGAGAAAACGGGACAGTACTTTCTTATTGTCCAGACCTTCAGGGAGAACATTTCCAGCTTGAAAGAGTTTGGTGGATGGGGAAAAAAGAAAATAATGACAGAAAGGTAAACTGTGCTATAAATGGCACAGACTTTCTCGTACTACTTATTTTTCTAATTTTTTATGGTCAGGGCTAGGTTTCCGGTCTTGTCCCATCATCTTGTCGGCTGCCATTTACCACTGCTTAAAGTATTTTTTTAATTCTCAATTTTTCGGTTTCCTTATGGTAGAATCGACTAAATTACTCTTAGAATTCTCGAACATTTTTCTGACAAATATTACAAGAAAAATAAAAATCAAAACTAAGCTCAAATTTTTCATAATTTGATTTCTCACAAAACATCATAAGATAAAGTTATATTAAAATCCCTCTCTGACTGTGATCTTTACATGAGTCAAGAATATGAATTGTGAGTGGGAAAAATATTGTTTAACCAAAAAATTAAATGTTTCACAAAAATTATCGAAAAAGTATGACATTTGTCTACGATATATATCTAGTGGATGGAGTTTGAGGGTGGAATACAAATGTGACGAAAATACGACACATCTTTCTAACTGTCATTGTCATTAAGTGTTTTCGCCTCCAGGTAACTCCTTCAGCGAGACGCCTCCCCAACCAGGAAAATTTCTATACTCCAGTTTGTCCCGTTCTCTTTAAATGACATGAAACACCATTTTCTGCTCTCATTTTATGGCTGCAACTCGTTGCATAATGATACTCGTTACGACACCGATTTAATTATAATACAGGTTCTTGACCACTCATAGAGAAGTTTACTAACCAAGTATTCACAATTAATCATCGAAAATCAATCTAGTAAATGTTTCGTTTGATTGTGTACATTAAAATTGCATTTAATATTATTTTAAGCTTTACCGTTTTAATTTATTTTATTATTAGCAATTTTTAACGTGGAATATTATTTGGAATAAATTTCATTTTGATCTTATTTGACTAGCGCAGTGGTAAACCAAAGCCATCTGACCTGGGTCGGGTAGGGACTTGACCGCGACGTGGCCTTCCCTGCATGTCTAATGCAACGAAACGATTCGATGTAAAAGTTTGAATTATAAAAGTTAACAAAGTCGTAGAAAAAGTACTATATGAAATGTGGTATAATGGTATTAGTACACTCGTTCCTTGCTCGTATCGTAATATCACACTCGTGTATTAATACTCATCATTACATCATCGTTTGATAATGTACTATTATTAGTTATACCTAAGAGGACTAAACAATTTGACTTCCATCTTGATAGGCATTAAGACACAACTGTGAAAAATCAATCTTCAAGCTCAGCAAAGTGAATAAATATATTCGCTTCCTGACGGTGAAAGAAGATTAATGGTTTATCAAGAGTCGCTTAGTTCTTTTTATGAAGCATGATAAAACTGCATTCTTTCATTTTATGAACATAAAAGCTTTAAAGGGAAAGTTAAACAACAGTTTTATATTCAATTTGATTGTTCGTATTTCTGAGGACGTCACCCGTTGACGTATGTGAATCATCATTCATGCAAAGGAACAAAAGTTATTTGTACGAAACGAAACGCATATTAAAATGGAAACGATATATCATGGTTTGGTACAAAGCTACATAGAAAGTACTCAACGCAGTGGTTGCTGCATTTGAGAGTCCCTTTTTCATGTTTACAACTCGTTCTCAATAACAAAAGACTTGGAATAAAAACAAGAGTAGAAGAAAATTAAACATCACAGACCAACCAACTAGTTCGACTCTCCTTTAGGAAGACCGTGTTTCATACAGTTGTGGAAATACTCTTCATAATATTCTCTAAACAGACGGCTTAATTTTCGATAGGTTATATTTGAGTATTTTAAAAATTCTGTATTATATCCCTAACATAAAATATATATCAATGAGCACATTGTTCAGAATCAATTATAACAATATTCATACGTGTTATAAATATGAACATAAATCAAAATTGTGGTGAAAGAAAGCAATTCTTACCTTGTTCTCTATTTGCAATTTTTTTATTCAAACAATATTCAATTAAACCTATGATGCAGCAATCTCACAAAAACCACATCAGTATAATGCGTACATTTAATGCGTACATTTGGACAAGCTTTTGATAAAGGTTGACATATAAAACTTTTCAGAATATTTTAAAGTCAGTACATGGTCTCGTATGGACCAAAGAAGAAATAAGACACACAGATACAAATTGTAATTCTGTAAGAAAATATATTTTCTGTTCATCATTGAAGAGTGAATACAGTGATACACAAGAAAAATAAAATAAGAGCAATGAAACAATATATGAATTTTAAAGAAATAAAAAATTGATAGTTGGTTTATTCATTGATCTTTTCGTCGTTTCGTTTTCCCTTTTCATATTCTAATATATCGATATTTTGCCTATCTACGAAAGTTCGACATTGTTATGTGCATTTAACCTGGTTTGCAGCTGAAAACTACGTCCCAGCCATGTCATTTTTACTACCAAAGAGAATTTCAAAATTATATTCCAGCCATTTTTCAAGAATAAATTCTTTGTCAGATAGTCTATCGTCGTTTGAAAACATCAAAGAATTCTCCGACCAAAAGGAAGTTGGTTTCTGGAAAGACGTATTTCGAAATGCACAGCCTAACGACCGAGACCATAAAATGAGCCGTAACGTGTGGGACTCGCAAAGCATGAGTCCATTTCCTGCTGTCCAGAATTTCCCTAGCGCTACCGCAATTCAGTCTCTGGGTATCGATCACGGGTCTGAATGAGCGTCCGTCTCTCACCAGGCGATGGATTGCCGCTGTGCGATAGCAGTTGGCACGTGGTTCGCTGAGCGCTGCGACGCGGCGCGACGTCTGAGTGGAGCTATTCGAGTACCGATATAATGTGGGTGAGTGGGAGAGTTCAATTGGAGTCAGTGAGCCACCGAGAGCGAGTGAACAGAGTTTGAGAAAATGGCCAAATAACTGTGGGAGAGTGAGCTACATTAAATGATAGAGTGAACCATATTTGAGTCAGCAAGAGAAAGAGTGGAGGAGAGAGAGATGGAGAGAAAGCGGGAATGAGAAGAAAAGAAAGTAAAAATGAGAGGCGAGAGGTAGAGAAAAAATTGGAAGAGGCAAGAAACGGGAGAAGAGGGAAAGAAAAAGAGGGAAGGAGAAGGAGGGAAGACGAGAGGGTGGAAACGAGAGGAAAGAAAAGAGAGGGAAGAATAAAAAGGAAGAAAAGAGAGAAAAAATGCAGCTGAGGAGGGAAATGAGGGAGTTAGCGAAGGAGAGAGCGAAGAAGAGAGTGAGAAGAATACTAACGTGGAGAGAGGAGGGAGGGAAGAAGTGAGAGATGGAAGGAGAGGAACGGTGACAGGGAGATGAGAGCGGAATAAAAGAAGATGAAAAATACTAAAAGATTTCAATGGAAATTAAATAAAACAAATGGAAACAAATAGAAATTAAATGAAAATAAAATAATGAAAATAATATGTTGACGTGCACAATGAACACAAGGTAATTAAATAAATTAAACAACGAAGAAAATGGTTAGAAATAATAAGTATGTAGAATATGTACGAGTTAAAGATCGCCATGGTATGCCATTGGTTGCTCCCCTATTCTTGATGTCATTAATTAGTATTCGTCTGTAATGAAGTAGAAAATGAAGCACATGTCTCTCTCAAAAGGTAATTTATATTATTTCGTTAGATGAAAACTGTAGCCACAAAACGTTCTGACATACTGGTTCGTTAAATCAAGCTTTTTGCCTATTTTGTGTGGTCGTATTCACGGAACGAAATTAATAAGTAAAATAGGACAGGCCAATAAACTTATATGCGTTGGAATGAATAAACAAATGACATGAGAGAGTGTGGATGGATGAGGGAAAATGCGTGATTGAAAGTTGGTGAACAAACACACAGATAACCAGAATGTACCTACGCATAACCACTCACCCGCGTGGTGACACCAGCGGAGCAAGAATACCGAATGGGACCTTTGTTCAAGAATACCGAATGGGACCAGGGAGCCACAAGTAGGTCAAGTGCACACGATAAGTGGGAAGGGGCAACTGAAATTGGTAGCTGCGAGAATGAAAGGGAAAGATGAAAGGGAATGAAGGGAAGGATGTGGGAAACGGATGAATCTGTGTGAGAGTGAATGAGTGTGAGTATGGGTAAATGTGGGTGAGTTTTAGTGAGTGTTGGTGAGTGTGTGTGAGTGTGTGTGTGTGGGGTGCATGTTGGAAAGTAGGGTGAGTTTAGGTGACTAGAAGAGTGTGGATGACACTGAATGAGTACGTAGGACTTCGGTTGAATGTGGGTGACTGGGCAACTCTCAGTGACGCTAGGTGACTCTAGGTTAGTAGGTGATTCTAGATGACTATGAGTCGAGGTGACTAGGTGATTCCAGATGCCATTAGGTGACTATGTAAGTCTGTATGGATCTGGGTGGGACTCGAAGGCTTGCGCATTTGGGCAGGGCGCGGTGGGTGGGTAGCCGGGCAGTCGGTCGGTCGGCAGGCGGGCGGGCGGGCGGGCGGGCGGGCGGGCGGGCGGGCGGGCGGAGCCGAGCCAGCGGAATCGCGGGTTGCGGGCAATCGTGTATCGAAACCGTACTCTGCAATCAGGGTGCAGTCGACGTGCCATACGTCACCTAGCACCACGACCGTCCCCGTTTGCCAGCGGACCGCCCCAGATTTATGCGCGAAATACGTCAAGCGTCCGCGTTCTTGTCACATTAAGCTGCCTCCCCCGCCCTCGCCCGCCCTTTCTCTCTTTATCTCTCTTTTCCCAAGTTCCGACGAGAAAATGCGAATAAATCGTCAAATCTAGCGCTGGCTGAGCGAAGAGATGTGGGGACTAAATTGAATCCGAGGAGAAATTTATTTTAAGAGAAAAGAAAGTAATTTCCGATGAAAAAGAAGTTGCTCCATCCGACCGGAACAATGTGACGGAAGTGCTCCGCCGGATATTTAATATTTTATTTAATATCTGAAACAAAATTACGTACGGTGGAAGATGGTACATTTTAGTGCAGGACCAGTTTCAGTACAATTGCAAATGAAAGATTTTCAAAGATATTCATTTTGAACCAAACAATTTAATACTCGGTAATTTAATAATGAGAGAGAGGAAATAGGCAGACAGAGACAGAAAAAGAGAATGCCGTACCTGAAAAATCGGAAAGAGACGATACACATCACAGATCATTCGTGTGTAATTTGAAATAATAAGAATTCATTACATGGTGTTAACTCCATTCCTGTACTGACTGAAAAAATGGAGGTAGTATATGTACAATACCGTTAACTTTTTCGCATAAAGACGGCTTTCGTGCATCACTAGGCTTAATTTACGAGGGAAAATAAATCAAAGACACATTTCCATGAACGTATTTATTTTGCTTTGGCGAATCGTTCAGCAGCCCTAGCTTCTGACCTTGTGCAGGCAATCGGCAGTCCAACAACGGCGTCCACTTTTTCAGTGCTACGCCCGCCGGACCCAAAAGAGCCTCTGGCTTTATTAATAGCTTAGTGATACCGGGTGGGCCAAATGATAAGGTCATCATTCCCGTAAGTGTAGTGTATGTTGTGTCGCGGGAGGTGGTGGTGATCTTTCCCTTCTGGACGGCAAGATTCGGCGCCGACCTACGTCGTTTTGAGGGGTTTTCCCCGATTAGGTGTCTCCCACCAGCGTGGCATCACCCCAGCCGGGACAAGCTCTAAGCTCCCGACTGGACTCCCCACAAGTGAGGATGTGTAGTGCATGTGTGTGTGTGTGTGTGTGTATGTATGAAAGTAATGGGTGATGGTAGGACAAGGAAGATGAAGAAAAGATTGTTCATGATCCGTGGCCCACTTGTTCGTGTACGACTCCCGCATTTGCCTGGCGTTAGATGGAGAATATATCCAGACAGTGGCTCAATTCGAACCACCTGTCTAGTTAATGTTGAAAATCTTGCCATCGTCGGAATTCGAACCATAGAACCTCCCGGGGTGTTTCGATCGGGGAAGAATTGGAAGCTGTCGAGCTCTATTTCACCTCCTCTGTCACTTCTTGCTTTCGTACTTGGGGAGGGGGAGGGTGTTATCTGGAATTGATAGTTTTGAAATGTTTTTTTTCCAATTTTCACATTGCACAGCTTCTCATTTTTCATCTTTAAATGTGGTGAATTATCTAAGCTAATACTTTTTTTCAAGAACTACTGACTATAGACCAATACCAAACTTTAAAATGTTTTGAATTTACTAATTCTACGGCGAATTGAATACAGTTCCAAGACATTTATCGAATACTAATCACTATTTTTTCTATCTTTAGAGTTTTATCTTTTTTCTATCTCTGAATGCAGCCTTTTATTATCCCTGTTGGTCTTCCTTTTTACTTTCTCGCCTTACGAATACTTCGTAAGAAGAGAAAGTTATGCAATCGTGTGCCGGAAAACGAGGAATTTTCGCCAGAAAAACTCTTATAGCAGGGTTCTGGTAACGAAAAAGTGGATAAAACCTGTTTCTAAATTTAGAAAAAAATCCACTATCTCTTGGTGTAATCAAAATCCATGTTCTGTTTCTTCTTGATACTGCAAAATCGATTGACGGCAAAACGTCCATCTGCCGTCTGTCTGTCTGTCCGTCTGTCCGTCTGTGCGTCTGTAGGAAGAATAGGAAGAATTATCCACAACAATCAGTTATAACATTTATTATAACATGCTCAAAGTTAACTTTCGGAAAACACTTTTCTCATCTTCAATGGTCTCTAATATGGAAAAGGAAAAAATGAGAAATTAACGTAAAGAAAGGGAGCAAATAGAAATATAGCAAAATTATGAAATAAAATTGACAAATGAAATAAATAATACATCAATAAAATGAAAAATTACTTACTGCACAAGCACGTGGATTACACTTACACGTTTACAATTATATGTAATAATTATTTATTATACAGTCTTAATTTTCTAAATAAATTTTTATTCTCCAATTTTTCTCAATACATACATGTATTCCACGCAAAATCGGACGAATTTGAAGGAAAATTGACCTCGATGTGTCATATCTTTCTGATTATTTTTTTACAGGTTCATGAAAACAAACTATACAACGCGTGTTTTTTTTAGTTTTGCTCAAATATTTATATTTTCGTCATTTTATTTTTTTAATTTTCCGTAATTTCATACGCACTAACATGTATAATATTTTGTATCTCAAAATCATTTTAAAATCTCGGTTTTGAGTTCCTCTTAAATCAAAGTTTATATCTGTACCTTTCATGAAATTTATCTTGTTTATAAAATTTTATTTTTTAATGTTAATTTTTTGTTTATATATTTTTATTTATAAAATTATTAATTTTACCACGAATTAAAAATCTGAAAAAATGAAAAGAAAGTTCATACTTTCTTCTAAAGAACTGCGAAGTTTCAAAATCGCTTCTGTTAAAATAACTTTTTGAGAATTTTTTAAATCTTACCTCGTTCACAGCGCCGCGAGAACCTCAGGTGCCCGTCGTTGTATGTGTCACTATCGAATGAAACGCTGGGGGGAAAGCTTCACAACAGGAAAATAAGTGGAAATGTTCACTGAGCAATGAGTTCTTGTTAATATTCCAAAACATATAAAATATTAAGTTGTATCAGATTTACGTCTTTTTAAGTTTCTCTTTATATAACTTGGATAATATGTGCACTTTGACAATATGTGCACAAGGAACATGTTTTAATTATTTCTTTATCTTCACAAATAGGAACAAAGGAATGGAACAAACGTGTACCACGTAGCCATTTTGCTACATTTCTACGAATTTTAAGTGAATTCTTTCTTCTTCATGATCTTCATTGGTGAAGAAGAAAACACTATGTTTTGTATGTTTTTGTGCCCAGTCATAGAGCTTCTTGGGAGTCGTAATCAGATCATGATGTACTTGAATAGTTCAACGTGAATCCACTACCGATACGTCACTCTGTCAATCATCCTTTCTTCAAACTTTTCCTGCAACATTTTAAGTCGTTCTATTCCAGGACATTTGTCACACTTTTAAAAGTAACAGTCAGCTCTTGGAGGGTCAAAAATAACTTTTATTAGGTAGTACTTCAATGCATTAACATCATCTGTTAACTTTGCGAGACCTCCTCCGTCAAACATTATCTTTACTAGTACGTTTTCGTGATATACACAAACACATACTGTATGTGTACCGTTAGCTCCTGGTAAAATGCAGTGTTTCAGTCTTAATTCAGCGAACTTTGAAAATCTGATCTATAGATGCGGAGTCGTTTCTTTAAAATGTCGGTAGGTTTCTTTCATGTTGCTCTGTATAATCCTCTTTTGTTTGTGAATCTATCCCCCATTCCCTCTCACTGAAATAAAATTATTTTTCCTTCATTTATTCATGATATGGATAACGTCATCTGAACAATAAAAAGCCACAACACATTGGTGTACACAAGCGATGATAGCTCTTTTGGATTTCACATGTGGAGTTGACAAATTCCTTTGTTGCTTGTTGTTTTGCAACAGTTATCATGTGAGTAGATGCATCGAAATGTTTTTTAACTTTAGGAAAAGACCAATATTTGAAAATCGTTAAAATTTTACTTTTTATCATCTTCAGTAGTTTCGTATCTTTTTTCAATTCTTCTATGATGTATTCATTTTCTTGTTCTTCTTCTACCTCTTCTATATCAAATATTCCTTTCTCTAAGGTTCGTCTTATTTTTTCCACTTTTGACTAGTATATGCTTTTTGACTCAGTTTCGTTTTTCCCAAAAAATGTTTCACCTAACATCAATATTGTTAAACTTTCTTTCAGATGTGAAAATTTTACATTCTTGGCTGGCGCAGCTTCTGCTTCACTAGGAGATAGATCACCATTATCTCTCATTTCAATGTTCAATTACGATTATTGTCTTCTTCTCAATTTCTACTCTGTTGACTTGTACCAGGTTTGCTGGAAAATGTTTCAATGGTACCTTTAGAAGTTTGACTTTCATTTATAAACCATTTTGAAGTTCTCCATCTGCACATGTTACAAATTTTCAAGTTCGGCGTAATTTGTAAGTATTGTATGTCCAACGTTTGAAGGATACTTTGTATTACATGTCTTAAATTTTTACATTCAGTTCTACCATATTTTTCTAGATTGAAAGGATTGAAACATGAATCAAAGCGTATCTTTTGTACCTGCCATCTTCAATTATTTTTTGTCACTCTCCTAGAAAGAAAGAAGCGCACGGGCACTCACACACGCGTCACAAACGAGTATATTATTTGCACTGTGTCACACACTCTTGGATGTAAACTGATCCCAATGTTTGTATTGCTTGGTCGACTTCCTGCCATTGCCTTGGGTCGTAAACGACTTGCTGACATCGATGAAAGGGCGTGGGCAGTGTTGCGCAAGGCCGCAAGTCCAGTGGAGGAAGACACATGGAGCATTGACAAAGCGGTATGGCAGCGTCGGGAAAATACTCTGCGCTCCGTTGAATATTATTTTTTACGTGAGTTCTAAAACAGAAGCCATTTTGAAAATTTGCAGAGATGGAGATGAAAGTCTAAAGAATTTATTGCAGTCGAGTTTAAAACAAAAAATCATGGGGATCATCTTAAAAAACTCGTTTTAAAAATTATAAACAATTTAAAAAACACAATATAAAAATATGCATTTATTTATAAACACTTGTCGAAAGATTGCTTCTTTAGCTTTAATTTGAAATCAAGTTTAAGTTTTTACAAGCAATACATTTGGAGTTAAAAATTATTAAACATCTCGACATTGGAGAAAAATTAATATATTTCAATAATTGTAACTTCAAAAATAATGTATACTTGGCTAAACAAAAAATACGTGTCTCTTACTTTTCATAATAGATGGTGTAAAAAAATATTAGAGAATTTGAAACACTTCAGGTTTTTTTCTGTCCGGTTGTACGAGGAATGACCCATGTACTTATTCTCAAATCTCAAATTTGAAAATTTCTTGGTAATAATAATATATAATGTATATTTTACAGAATATTTTTATTTTTTTACTATTAAGCTTCCGATGAAGATCCTATTAAGTTCTAAGCTTCCGACTGGACTCCCCAGAAGTGAGGACACGTAGTACATGTGAGTGTCTGTGAAAGTAATGGGTGATTTCAACATAATTCACAGACATTAGCTCCCGATTCATTGTTGCCAAGCCATTGCTGCATTTCAATCTGATATTCCCTAAAGACTCATATATTTCAAAGAGTCAAAAAGTCAAAAAGTCGAATGTATGAAATGAACAAAGGAATATGAAATAACAAACAAATTCTAACTTACAAAGCATCCAACTGTGGAATTCCATTCACGAAGCGCGGTGAATTCGAAGCGGGCGACTACGTTTTTCGCCAAATTACACAAAATACTCATATTTTCAAAACATTCAACATGATCGTAATTGTTTTTGATGAACACATTTCATTAAGAAAACAAATTGTATCTTCATAATTGTAGTTGTGAGAAGACATTGAATATTTTTCTTTCAATTTTCGAAAAATCAGGGTTTTCAAGAAACAGGAGACATGCACCAGTCTCTTGCTTCACCCGTTCCCACTATCCAAGAACATTTAATAAAACACCAAGAACTATTTTTTTAAAAATTTTGAAAAAGTTGCAGCGGTTTCATGTGAAGTACCCCTAGAATTACGTTGGTTGAAAATTCAAGGGGCTGCGACATCAGCCAGATCGGTTGAGGAATATCAAATTTTTGAGAAAATCGGCTGAACGGTTTAGTAGCTAGCGTTGTTCACAGACAGACGAACGGAGAGACGTTTTTGCAGTCAATCGACTTTTTGATATCAATAACCCACAAAATATGGATTGTGGCTACACCATGTGATAGAGGATTTCTTTTCTAAATTTATCAACGGAATTTATCCACTTTTTCGTTACCAAGGCCGTATAATAAGAGTTTTTCTACAAAAAATTCGCAGTTTTCTCGTGCAGCATTACATACTGCGGAAGCGGTAGCGAGAGAGTAAAAATTATTAATTTATGAATATCGTTCATAATTAAATGTTTAAATTTATTCGCTCAAAACGTAAAACATGCTGCTAAAGCAATTTTTTATTACTATGACAGAGATCCATATCATTCACACAAATTTTCATATTTCTAGTCATGACATATCATTTTTACTTTCCCGTATACGTACGTATATGCGGAGTAATATACGTAGTATAGGGAAAGTTATGTAATACTGCGCGAAAAAACGGGGGATATTCGGCAGAAAAACTCTTATTAGAGGCCCTGCTAACGAAAAAGTGGATACATCCACTTGTTAAATTTTAAAAAAATCCTCTAAACACGTGGTGCAGCAAAATCCACTTTATAGATCCTTGA
>JAHLJT010008756.1:91323967-91448446 GCA_031308135.1 Acheta domesticus | reverse complement strand
CTTTTGGATTGAAATACAAACCAATAATAAAGAATTGAATGCACAAATGTCAATAATATTATAGAAGAAATCATTGCCCATCTACTCAAACTTTTCAACATTTTTCGCCCTGTGGATTACTGAAATCTCTGGCAGTTACACTTGTTATCTTATAGTTCCTGGCTTGTAATATCTATTTTTTGAAGATCACTTAGGAGGCTTACGCGAGCGAAGAAGTCAGTTCTTTGTTCCTCCTACTTTTTTCAAAACACTATTTCATCGTATCTAAAACAGCCCTTCTTCCTCGATTTCACGAGGTTGGTTTGCCTGAGGGACCTGTGTATACTTGAACATTAAAGGAATAAATAGTGGTACTGTCACATGCTACGGTTAACTTGAGGCCATATTTGTTTGATTTTGAAGGAGTATTATACTGCCAAACAGGGCATCAACCATGAAGGTAACAAGTTTCTATCAACTGTGATGTTTGTTGTGCGGTATGTTTGCATCTTGAAGTGTATTCTCCTACATTTCTAAAATATGTAATAGGAGCCAACGTATCTGAGCTCGATTAACACGCCTATGTACTGGCAACATTAAATCGAAATCACCAAAAAAATTTGTGTGAAATATTTCTAACCATTGCTTCATTGTGAGATTGTATGCACCAGCTAGAATAAAAAACGCCTAGAAAGCATTTCAACTAAGTAGCATTTAGCTATGCCCATTTTGAAACATACACAAAAGTTCCTTTCTTGTTGGTCCACATCACACTTTCATCAGTTATATTTTGTTTCGTAAATACGTGGAAGGCTGATTCTATACCCAAATTTTTCTTTGCATATCTTATGAGACCTCTACTTTCTCATGTAATGTTAGATCTCCATGTCCTTCCACACGATTCTCTTTGCACATCCTTACACCATATTTCTTCCTAATTCTTTTGGATGTGTAGATGACAAGCAAAACCCCAATATTTCTCACAAACATTGGAAGAAATGGATACAATTTTGTAATATAATGCAATACATACCTCTAAAAGCCAGTTTGTAATATTCTTCCCAAAACTATTTCACTACTTTGGTCACAAACGTCTGATTCAATGTCAAGTCATTTCAATTTAATATATTTCTCCATCACTGTCTGACATATCTAATTGTAGCACGTCGCGCATCTCATCAACGGTATCTCCTGAAAAACCAGCTTCTTCAAGTAAAACCCGATTAGTATAACCAAACCAAAAGAATAATTGAAATGATACCAACCTATGTATGTTACAAAAGAGCTGTCAACATTTATTATAGCAACAAAAGAAATTAGCCATTACTTTCACAAGAATTAGAGTGGGGTCACATAAGACCCCACTGGTACTCAGTGTTGCAAGTAGAAATAACAATGAAAGTAACAACATGTAAAACATTTGCATACCCAATCTATGTGTAGGAAATGAATCAGGAAAAGTCAATTTTTTCAGATTTTTTAAAGTATTCGAAATTGGGAAAATTATTAGAGAAACATGTTGTGGGGTCACCAAAGACCCCATGGTATTAGGAGGGTTAAACGTTGAAGTGCATACAGAATGGAATGAAAGAAAATGGTATTGCGAAGAAATAAAAATCTGTGCAAAAAGAGAGATGAAGTATGCAAAAGAGCTAAAATAACGAGAGAACCAGACAAGTGGGAAGAATACAAGAAGATAGAAATAATGTAGTTAAATTAAGTAAGAAAAAAGAATGTAGAATATTATAATAATACTATTGAAGAACACAAAAAAATAGTAAAGAATTATGAAAGGGTAATTAAGAAATTAACTGGAGGTATAAACGTGATATAATGACTAACTAAATTGTATTTGATGAAATTAGTAAGAAAATATAGCTAACAAATTCAATAACTATTTTGTAAGTAGCATTAAAATATTAGTACAAAATGCTGATGCAGGGAATCAGAATATTTACAAGCAAAATGAATAATGGTGTGACGGTGAATTTAATAAATTAAATTGATCAGAAAAGAAGATTTGCGTAAAATTATCTTTGGACTAACAAACAAAAAAAGGAACCGACGAGGGTATTACGACAAAATGTAAAATGGAAATTATGAAATATTAGAACCAGTATTATTGAAAATAATAAATAATTCGTTAGAAAAAGGGATCTTTCGGAATCATAGAAAACTTCCACCGTAATACTAATTCCAAAAGTGAGGAAGAGTGTGTACACAAAGAGAGCAGCTGAATTGAGGCCAATAAATAAACTACCCACATATGAAAAAATATTAGAAGAAATAGTAAAGAAAGCGGTTAAACGAATATATTGAAACAAACAAAATTATAAGAAATGAATAATCAGGATTCAGAGAAAAACAATCCTGTGAAACTGCAATACAAGCAGTGTTAGACGAATGGAAAATTAATATTGATGCAGGAAGAAGGGTGTTATCTCCTTGGATCGCAAGAGGGCATTCTAAACTGTTGACAGGACAATGCTGAATGAGAAAATGTACAAATACGGTACCAAGGGTGACATTCAAATGTGGTTTATTTCGTATCTTATAAATAGAAAGCAAAAAGTAAAATATAACAATATTATATCACAGGAAATTAGCGTAGATTTAGGTGTTTCGCAAGGGCCAGTTTTGGGTCCCGACGGCCGAGCAGCTCCTTCACTTTACTGATCAGAATCGTCGGTTCAAGGCTAAGTGCGAGCACGAATTTTTATTCACGGAGAGAAATGGACTAACAACGTGTCTCGTACGTCAGAAGATGTGTCGGAGAAAAGTAACAGCAAAAAGTAAAATAAACATTTAAAAAAGAATGGTTAAGTGTATTACAATCAGATAGTTCAATACACTATACTAAATTTATGAAGTGTGTATTATTATTACAAGGAGAAATGGATAATTTTCTTTTCTTGTAATTTATATTACAAATATTTTCAAAATCAGTTGCAAAAGTAAAGATTGACCGTGAAATGTGTGGAAGTTGTCGAGCAATTTATTCTGAAATAATAGTACATACAAAACCTCCCCTCTCCATAGACTAGAGCAGTTATTTTAAGTTTTACTTCAACAAAATTCACACATTTCCGTTTTAAAAGAGCCGCAGGCTTTCTCCCACCGAGGACTCGGGCAGCGGTCACTGGCTCTAAAAGTGAAATTCCTTTCCTAGAAGTCGGTGGTACGCGGAAGGGCTGCCATGGCCGTCGTGGGGCGCTTTTGCTGACACCCTTGTGCAAGCCTGCTGTAGACGACCAATTAGAAGTGGACAAGGAATTCTTACACCTTAACAGGAGTTAAAGCCCGCAAGATTCATTAGTTTTTCGGGAGCCTAATAGAGAGAGCCAAGCGATTAGTGGTGTACGAAGAGACATTAACGAGATTAACTGAGCGAATAGTTTTGCAACCAGAGCTATCAAATTAATTTACTGCTCAAGAACATATATAGAATTACGTATACAATTATGAATACAATTGCGAATGGGAATGCTTATAAAACTACTTTTTAAATTTTGACCGTATTTGATATTTTAGCGAAAAGTGAAGAATTCGGAGGTTTGGTACAAAAGAAACGAATTACAGCGGCGTCGGAAACGACACGAGGTGAGGAGGATCAATCGTTCTACGAGCAAGTCACCTCGTCTGGAGTTATAAAGATAGAAAAATACAATTGTATCCTAAAATGCGAGTCGGTGAATTGTGAGCGTTGCCTCTGCATGGAAATCATAGAGCTGATTAGATTATTTTACAACAAACCCATTAGGAACGTTTTCCTAAGTATACTTAGTAAGTTTTACTTAGTATATCTAAGTTTACTTAGTATGCAATTGCTAAAAGTTTACAAATTTATGAAACCAGAGATGTACCAGACGCGCGGCATCATGGAATAGAAGCTTCAAAGTCGTTGTTGCAGCGATGCGCGCTCCAAAATAACTATTTTTGTTCACCCGACGAAACAGTTGCGTTCGTGGAAAAAGGGAACCTCCGGATAAGATGGTAAAACGTTTCCCAAACAAAATGACGTATGAACAGTTACACTATAGCTCTAACATCAAAATAATATTTTTGGAAGGTTTCTTAGCCCCGTCCCACCACCCACACCCATCTACAGCTAAAAACTTCTTTTTCAATTTTAATTTTTCTCGTCAATTGTATGCTATTTTATTTTATTAAAAAAATGAAAAGTTAGAAAATAATTTTTAATATCAGAAAAAACTTTTTTGATATTTTCTCAGCTCCAAATACAAATGTAAATAAAATTGAAAAAAATAACAAAAAATAATTTTTACTGTGTCTTGGAATTCTGGAACAGACTCAAAAAAATCTCGAATGTTCCTCTCAAAACACAAACTGTTGTGAATATTTCAGATTTTTTTCGATTGCTGGGTTGTAGTTAAAAGACTAAAAATCATTTTTACCATTTTCCGCCTTTAAACCACCTTGACTTTAAATATAGTACTTTGAAAATGACTGAAACAGTTCTGTGAATTTTAGCGTTTATTATACTTTTGTAACATAGTTGTAGCACACAATAATATTTTGACTTTGAAATGTAGTTACAAAGTCGTTTTTTAATTTTGTAATAATTTTGTGTATCTATATCATACGCTTAGGAAAGACGATTGTTTCCGGGCAGTTTATGAGAAACCAATTCGATTACAGGTGAAGGATAAGTGAGGGACATTTACGAATATTCGCCATTAGAGAAATGATACCGTTTTATCATTGACTTCTTGAACATTCGTGAGTGCGTCTTTTGGTCGTACACTTTTTTAAACGAGCACATTTCATTTCCTTTATCACGGTCATCAGCGAATCGAACTTGACAGACACCGAAGCTCAAAGCATCACGTTTTGCAAAATCTCAAATTTGGAATGTCAATCACGTTAAGAGAAAAACAAAATTGTAAAATAATTCAATTCAGTTTGCGATGTAAGGTTTTGGCCACATGAACAGAAAAGCCATTCAGTGCCTGTGCATCTCTCATTGTAATGATTTCATTGAATATTAATCAGCGAAGAAAACTTCCTTGAACGTAATGATGAATTAACGGAACCGAAACTGCGTCCTGGAGCAACTTCAATGTTAAAACTGTTAATCTATATCTATATAAAGACAGAACTGCACTGACTTACAGCGAGATAATCTCTGAATCTACTGAACCAATACCGATGAAACTTTTGTGATTGCTTCCTTTAAGGGTTGGAGTGCTATATGCTATGATTTATAACCACAAACCTTGATATATTTACAAAATAAATACTTCTCTGAACATTTTTAGCCTAGTTTTCATTATAGATTCAAGAGTGCATCAATGTCAATAGTTTAGCTGCGCGCCACCAGAAGACTACGTCTGAGATCTACTACTGATATAATCAATGTACAGAATTGCGTATTTAGAGGACTGTTTGTTTATTTTTCACAGTCAGTTGTCTAATCCGAAATAATTCTCGAATTCTTCCGCTTTATTTATAAAAGTAACTTGAATGTTGATTTTAATTGCGTTTAGGCGTGTGTGCATTGTGTGTACAAGAGACTAAATGTTTGGAAGATACCGTTTTTCTAATGGACGAGGTTAACATGGCCGTAAAAAGGTATGAGTGCGCACGTGTTTAGTTGTAGTAAATTAAGCATAATTATTACGTATTTGCAGGTAAGGCGAGCGACAGTGCGATCTACGTGTTATTCTGAAACTGACGGAGGATGCATGTTTTAGAGAAGTGTTTTAATATAGAAGAGAGTATGATAGTAGAGAGTACCTTTGGGTGTTGAAGGAATGATGATAGTTCGGCAATAATAGAATTTTTAGTAAAACCGCAGTACAATTATAGTAAAACAGTATTGGTAAATGGGTATTTGGAGGAATTTAATGTGTGACAGCGCTGGTTTTGAAGGTTGTTGTTTTAAGTAATAGAAAAAAGTGTTGTCAAGCCGAGATCCACTGTGATATCAATTTTTTGGAGATATTATAATCGTATAAGTGTTCAGTGACTCCTTTCGGTCACCCACAACTTATCACGGATCCTAAAACAGGTACTAGAATTCAATTAAAATTACTTTAATTATTTCTAAACGTTGATTGATGCGGCAAGATCAATTTCAAACTTTCCTTTATAAATACGCGAGAAGAAAAAAATATGAAAATAAGTAAGATTTATAATGTGGCAATTGATTGAAAGTATTGGTATAACATAAAATTCCACAAACAGAATATACATAAGTATATGCATTTTAATTTTTAGTTTAGATTTGTTTATTATTTTCAGTTATAAAGAGAAATGATTTTGGGGTGGGAACCCCAATAGGACTAAATTTAAATATTTTTTAATGAGAAGTGTTTTAGTGTGTACGGAAGACCAGGTATTTCCATATTGGAACAAGACAAAGGGAGACGGGATAGGACGGAGGATATACTGTAGAATAGATAGAAGTAGGCTCTACCATAGGGCGGGAATAGATGGAATTCCTCTTTCTGTTTAATGCAAAATTATGATAAATACCCCGGCAACGCGGGGTTCTTCAGCTAGTGGTGTTCTAAAACTTCAACAAGCACTGGTGGAGAGGGAATTTGAATATGCTCTGGGAACATGGAAATTACTTCAAAATTTACGAAAGAATAGGAGCAGCAACTTTTCCACATTTGGATATTAGAATTAGGAGGATGAAACAAAAATAACCAAATCCTGTACCCAATCACTTTCAACTTTGAATTAGTTTTTTTATCGTTTTATTTCTTCTCTTTGGGATGTTCATTGTGGATTCTGTTTGTAGTAGTTTGTCATTTCATTCATTTGTTTCAATCACGACGATATCTACGAAATGTTCTGTCGACTCTTTTGAATTTTGAAATGGCATCAGCGAAACATTATTGTTTTCGTTCTTCGTACTCCTTAAACCGTCAGCACTGTGAAGGGCCATTGTCATGTACAGAGAATGTGTTCTCAAAAGAGATCGCGGTTCACTGTCAAAGGTAAGCTGGAATTCTCGTAAGTAAACAAAATCTTTCGGCATAAATGAAATAAATTTAAAAATCTTGATTGGTTGGTTCTCACTTTTAGCAAATTTAATACTTCCTGGCCCTGAAGCCAACTTAAACAAATCTTGCCTGCTATGGTGCAGGGAAAGAGAAAACGGGACAGTACTTTCTTATTGTCCAGACCTTCAGGGAGAACATTTCCAGCTTGAAAGAGTTTGGTGGATGGGGAAAAAAGAAAAAATAATGACAGAAAGGTAAACTGTGCTATAAATGGCACAGACTTTCTCGTACTACTTATTTTTCTAATTTTTTATGGTCAGGGCTAGGTTTCCGGTCTTGTCCCATCATCTTGTCGGCTGCCATTTACCACTGCTTAAAGTATTTTTTTAATTCTCAATTTTTCGGTTTCCTTATGGTAGAATCGACTAAATTACTCTTAGAATTCTCGAACATTTTTCTGACAAATATTACAAGAAAAATAAAAATCAAACTAAGCTCAAATTTTTCATAATTTGATTTCTCACAAAACATCATAAGATAAAGTTATATTAAAATCCCTCTCTGACTGTGATCTTACATGAGTCAAGAATATGAATTGGTGAGTGGGAAAAATATTGTTTAACCAAAAAATTAAATGTTTCACAAAAATTATCGAAAAAGTATGACATTTGTCTACGATATATATCTAGTGGATGGAGTTTGAGGGTGGAATACAAATGTGACGAAAATACGACACATCTTTCTAACTGTCATTGTCATTAAGTGTTTTCGCCTCCAGGTAACTCCTTCAGCGAGACGCCTCCCCAACCAGGAAAATTTCTATACTCCAGTTTGTCCCGTTCTCTTTAAATGACATGAAACACCATTTTCCTGCTCTCATTTTATGGCTGCAACATCGTTGCATAATGATACTCGTTACGACACCGATTTAATTATAATACAGGTTCTTGACCACTCATAGAGAAGTTTACTAACCAAGTATTCACAATTAATCATCGAAAATCAATCTAGTAAATGTTTCGTTTGATTGTGTACATTAAAATTGCATTTAATATTATTTTAAGCTTTACCGTTTTAATTTATTTTATTATTAGCAATTTTAACGTGGAATATTATTTGGAATAAATTTCATTTTGATCTTATTTGACTAGCGCAGTGGTAAACAAAAGCCATCTGACCTGGGTCGGGTAGGGACTTGACCGCGACGTGGCCTTCCCTGCATGTCTAATGCAACGAAACGATTCGATGTAAAAGTTTGAATTATAAAAGTTAACAAAGTCGTAGAAAAAGTACTATATGAAATGTGGTATAATGGTATTAGTACACTCGTTCCTTGCTCGTATCGTAATATCACACTCGTGTATTAATACTCATCATTACATCATCGTTTGATAATGTACTATTATTAGTTATACCTAAGAGGACTAAACAATTTGACTTCCATCTTGATAGGCATTAAGACACAACTGTGAAAAATCAATCTTCAAGCTCAGCAAAGTGAATAAATATATTCGCTTCCTGACGGTGAAAGAAGATTAATGGTTTATCAAGAGTCGCTTAGTTCTTTTTATGAAGCATGATAAAACTGCATTCTTTCATTTTATGAACATAAAAGCTTTAAAGGGAAAGTTAAACAACAGTTTTATATTCAATTTGATTGTTCGTATTTCTGAGGACGTCACCCGTTGACGTATGTGAATCATCATTCATGCAAAGGAACAAAAGTTATTTGTACGAAACGAAACGCATATTAAAATGGAAACGATATATCATGGTTTGGTACAAAGCTACATAGAAAGTACTCAACGCAGTGGTTGCTGCATTTGAGAGTCCCTTTTTCATGTTTACAACTCGTTCTCAATAACAAAAGACTTGGAATAAAAACAAGAGTAGAAGAAAATTAAACATCACAGACCAACCAACTAGTTCGACTCTCCTTTAGGAAGACCGTGTTTCATACAGTTGTGGAAATACTCTTCATAATATTCTCTAACAGACGGCTTAATTTTCGATAGGTTATATTTGAGTATTTTAAAAATTCTGTATTATATCCCTAACATAAAATATATATCAATGAGCACATTGTTCAGAATCAATTATAACAATATTCATACGTGTTATAAATATGAACATAAATCAAAAATTGTGGTGAAAGAAAGCAATTCTTACCTTGTTCTCTATTTGCAATTTTTTATTCAAACAATATTCAATTAAACCTATGATGCAGCAATCTCACAAAAACCACATCAGTATAATGCGTACATTTAATGCGTACATTTGGACAAGCTTTTGATAAAGGTTGACATATAAAAACTTTTCAGAATATTTTAAAGTCAGTACATGGTCTCGTATGGACCAAAGAAGAAATAAGACACACAGATACAATTGTAATTCTGTAAGAAAATATATTTTCTGTTCATCATTGAAGAGTGAATACAGTGATACACAAGAAAAATAAAATAAGAGCAATGAAACAATATATGAATTTTAAAGAAATAAAAAATTGATAGTTGGTTTATTCATTGATCTTTTCGTCGTTTCGTTTCCCTTTTCATATTCTAATATATCGATATTTTGCCTATCTACGAAAGTTCGACATTGTTATGTGCATTTAACCTGGTTTGCAGCTGAAAACTACGTCCCAGCCATGTCATTTTTACTACCAAAGAGAATTTCAAAATTATATTCCAGCCATTTTTCAAGAATAAATTCTTTGTCAGATAGTCTATCGTCGTTTGAAAACATCAAAGAATTCTCCGACCAAAGGAAGTTGGTTTCTGGAAAGACGTATTTCGAATGCACAGCCTAACGACCGAGACCATAAAATGAGCCGTAACGTGTGGGACTCGCAAAGCATGAGTCCATTTCCTGCTGTCCAGAATTTCCCTAGCGCTACCGCAATTCAGTCTCTGGGTATCGATCACGGGTCTGAATGAGCGTCCGTCTCTCACCAGGCGATGGATTGCCGCTGTGCGATAGCAGTTGGCACGTGGTTCGCTGAGCGCAGCGACGCGGCGCGACGTCTGAGTGGAGCTATTCGAGTACCGATATAATGTGGGTGAGTGGGAGAGTTCAATTGGAGTCAGTGAGCCACCGAGAGCGAGTGAACAGAGTTTGAGAAAATGGCCAAATAACTGTGGGAGAGTGAGCTACATTAAATGATAGAGTGAACCATATTTGAGTCAGCAAGAGAAAGAGTGGAGGAGAGAGAGATGGAGAGAAAGCGGGAATGAGAAGAAAAGAAAGTAAAAATGAGAGGCGAGAGGTAGAGAAAAAATTGGAGAGGCAAGAAACGGGAGAAGAGGGAAAGAAAAAGAGGGAAGGAGAAGGAGGGAAGACGAGAGGGTGGAAACGAGAGGAAAGAAAAGAGAGGGAAGAATAAAAAGGAAGAAAAGAGAGAAAAAATGCAGCTGAGGAGGGAAATGAGGGAGTTAGCGAAGGAGAGAGCGAAGAAGAGAGTGAGAAGAATACTAACGTGGAGAGAGGAGGGAGGGAAGAAGTGAGAGATGGAAGGAGAGGAACGGTGACAGGGAGATGAGAGCGGAATAAAAGAAGATGAAAAATACTAAAAGATTTCAATGGAAATTAAATAAAACAAATGGAAACAAATAGAAATTAAATGAAAATAAAATAATGAAAATAATATGTTGACGTGCACAATGAACACAAGGTAATTAAATAAATTAAACAACGAAGAAAATGGTTAGAAATAATAAGTATGTAGAATATGTACGAGTTAAAGATCGCCATGGTATGCCATTGGTTGCTCCCCTATTCTTGATGTCATTAATTAGTATTCGTCTGTAATGAAGTAGAAAATGAAGCACATGTCTCTCTCAAAAAGGTAATTTATATTATTTCGTTAGATGAAAACTGTAGCCACAAAACGTTCTGACATACTGGTTCGTTAAATCAAGCTTTTGCCTATTTTGTGTGGTCGTATTCACGGAACGAAATTAATAAGTAAAATAGGACAGGCCAATAAACTTATATGCGTTGGAATGAATAAACAAATGACATGAGAGAGTGTGGATGGATGAGGGAAAATGCGTGATTGAAAGTTGGTGAACAAACACACAGATAACCAGGAATGTACCTACGCATAACCACTCACCCGCGTGGTGACACCAGCGGAGCAAGAATACCGAATGGGACCTTTGTTCAAGAATACCGAATGGGACCAGGGAGCCACAAGTAGGTCAAGTGCACACGATAAGTGGGAAGGGGCAACTGAAATTGGTAGCTGCGAGAATGAAAGGGAAAGATGAAAGGGAATGAAGGGAAGGATGTGGGAAACGGATGAATCTGTGTGAGAGTGAATGAGTGTGAGTATGGGTAAATGTGGGTGAGTTTTAGTGAGTGTTGGTGAGTGTGTGTGAGTGTGTGTGTGTGGGGTGCATGTTGGAAAGTAGGGTGAGTTTAGGTGGACTAGAAGAGTGTGGATGACACTGAATGAGTACGTAGGACTTCGGTTGAATGTGGGGTGACTGGGCAACTCTCAGTGACGCTAGGTGACTCTAGGTTAGTAGGTGATTCTAGATGACTATGAGTCGAGGTGACTAGGTGATTCCAGATGCCATTAGGTGACTATGTAAGTCTGTATGGATCTGGGTGGGACTCGAAGGTTGCGCATTTGGGCAGGCGCGGTGGGTGGGTAGCCGGGCAGTCGGTCGGTCGGCCAGGCGGGCGGGCGGGCGGGCGGGCGGGCGGGCGGGCGGGCGGGCGGAGCCGAGCCAGCGGAATCGCGGGGTTGCGGGCAATCGTGTATCGAACCGTACTCTGCAATCAGGGTGCAGTCGACGTGCCATACGTCACCTAGCACCACGACCGTCCCCGTTTGCCAGCGGACCGCCCCAGATTTATGCGCGAAATACGTCAAGCGTCCGCGTTCTTGTCACATTAAGCTGCCTCCCCCGCCCCTCGCCCGCCCTTTCTCTCTTTATCTCTCTTTTCCCAAGTTCCGACGAGAAAATGCGAATAAATCGTCAAATCTAGCGCTGGCTGAGCGAAGAGATGTGGGGACTAAATTGAATCCGAGGAGAAATTTATTTTAAGAGAAAAGAAAGTAATTTCCGATGAAAAGAAGTTGCTCCATCCGACCGGAACAATGTGACGGAAGTGCTCCGCCGGATATTTAATATTTTATTTAATATCTGAAACAAAATTACGTACGGTGGAAGATGGTACATTTTAGTGCAGGACCAGTTTCAGTACAATTGCAAATGAAAGATTTTCAAAGATATTCATTTTGAACCAAACAATTTAATACTCGGTAATAATTAATAATGAGAGAGAGGAAATAGGCAGACAGAGACAGAAAAAGAGAATGCCGTACCTGAAAAATCGGAAAGAGACGATACACATCACAGATCATTCGTGTGTAATTTGAAATAATAAGAATTCATTACATGGTGTTAACTCCATTCCTGTACTGACTGAAAAAATGGAGGTAGTATATGTACAATACCGTTAACTTTTTCGCATAAAGACGGCTTTCGTGCATCACTAGGCTTAATTTACGAGGGAAAATAAATCAAAGACACATTTCCATGAACGTATTTATTTTGCTTTGGCGAATCGTTCAGCAGCCCTAGCTTCTGACCTTGTGCAGGCAATCGGCAGTCCAACAACGGCGTCCACTTTTTCAGTGCTACGCCCGCCGGACCCAAAAGAGCCTCTGGCTTTATTAATAGCTTAGTGATACCGGGTGGGCCAAATGATAAGGTCATCATTCCCGTAAGTGTAGTGTATGTTGTGTCGCGGGAGGTGGTGGTGATCTTTCCCTTCTGGACGGCAAGATTCGGCGCCGACCTACGTCGTTTTGAGGGGGTTTTCCCCGATTAGGTGTCTCCCACCAGCGTGGCATCACCCCAGCCGGGACAAGCTCTAAGCTCCCGACTGGACTCCCCACAAGTGAGGATGTGTAGTGCATGTGTGTGTGTGTGTGTGTGTGTATGTATGAAAGTAATGGGTGATGGTAGGACAAGGAAGATGAAGAAAAGATTGTTCATGATCCGTGGCCCACTTGTTCGTGTACGACTCCCGCATTTGCCTGGCGTTAGATGGAGAAATATATCCAGACAGTGGCTCAATTCGAACCACCTGTCTAGTTAATGTTGAAAATCTTGCCATCGTCGGAATTCGAACCATAGAACCTCCCGGGGTGTTTCGATCGGGGAAGAATTGGAAGCTGTCGAGCTCTATTTCACCTCCTCTGTCACTTCTTGCTTTCGTACTTGGGGAGGGGGAGGGGTGTTATCTGGAATTGATAGTTTTGAAATGTTTTTTTTCCAATTTTCACATTGCACAGCTTCTCATTTTTCATCTTTAAATGTGGTGAATTATCTAAGCTAATACTTTTTTTCAAGAACTACTGACTATAGACCAATACCAAACTTTAAAATGTTTTGAATTTACTAATTCTACGGCGAATTGAATACAGTTCCAAGACATTTATCGAATACTAATCACTATTTTTTCTATCTTTAGAGTTTATATCTTTTTCTATCTCTGAATGCAGCCTTTTATTATCCCTGTTGGTCTTCCTTTTTACTTTCTCGCCTTACGAATACTTCGTAAGAAGAGAAAGTTATGCAATCGTGTGCCGGAAAACGAGGAATTTTCGCCAGAAAAACTCTTATAGCAGGGTTCTGGTAACGAAAAAGTGGATAAAACCTGTTTCTAAATTTAGAAAAAAATCCACTATCTCTTGGTGTAATCAAAATCCATGTTCTGTTTCTTCTTGATACTGCAAAATCGATTGACGGCAAAACGTCCATCTGCCCGTCTGTCTGTCTGTCCGTCTGTCCGTCTGTGCGTCTGTAGGAAGAATAGGAAGAATTATCCACAACAATCAGTTATAACATTTATTATAACATGCTCAAAGTTAACTTTCGGAAAACACTTTTCTCATCTTCAATGGGTCTCTAATATGGAAAAGGAAAAAATGAGAAATTAACGTAAAGAAAGGGAGCAAATAGAAATATAGCAAAATTATGAAATAAAATTGACAAATGAAATAAATAATACATCAATAAAATGAAAAATTACTTACTGCACAAGCAACGTGGATTACACTTACACGTTTACAATTATATGTAATAATTATTTATTATACAGTCTTAATTTTCTAAATTAAAATTTTTATTCTCCAATTTTTCTCAAATACATACATGTATTCCACGCAAAATCGGACGAATTTGAAGGAAAATTGACCTCGATGTGTCATATCTTTCTGATTATTTTTTTACAGGTTCATGAAAACAAACTATACAACGCGTGTTTTTTTTAGTTTTGCTCAAATATTTATATTTTCGTCATTTTATTTTTTTAATTTTCCGTAATTTCATACGCACTAACATGTATAATATTTTGTATCTCAAAATCATTTTAAAATCTCGGTTTTGAGTTCCTCTTAAATCAAAGTTTATATCTGTACCTTTCATGAAATTTATCTTGTTTATAAAATTTTATTTTTTAATGTTAATTTTTTGTTTATATATTTTTATTTATAAAATTATTAATTTTACCACGAATTAAAAATCTGAAAAAAATGAAAAGAAAGTTCATACTTTCTTCTAAAGAACTGCGAAGTTTCAAAATCGCTTCTGTTAAAATAACTTTTTGAGAATTTTTTAAATCTTACCTCGTTCACAGCGCCGCGAGAACCTCAGGTGCCCGTCGTTGTATGTGTCACTATCGAATGAAACGCTGGGGGGGGGACAAGCTTCACAACAGGAAAATAAGTGGAAATGTTCACTGAGCAATGAGTTCTTGTTAATATTCCAAAACATATAAAATATTAAGTTGTATCAGATTTACGTCTTTTTAAGTTTCTCTTTATATAACTTGGATAATATGTGCACTTTGACAATATGTGCACAAGGAACATGTTTTAATTATTTCTTTATCTTCACAAATAGGAACAAAGGAATGGAACAAACGTGTACCACGTAGCCATTTTGCTACATTTCTACGAATTTTAAGTGAATTCTTTCTTCTTCATGATCTTCATTGGTGAAGAAGAAAAACACTATGTTTTGTATGTTTTTGTGCCCAGTCATAGAGCTTCTTGGGAGTCGTAATCAGATCATGATGTACTTGAATAGTTCAACGTGAATCCACTACCGATACGTCACTCTGTCAATCATCCTTTCTTCAAACTTTTCCTGCAACATTTTAAGTCGTTCTATTCCAGGACATTTGTCACACTTTTAAAAGTAACAGTCAGCTCTTGGAGGGTCAAAAATAACTTTTATTAGGTAGTACTTCAATGCATTAACATCATCTGTTAACTTTGCGAGACCTCCTCCGTCAAACATTATCTTTACTAGTACGTTTTCGTGATATACACAAACACATACTGTATGTGTACCGTTAGCTCCTGGTAAAATGCAGTGTTTCAGTCTTAATTCAGCGAACTTTGAAAATCTGATCTATAGATGCGGAGTCGTTTCTTTAAAATGTCGGTAGGTTTCTTTCATGTTGCTCTGTATAATCCTCTTTTGTTTGTGAATCTATCCCCCATTCCCTCTCACTGAAATAAAATTATTTTTTCCTTCATTTATTCATGATATGGATAACGTCATCTGAACAATAAAAAGCCACAACACATTGGTGTACACAAGCGATGATAGCTCTTTTGGATTTCACATGTGGAGTTGACAAAATTCCTTTGTTGCTTGTTGTTTTGCAACAGTTATCATGTGAGTAGATGCATCGAAATGTTTTTTAACTTTAGGAAAAGACCAATATTTGAAAATCGTTAAAATTTTACTTTTTATCATCTTCAGTAGTTTCGTATCTTTTTTCAATTCTTCTATGATGTATTCATTTTCTTGTTCTTCTTCTACCTCTTCTATATCAAATATTCCTTTCTCTAAGGTTCGTCTTATTTTTTCCACTTTTTGACTAGTATATGCTTTTTTGACTCAGTTTCGTTTTTCCCAAAAATGTTTCACCTAACATCAATATTGTTAAACTTTCTTTCAGATGTGAAAATTTTACATTCTTGGCTGGCGCAGCTTCTGCTTCACTAGGAGATAGATCACCATTATCTCTCATTTCAATGTTCAATTACGAATTATTGTCTTCTTCTCAATTTCTACTCTGTTGACTTGTACCAGGTTTGCTGGAAAATGTTTCAATGGTACCTTTAGAAGTTTGACTTTCATTTTATAAACCATTTTGAAGTTCTCCATCTGCACATGTTACAAATTTTCAAGTTCGGCGTAATTTGTAAGTATTGTATGTCCAACGTTTGAAGGATACTTTGTATTACATGTCTTAAATTTTTACATTCAGTTCTACCATATTTTTCTAGATTGAAAGGATTGAAACATGAATCAAAGCGTATCTTTATTGTACCTGCCATCTTCAATTATTTTTTGTCACTCTCCTAGAAAGAAAGAAGCGCACGGGCACTCACACACGCGTCACAAACGAGTATATTATTTGCACTGTGTCACACACTCTTGGATGTAAACTGATCCCAATGTTTGTATTGCTTGGTCGACTTCCTGCCATTGCCTTGGGTCGTAAACGACTTGCTGACATCGATGAAAGGGCGTGGGCAGTGTTGCGCAAGGCCGCAAGTCCAGTGGAGGAAGACACATGGAGCATTGACAAAGCGGTATGGCAGCGGTCGGGAAAATACTCTGCGCTCCGTTGAATATTATTTTTTACGTGAGTTCTAAAACAGAAGCCATTTTGAAAATTTGCAGAGATGGAGATGAAAGTCTAAAGAATTTATTGCAGTCGAGTTTAAAACAAAAAATCATGGGGATCATCTTAAAAAACTCGTTTTAAAAATTATAAACAATTTAAAAAACACAATATAAAAATATGCATTTATTTATAAACACTTGTCGAAAGATTGCTTCTTTAGCTTTAATTTGAAATCAAGTTTAAGTTTTTACAAGCAATACATTTGGAGTTAAAAATTATTAAACATCTCGACATTGGAGAAAAATTAATATATTTCAATAATTGTAACTTCAAAAATAATGTATACTTGGCTAAACAAAAAAATACGTGTCTCTTACTTTTCATAATAGATGGTGTAAAAAAATATTAGAGAATTTGAAACACTTCAGGTTTTTTTTCTGTCCGGTTGTACGAGGAATGACCCATGTACTTATTCTCAAGTCTCAAATTTGAAAATTTCTGGTAAATAATAATATATAATGATAATAATTTTACAGAATATTTTTATTTTTTTACTATTAAGCTTCCGATGAAGATCCTATTAAGTTCTAAGCTTCCGACTGGACTCCCCAGAAGTGAGGACACGTAGTACATGTGAGTGTCTGTGAAAGTAATGGGTGATTTCAACATAATTCACAGACATTAGCTCCCGATTCATTGTTGCCAAGCCATTGCTGCATTTCAATCTGATATTCCCTAAAGACTCATATATTTCAAAGAGTCAAAAAGTCAAAAAGTCGAATGTATGAAATGAACAAAGGAATATGAAATAACAAACAAATTCTAACTTACAAAGCATCCAACTGTGGAATTCCATTCACGAAGCGCGGTGAATTCGAAGCGGGCGACTACGTTTTTCGCCAAATTACACAAAATACTCATATTTTCAAAACATTCAACATGATCGTAATTGTTTTTGATGAACACATTTCATTAAGAAAACAAATTGTATCTTCATAATTGTAGTTGTGAGAAGACATTGAATATTTTTCTTTCAATTTTCGAAAAATCAGGGTTTTCAAGAAACAGGAGACATGCACCAGTCTCTTGCTTCACCCGTTCCCACTATCCAAGAACATTTAATAAAACACCAAGAACTATTTTTTAAAAATTTTGAAAAAGTTGCAGCGGTTTCATGTGAAGTACCCCCTAGAATTACGTTGGTTGAAAATTCAAGGGGCTGCGACATCAGCCAGATCGGTTGAGGAATATCAAATTTTTGAGAAAATCGGCTGAACGGTTTAGTAGCTAGCGTTGTTCACAGACAGACGAACGGAGAGACGTTTTGCAGTCAATCGACTTTTTGATATCAATAACCCACAAAATATGGATTGTGGCTACACCATGTGATAGAGGATTTCTTTTCTAAATTTATCAACGGAATTTATCCACTTTTTCGTTACCAAGGCCGTATAATAAGAGTTTTTCTACCAAAAATTCGCAGTTTTCTCGTGCAGCATTACATACTGCGGAAGCGGTAGCGAGAGAGTAAAAATTATTAATTTATGAATATCGTTCATAATTAAATGTTTAAATTTATTCGCTCAAAAACGTAAAACATGCTGCTAAAGCAATTTTTTATTACTATGACAGAGATCCATATCATTCACACAAATTTTCATATTTCTAGTCATGACATATCATTTTTACTTTCCCGTATACGTACGTATATGCGGAGTAATATACGTAGTATAGGGAAAGTTATGTAATACTGCGCGAAAAAAACGGGGGATATTCGGCAGAAAAACTCTTATTAGAGGGCCCTGCTAACGAAAAAGTGGATACATCCACTTGTTAAATTTTAAAAAAATCCTCTAACACGTGGTGCAGCCAAAATCCACTTTTATAGATCCTTGATACCGAAAAATCGATTGACCCCAAAACTTCTGTCGGTTTGTCTATGAACAACGCTAGAGACTAAACCGTTGAGCCGGTTTTCTCTATAATTGATAATCCCCGTTCGATCTGACTGATCTTTTTGCCCCTTGAATTTGAAACCAATATTTTAATTTTGAGAGTACTTTATATAATGCCCCTGGGACATTTTCAAAATTGTCAAAAAAATGGCGCCAACAATTTTCACTAAATTGTGTTGATGGATAGTGTGAAGGTCATTTAAGAGTATGGCGCCGGTCGCATGTTGGTTAAAAACTACGGTTTTTTGAAAATTGAAAAAATGAAAATGTTTTTAGCGTCTTCCTACAACTACAATTATGAAGATACAATTGTTTTCTTAATGAAATGTGTTCATAAAAACAGGTCTTCAAATAAGATCATGTTCCATTTTTTAAGCACATGAGCATATTTTCGAAATTTTGTATCAAACATAGGCAATATTTTATTTTCTTTAAACCATTTTTTCTTAAAAACCGTACCTTTTTTGATGAAATTGGGATAGATAGCACTAGATAGTACAAAGGAAGCTTAAGAGAAAGGTGCAGGTTTCACGTTCGTTAAAATGCCTGATTTTGCAAAAATTTAAAAAAAATCGGTTTCTTCCTACAACCACAGTTGTGAAGATACAATAATTTTCCTTAAAGGAATGAGCTCATGAAAAACAGATCTTTAAATAAAGTCATGTTAAATTTTTTGAAAATATGAGTAGTTTTTCTATAATTTCGTGACAAACATAATGGTCCGCTCGGAAGTGACTTGCGCTTCGTTTTCGGTGTCTTCTTTCTACTACAATTGTGAAAATACATTTTTTTCAATGAAATGAATTTATCAGAGCTACTTCTTCAAATAAGATCAAGCTTAACGTTTTGAAAATACGAGTAGTTTTTTTATAATTTCGTGACAAAAATAATAGCCTTCTACAAATTTACTGTGCTTCAGACAGCCGGATACGTCGTAAATTAGAATTTGCAATTTTGTATATTATCTTCGTTTGTTACATTCGGCCTTTCGTTATACATTTACCATTAATCTTTTAGAAATTATTTACTTTGAAATATTTAAAATAAAAATTGCTAGCAGTTTAAGGGAGTATCGACAATGCAGGGAATGCAAACAATGGAATTCCGTTTTGCGGTCGCGAACTTCTCTGAATTACGTGTCATAGTTGTGACTTGATGTAGCTGTGTGAAAAGGAGTTATAATTGTCTTTATGTTGATATTTGCAAGAAAATATTTAGTTTTCGCACCAAATGCATACCATTTGTAATGATTAGAGTACATGGTTTTAGAATGGTTTAGAATACTCTTCTCTAATCATGGCCCTATGAAATCCATTTCTATATTGTCCGGGGTATCAGGCTTCTTTTTCCAATGCAAGTGTACAAAATTTTTGTATTATATTTTTATGCAGTTGTAAAAAATTCACATAGTATTGACAACACAGCGATGACAACAGTGAGTTGTTTGCTTCTTGGTTGAATTGGACGTTTTCAAATAATAGCCAAGATGTTAGTAGCGCAGAAAGTGTAATATTTCAACCCTAAGTAGCTGTTTCCAATAACATGGGAAAGTATGTGCTGTTGTAGCACCACTAGTCATCATTATAAGACAGAATCAACATTGGCGGATTTAACGTTATTACTTACGCTCCCAAATTAAGGGATTACTATATTTCTTTAAAAATGAGAACGCATTCATTTTACTTTTACCTGAATTGTTTATTAATTTTATTACACACTTTGGCGTATGATTTTCCCTTACTTTATGTACTAATACAGGGCCGCTCAACCATTTGCTCCGAGGAGGAGCCTCCGCTTGCTCTTTTCTCTTTCGCCGCCGAAAGAGCAAATGACGTCATCAAATATCGATCGGCGGCATGTGGCACAGTGGGGCGCGTCGTATTTCTACGGGGTATTTTCCGTTGTTCGGAATGAAAAAATATCACAGCTCTGGGAAAGGATATTACGATAGAAAAAACCGTAAGATACTTTCGTAACATTAATTGGAACAGTTTCTAGATAGAAACGTATTAGTGTAATTAGGAAATTAAAAAAACGACAATTTGCAATGCAGCATGGAAAGAAAAGTATCATTTTGCAGATTGCAGCGGCAAAGCCAATTGTTTAGTTGCAAAAAAGTGCTCAATAACATAAAGAAATTTAATAGCGGTGACATTACACAGTTTATCATGCTGCTGAATATGAAAAGTATTATTAAGATTACACAAAAAATGTGATTAAATAAACTAGTAATAAAAATACTAAAAGTAGAGGAAATTAAAATGAAAAAAATGAAGTTAATTGCAAAATCAAATATTCTTATTACACCTTTTAAGTGTTTTTTTTCGCAAAATACTTTCTATATTTGAAAGAGATGACATGGTGCTATTGAGCCGTAACATGCATTTCAAATTGTGATCTGTAATTGTACTTCTCATTCGAGATTTACAAATTTTCAAAGCAGCAAAAAATTGCTCACAGTTGTATGTTGATCCAAACGTACTTAACAATCGAGCAGCATTACGATGCAATTTTGGAAAACGGTTTTGTGGGAAGTTCTTTTCCTAAACGCTCACGTTGTAGTATCGATATGCAATAAAATTAAACTTTTTATTGTGTTATTTTACTGCCAAAACAACATAAGAACATCAAAATACATCCAAAACTTACTTCTAGTGAGGCATTGTTTTTCAAAACACTGAAAACTTCCTTTTGGTCTTCTTCAGCGTACTTGTCATTTTCATCAGCATGATTAAATGTATAATGTCTTTGCAAATTAAACTTCTTCACGTGATTGAATCCTTTATGTAAACTAAACATTTGACATAGCTGCCGTAGTCGGTGAAAAGATACTTTTCTTCCCAAACTGCATTGAAAATTGTCTGTGTAGATGCTCTGGTCTGTGAAGTGCTCGCGTCGACTTCCACGTTTCCGCGACTGGAGTTACCGGGACACTGTGACAGTTGTTATCGCCAGGCGCGCAACGCTCGGGCTCCGGTGTCCCGCTCTCAGCTGACAACACGGCTCCGCGTTGCCGATTTGCTCTGCTTGAGCGGCCCTGTACTAATATGTACTTCCCTTACTTAATCTGCTAATATTCTTTACAATAGTGCATTTTTATTCCTCAGAGTACTTTTCATTGTTAGAAAGTGAAAAACAAAATACCAAAAAATATAAAAATAAATTAAATGAGTGAATTCTTTATTATGATATCAATGCCAAACTCTTATGGCCCTATCTGAAAATAAAATGGTATTGATGGGTAACTGATTATTAAGTTATGATATGTATGATGGAGCAATGGTGAAATGAGAGAAGGAAACGGGAGAACCCAAGAAAAGCTGCCGATCGATTGATTGATTGATGATTCTGGGTTCGTCATCTACTCAATCATTTGACCAGAAAATGATTCATGTTTTGTAGCGGGAGGTGGCGGTGATCTCCTGCTGGATGGCGAGATGCGGCGTATTTTCCTGTCGACGCGCGGGGTTTTCCCCAATCTGACATCTCCCACCAGCTGGGCACCACCACAGCCGGGACACACACTCAGCTACCAAATGATCTCCCAATGTGTATGGTAGTGTACTGCATACAAGTGTAAGAGTGTGTAAGTAAGGGGTAAGGATAGGACAAGAATGAGGAAGGAAAGAGTGCGGCGGTCCGTGGCCCGTTTGTTAGAGAACTACTCCGGCATTCGTCTGGTGTTGACAGGAGAAACTACGGAAAACTATCGATCAGGGCAGCCGGCCACTAGTATTTCCCTCCAGACCCTCCTTCTGCCCTGAAAAGCTGCCGAAAACCACACCATGAGATGACCTCACTAAATAGGAAAATAATATAGGTTAACTTTCAGTAACGAAATCAGCAAAAATGTATGATGAAAGACGACACTATTAAATTTCAATTTTTAGTGGAATTACATCGCACTCCCATCACTTTAACTTAAGTGATAAACATTAAGAAACAGCGAGATAAACCTCGACGCAACATACGTGCACCCTCGCAACTCTTCACACGCACACACGCGCACCCAGCGAACGGAATTTAACACGCGGCCGGCGCCATATTCTCATATCGCGCGAAATTCCCTGCTCTGCGAAAGGTGAATTACCTCCGCCCAGTAAATCGCATCTTCAGCGAGATGCTGTACAATAATATAAACGCCACAGGCGACGTTTTTCGCGGCCCGGCGCCGTGCCGCGGGATTTGATTTGTGCGCCGGAAGGAGGGGCCAGGAAATCCCAAGATTTACTCGGGCAGGCGCGCCGTCTGCCGAGAGTTATGTCCCACGGGACCATGCAAGGGCTACACGCCTCGCTCCGGAGGGCCTACGATGTTTCGACACTCCATACACATGGTTGAGGTTTGGAGTTGCGGTTAGGGTGGGTTTCCATCTCTATGTACCTGGATTCCAATTCCTTCCCTCCTTGTGTAATTTGTGGTGGATCACGTCGGTTTGTTGCGGGTTTTTCTCGTGGGTCTTCTTCTTCTGCCTTTCAAATACATTTTTTTTTACATTTTTTACGATATCCAGAAACCTAATTTATATTTCTATATTAGTCATTCTAGCCTACGATGTTTCAACACTCCGTACAAGTGGTTGAGGTCTGGAGTTGCGGCTAGGGTGGGTTTCCATCTCTACGTACCGGGGTTCCGATTCCTTCCCTCCTTGCGTAATTTGTGGTAGATCACGTTGGTTTGTTGCGGGTTTTTCTCGAGCGTCTAGAAGGGTGTGGGTGGTGGGACGGGGGCCAAGAAACCTTTCAAAAATATTATTTTAATGTAAGAATTATAGCGTAATTACTCATATGTAATTAGGTTAAGGGGAACTTTTTACCATCTTATCGGGGGGGGGACCCTTTAGACGAAAGTTCAAAGTACTGTAATACCTTTTGGAACTTTCTTACTTGTGGCCTATGCGACCTTCAGGGACGGTAGTTGAAAACAGGTAGCGTCGCGGCAGCCAGCTATTGGGTGTGCCTCGCGACCTTGTATCACCACTTTAATATGTTTAATATGTATATTTAACATGACCTTGCAAAGCACAAATAATACTTTATAGCAAAAAATGCCCACCAGAGGCGCCATGCTAAGATAAATATTTCATATCATCACCACACAGAGAATAATACTCGTTTACAGCCAACAGAAACCTGTATGCCGCGTGCAGGTGCTATCCTTTTTCCCCAACCTGCCCCTCTAGCCCGCCCGATTTACCGGTGCCCGATTTACCGATCGGTGTAACTAAATATGGGGTAGTACAATTTTTAAGTCACCCTTCTGCTCATTTTTTTTCGGCATCTTAAACGTGTTCACTCAAAATTTTGGAGAATTCGCTTCAATAGTTCACATGTTATCGAAGGTCAAATGCACAGACAAATAGATTCATTTTACTTTCTTAATGGCAATTTTTGTGACAAAATAACTGGTATTGTGGGGCCCTGATACAAAAAATGTGAATAAATCTTGTTCATAAATATAGTAAATCACTTCCTCTAACACATTGTGTAGTCAGAATCCACATTTTATGGGTCCTGACTTTGTGTAGGGTAAAATTGGTCGCCTGCAAAACGTCTGTCCGTCTTCGTGCAACGCTAAGAGCCTAAACCGTTCACACGATTTTTTCCAAAACAGGTATTCCCCCATTGATCTCACCGAATTCGAGGCCCAGAGACTTTTAAGCGAAAATGTAGTTATTCCGCACAATGAAAGGAGACGTAGAGTCATTGTCAGCGGCCACACAAGTAGCGGATGCCAAGTCGAATTTGTCGAACTCTAAGACACGCCATGGAACTATCAAGAATCACCTATTTGTTTGCATTAAATTTTAATACACTACTAATTTAGTGGAAACCATTTTTCAGTATTTTTGTTTCTCGTCGATTACTATTCTTATAAAGAGAAGGCGTTTGTTACTTCATACAGAAACACTTGTCTTAAGTTATTGTTAAAATATAATAATTATCAATATTTTTTATCAATATAATTTTATACATCTCATTTTTATACATCTAATTATTTACTCTACATGTACTATTTACTTTTGATTTGCATAAATTTATAATATCGATTCCATTCGTTTTTTGTTATAGTTCTTAAGACCTGTGTGTACCTTTTGAAATGTTGGATTACAATAATAGTTCCATTACATTTGGCAATATATTATTTTTGAGTATGCTGTTTTAATATCAGTACAGTAGTAAGGCCGTTCACGAATGGTTTAAATGCCAGAAACGTGGAGATGAAAGAAATCTGAATACCAATTATCATTAATACCAAATTTATTTAATTGCATTTTATATGGAAATCATATCGATGTTAATTTCTTTTAGCTTCAGCAAGATCGAAATTGTTAAAACACAAAACATTAGTCGTATTGTGTTTAACTAATTTAGATAGAAAAGTTGATAAACCAAACTATATCAAGAAAATGAATAAAATTACAATATTAAAAATAATTATTTGAAAACAAACACATAGTTCCCCCACCAAAAGTTCTCTAAAGAACAGGGTTTCTTGTAAAATCCAATCGAATCGTCTGTTATAAGGGAGACACCCCTTCCAAAACCTCCACAACGCCTACGCCACCTCAGCTCTCCAGGTGGGACACGAAGGATCATCTGGGTACACGGCAGACAGGGCGGGCGCAGGGGCGGGGCGGGGCGGGCGCAGGGGCGGGGGCGGGGGCGGGGGCGGGGGCGGGCCGCGGAGATTTGTAGGCCCAAGGCCGCCCTCCGTCTCCGCACGCGAGCTATTGGAAATCCATATTTAATACTCGCACGTGTCACGGGAGTTCCCGCCGACCGGCGGCGCGGCAAAGAGGATATTGTACTGACGTCAACGCGGTGCCTTCTCGTCCGCAGCCGTCAATGGAAGGGCGTGGTGTCGAGCAGACGCCGCGATATGAACACGAGGGAAGAGGGGGAGGGAAAAGTGAAATGGTGGATAGTGAGAAGTGGACAGTGGAAACGAGGAATGCTAAACAGGCGAATTATTATAACTGTTATGGAGTTCGTTGACAAACTTTCGTAAACTCTACACGTATTGTGTATTGGTGTAGTTGTCAGCATGTGAAAAGTATCAAAAAATAATAAATAGAATATGAATATTCAAAGTATTGAAATGCATTATTGTTTAAGTTATAATAATAAGAATAAATCGGTAAATATTTATTATTATTTCTAATACAATAAATTTAGTTACTAAACTGTTCATCATTATGTTGCTATATTTTCTTTACATATTTGGTATTTTATTTATCTTGATTTTAGATATTTCGTAGTCTTAAAAATTGTTTTTAACTCAATTTTCTTAACACCAAGTGGACAAAGATGAAAAAAGGAAGATTTTGCGCGGTCCATGCCCCGTTTGTTAGAATACTACTCCAGCATTTGCCTGTTGTTGGTGAACGCCCGGAAAACTACCGATCAGAGCAGCTGGTCGCTAGAATTATCTTTCAGACAGTTACTGAATTCGAACGCGCTAAGAAATCAGTATTGAAAATTCGCCATCGTCAGGACTGGAACCCTAGAATCTCGTGGACGAAGCGTATGTGATTACTGAAACTATCAGCTGGGAAACATAGAAAATTACAAATGTGATGATGTTCAAATGGGAAAGCTAATCATGCAACAATCCATGCATCATATGGAAATCTTCTCTGCAGCATTGGGATTGTGTACTTGGACCTTCCTCCAATTCCCTCCGTCACATTTTACTTTTGTAACTTATTTTACTTTATTTGAGAAATAGAGACCGGTAATGAGAATACTGCTGTTACTTAAAACCGGAGAGTCGGCGTGCTGCCATCTGTCGTGACAAAAGGAAGGATTATTAGACAAGTGTGTGGAGCGAGCGGGAACAGTTCTCTGTCAGTCTACTGCAGTGTGAGAATTGTTGAACTTCATAGCAATAGTGCAAACGCCATAACGTCATGTTTACAAAGGTAGAGTAACGTTCGTGGCTTAAAATTGAAGTGGCACGAGGTCGGAGTAAGCAAGAATGTTTTCAGGGACTGCGTAAAGCATATGATGATGCAGAGTTCCCATACTCCACAGTCGCACCCGTATAACCCCCATACAAGACAACCTCACGTGGAGACCTCTTGCTCTGCCAGCAATGGGAGATTCTGGAACATATACCATACTCACCCGATATGAGTCCCTGTGATTATAATCTCCTCAGCAAAATAAAAGAATCACTGCGAAGAACCCGGTATAATACCAGAGAAGAAATTATTCGTACTATGTATAGGGCTGTCAATATGGGATATCAACAGAAATAGACGCGGAGATGGTTTACGATGTCTCCTAACATTTTTGTCAAAAGGTCGTTAATAACGGGAGCGATTATATTATAAAGTGTGTAAATGTAAATACCACTGGCAATAGTCATTTCAGAGAAAAAATCTAATTACTTTTTACCCAAATCTTGTATGTGTGATATTTCAATAAGTCAGAAAACATATCAATTTTGTTTTAGATTAAAATAGCCAATATTTTGAGATCCGATTCGACACTTCATGAATACTAACACAGGAACGTACTGTCTTGGCTAAGTATTGTGCTTGTTCACACAGATTAAAAGTCTTCATTTCGAGTGATATTATTAACGAATCAGTTTCAGAATTTAATACATTGTCACGGATAGATAGATGTAAGTAAATTTGCCAATCACTTTATTTTTGCTGCTATTCAAAACTTGTACTTGTCTTTTCTTACTTTGTCAATAAACATATTAAAACAATAAAATTGACTTTCCTGAGTAAAATCGTCTACTAGTTTCTCTTGTTAAACGGTACAGATAGCCTAGGAATATATCTTATTTTACTTTATTCCGGAATGACTAACTACCTATATATTAAGAGTATATTTTTTTCAGTAAAATTTAGTAGCAATTTACTCAAATACATTGCTTTGTATGTAATTTCATTCCGACAATGAAAGTCGTGATAAGGCTACGGAAAGAGGGCAGTGGGGCAGAGATTTAGCCCAGAGGGGTCTGCTGCGTGTCTGTGAGGGATATCGGTTAAAGAATTAGCAGCGGACCATCACTCAAGCACAATGATATTGTCAAGCCGCTTGAAATAGATTTACTCGCATCTCGACCTGACGCCGAACAAATTGCTGGCGTTGACGAAGAGAAATGACACCGTGTTTCGAGAGAACATTCATAATTTGAGAAAATCACTTATCGATTACACATTTCCGGGGAAATTGGAGTGATTATATTTCGAAATGACGATGGAGGTAAAGGTCAGTGTAATTTCGTAATATTATGAACACCTGGGGAGAACAAAATTGTATGTCAGCGTTTTTAAAAGGTCATCTAAAACGAAATATTGCAGGTCACCCAATGCAAGTGACAAAATATTTTCATTCTTAAAAAAGTGTTTATTATTCATTGGCGCTTCTCTAAAAGAGAAATTACTGAAGTAATTGCAGATAAAAGTAACATTTATTAGCTACAATATTTTCAGATTAAAAATGAAGCACAAATTATGATGAATTTACGACCAGCTGCTAGATGCTATGGGATCAGAAAAGTTAAAATAATCGGTCAAATCTAAAATAGGTTTAATGTAAGAGAATTCTTTACACAGACAAATACCTAAATTTGATTTGAGACACAGATGCATGGGTTTTGTAATCTAATTTTCCTTCAATCAAATGTATGATTTCAAAATATTTAAAAATATTTCAAAAACTGAACAAAAAGTGAATTCCATCATAACTCTTGTTCCTAATAGGAATAACCTCTTTTTTCATGTTTTGATCGCCGCTATTTTTCACTGTTTATAATGTTTTTCGGTTTGTGACAAATATGAATTATATTAATAAGCCACCATTTCTCACGCCTACTTGTCAGAACATTCAGAAGAGGTGTAATTTGTTTTGTTTCCCTCCCGTAAGGCATGGTGAAGAGCAATGAATCAATGGGGGATCGATCCCGCCACGCACGCTTCGCGGAGCGCTTGAAAATCCCAGCCGTCGCCCGAGTGAGTGGGCCACCACAAACTTCGTTTGCGGAAATCCGGTCCCCCGCGTGACGGCGCGGCGCCGGCATATCGCAGGCGCGGGAGCCGAGCCGCCCGACTTATATCGGCTTATGCCACCCTCCGAACCTCCCCTCGCGAGTTCTTTGAGGCACGCCGCCCCCTCCTGCGCGCGCCGCCGCCCCCGCTCCCCCGTCCCGAACTCGCGACCGCTCCCGCCACCGCCCCCACCCCTGCCGCCTCCTCTGCTCCCGCTCTCGCCGTTCCCGCTTCCGCCCACGCCAGTCAGCTTGTGGCGTCACAGACTCCGCCCTGACGACCCGCTACCACCATCGCCCCCGCTGCCGCCCACACTCCTGTCGCCTGCTCCTCTCCCGCTGTCGCCGTTCCCTCCCCCGCCCTCTCCCACCGCCCTCGCGGTCCAGCTTCTGGCCGCCCCGCCACCACCATCAACGCTCCGCCGCAGTTAGTGCCACCCCACGGCCGTCCCCGCCACCGACATCTCCACCGGCACCTCGGGCACCGCCCCCGCTGTCCCCTTTGCCGCCGCCATCACCTTCTCCTCTCCCACCGCCAAGGCGGTCTCCGCCCCCGGCGTCCCAGCCCCCGCTGTCCCAGCTGTCCCCGCCGCCTCCGCTCCGCCACATTCGAAACCGTGACCATCTCCGCCGACGCTATCGTCGCTGATACCGTCTCCATCCCCGTCGCCGGCCCTGTTACTGCTACTCATGCGGTCGCCGCCGGCCCAGCCGCCGTCTCCGCCACCGCCGCCACTGATCTTTGTGTGGAGACCGCCAAAGGGACCTCAGGCAAAGACGTAGTAGCAGCTGCTGGAATTGGCAGATGATTGAGATGTATTGAGACATGTGATGGGGATGGAAGATGAATTCATGGTATTTGTAATTTATGTTACGATGAAGTGTGGATCTTTTTTATTTATTTATTTTCGCAAATGAAATTTGTTCCAAATCTGTGCTGATATATTTCTTAAAATTTTCAATTGTAATATTATAAATTTATAAAAATAAATAATTGAAACAAAAATAAAGAAGATTAAAAGTAAATTCGGAAAGCAAATAATTGAAAAAAATTGATTAAATATACAAGTTATAATAATTTTCTTCGATATAATATTTTTTGACATTCTTGAAAATTTCGAACATTCCTGAAATTTTGGCGAAACATTGATGTGGTGTGTCATATAATATACTGTAAAATAACTACTGTAAAATGTTAGTGCTTTCATTCAAAGTATGTTCGAAAGTCATATAATGTAGTCCCCACTATTAATATAGTATCATTTTTGTATTCCAGCATTATAAACGACCTTTTCTGTTGCAAAAAATCGTTCATAATCGGACTTTTTAGGCCACAAATGATGACGAATTAGATATTTTGGCACGAACGATTGCGTCATCACACTTTCAGCCAATCGCAGCGAGAAAATCGGGAAGAGGTAGAGATAAACAAGCAACAGCCGGTCACAGTTTTCGCGCACGGATGTCAAGTATCCGAGACACCACAGGAAAGTTGTTTGGCAAAATTAAGTTTGATTTTCTTAGAAATTTATAATGCTGTCACACAAAAAATAGCGTGTGCAATTCGTTTATAATGTTGCTTTTTTGCATTCGTACAAATTTGAAAACTCGCTTCTAACGTCGCTCGTTTTCAAAACATGTACCCATGCAATAAAGCTTAAAATTATTAACTAATTGCATAAACTACTAATAATTATATCCAGTGAGTGGCGCTGGTCCTCCCCTACTGGATCCTGAGATCAGGTGCCGAGCTACACGGTGTAGAGTAGTTTCCCCTTGAGGAATCTCATTCTAGTGGGGCACCGCCTCAACCGAGACAAGCTCTAAGCTTCGAATGGTCTCCTAATGCGTGTGGTAGAGCAGTGCAAGAAAGAGTGTGTGTGCGTGTGTGTGTGTGTGTGTAAGATGAAAGAAAGGAGAAGTATAAGGAAAGCAAATCTCGCACGGTTTCCTTTTGCTAAAGTTCTGCTCCGGCATTCGTGCATGAGAAGTTAACTGATTATATGCGCTAAGACTCAGAAGCGATGATTATTGTAATGTTTAAGTTATCTGTAATGGCTAACAGAGTACTGATGAGTGTTGTGAGGGTTGTAAATCTCAAGCAGATGGAGATACTAATGGTAACTACACTGCGATTTTCTCAACTCTGCCCCTGACGGGAATCACCTTTTCATGGGCAATCGGGAGCTTGAACGTCACCATAGTGACATCACTGTAGCGACATATAAGCTCCCAATTAGATGGCAGCAAAACAGCTGATTCCTGTCAGGAGCGGAGTTAAGAAAATCGCAGTATAGTGGTGAATGACAGAATGTAAGAACTACAGAATGTAACAGACCTTCCTTTATTAGTTTTCTATATCTTTGGTCTCGGCTAGGTATTCGGACTTGCCACATAACCTTGCCAGCTGCCATCTATGGCCCCTCAAAGTAAATTTTCTTGACATTTTCTTCATTTTCCGGTTTCAATATAGTAGAACGGAAATATTATTTTAAGAATATTAAATAACTGTAAAAAATCGTCCTAAACGGTAATTTTCTTAAAAAATTTGGAGTCGTTTTTAACAAAATGGAGTTTAAGCGTTTCTGTAAATTCGAAATTTGAAGCACTTTTCTACAGAACATTTTTGTTTTCGAAAACTTCATTAGAAGTCTTCTGAAGCACTTTAACTCACAAATGCAATAGTGTTTACAAATTATTGGAAAATACCATACGGTGTGAGAGATTTTTAAAACAATTACATTTGTGTAATTTTTGAAAAAACAAGCAAATACCCCAAAATAAACATGACGTCATATTAAAGAGTGCAATTAGCTCTATCCGAATAGTTTGAAGAAAAAATTGGATCCATTTATGAGACAATGGTGTTTGAGCGTTTCTGAAAATGTGGAATTTTGATCTAGTTTTTCCAGAAAACTTTATTTTCCGAGAAACTTTTTATGACATTATTTAAAGCACATGTTTTCATAAATATAATCAGAACAAATCACCACTAATGTCAATATTAATGACGTGAGAGATAAGTCATAAAAAGTATATTTTTGTAATTAATATAATTTGAAAAAACGAAAGGTTAGAAAAATTGGACGTATACGTCATCTCATAGAGTATTTTTAGCATTATCGCTACCGAAAGTTTAAAGGAAACATTTGTGGCCGTTTTTGAGAAAATCTTGTTTTTGTTATATTTTAAAGTAGCACATATTTCACGCAATATTGCGCGAAAACCACTAAAATTTTCAACAAAATATACATAACCTTAATGAAAGAACTCATTTTGGAGAACAACTTTTCTTTAAAAGAAAAAAATCTCAATCTTCAATTTTCTAGTTGTAGGAAGACGCCGAAAAAATTCCGACTTTTCCAATTTTCGAAAAGTTAACCGTAAAAATCGGACATATGCCACATTTTTGTCTTATTCTATTGTTACAAGGAATTTAAAGAAAAAAATGTGGAGCCATTTTTGAAAACATTTTTAAAATGTCCGGGGGCTTCATGTAAATTACCGCCAAATTTTAAGGAATGTTTTTCAAAATCGCGGCGCCTCGAGTGGAGCCAGATCGACAGGGGTTTCACCATTTTGAAAAAAAATCGTACGTATTGTTTAGGCGCTAGTGTTGTTCACAGACTGACGGGCAGACGGTCAGGTGGGCGGGCGGAGAGACGGACGGGCGGGCAGACAGACGGACAGACACACAGACGGCCGGCCGAATGGCAGGTTTGAAAAACACATTTTTTCGGTATCAGGAGACCCCAAACGTGTATTTCCATTGAAATCTCGAAATCGATTTTCTGCAGTATTACACAACTTTCCTTATACGACGTACGCGTACATTGCTCCGTATATACGTATGTATATGGGAAAGTAAAAAGTGACAATCATGGTTGAACTGTGATGGAGGTAGCGCTGACAATATTTTCCAAGAAGGGAAAGAATGAAAACCGTGTAGTACGAGTATGTATTTGTATGCACGATTGTAATTGACTCAACGATAAGAAGATACAAAAGAACCATGAAGAAACAGTAGCATTTGTATACTAACACCCCAAACTCACCATATTGAATGCTCGGAAATTGCAGTAGCTGGTGCAACTCCGAGTAAAACCCCATATATCCAGATTTTGAAGCACTATGGAATATTAGCAATAGGATTTTGGAGACCTTTTGTTGCTGTAGTGGAGGTGACGAGAAAGGGAAGGGTGGTGATGGGTCAGGCAGTAATGAGTGTGGTAGGGTGAAAGAAGAGGGTGAAAAGATGGAGGGTAGCGGGAAGCAGCCATGTTGGAGTGATGGGAATGGCGGTCATGGCTGAAATTATGCGAGTAGTTGCCACCCGGGGTGGTGAGGAGGGGGAACGGAGTAAGGCGAGGTCAGCTGGAACTGCTGTCAAGAGGCGGGTAAGGGTGGTAAATGGCAGTAAAGGAGTGGGTGGTGGTAAGAGAGGTTAAGGGGGCGAGTAAGACTGTAACAGGACGTATATATGGGGAGGGTAAGGGAACTGAGCATTGAACGGGAATGAGGGGGGGGACTATATGGCGGAGATAGTAACTCGAAGGGGTCCAGAGAAGAGGCGGGGAGAAGTGAAGCGGGAAAGGGGAGCTAAGTGGCAAGGGACATGGAGGCGTGGCGGTCGGCAACGATGTCCTGGGCTGCGGTGGGAAGGCGGCAGGGTGTCATCAGGGCGGCAGGGTGGAGGCAGGATGTCATCAGCGTGGTGATAGCGGGGTGTCAGCGGGGTGGCTGAGTGTCGGCGGAGGAGGAGATGGCAGGGCGTCGGGGCCTGGGGAGTGGCGGATTAAGTGAGAAGCGAGGAGATCGAAAGAGCCGGTGAGGATGGAGGGAGATGGAGGAAGGCGAACACAGTTGGGACAGCTGGTTAGGAGAGGATAAAAGGGGTAAATGGCTGGAAGTGAGCGGATGGTGGTAAGAGTAAGACGCAGGTAAATGGGTAGTGATGGTGATGGGTAACGGGATGGGTAAATGGGCGGTGAGGAAACGGAGTGGAGAACGGGAATAAAGGGCAAACAGAGGAGATGGAGACGCAAATTAGTCGTCTGGAGAACGGGCAGAGACAAGGGAAGCAGGAAAGGGGAACAACGTGGCAGGTGGCATGGCGGCGCGGTCATCCGCAACAATGTGGCGAGACGCCTTTGGCGGCAAAACGGTGGCAGCGGGGTGGTGACGGGGATACGGGGAGGCACGAGGGTGGTAGCAGGATGTTGGCGGGGTGGCATCAACGAGGCGACGGTGGTGCGGCAGCCCGAGGGCAGGGCGGCGGGCGGAGAGGCGGGCGGAGAGGCGGGCGGAGAGGCGGGCGGAGAGGCGGGCGGAGAGGCGGGCGGAGAGGCGGGCGGAGAGGCGGGCGGAGAGGCGGGCGGAGAGGCGGGCGGAGAGGCGGGCGGAGAGGCGGGCGGAAAGGCGGACGGAGAGGCGAGCGGAGAGGCGGGCGGGGAGGCGGGCGGAGAGGCGGGCGGAGAGGCGGGCGGAGAGGCGGGCGGAGAGGCGGGCGGAGAGGCGGGCGGAGAGGCGGGCGGAGAGGCGGGCGGAGAGGCGGGCGGAGAGGCGGGCGGAGAGGCGGGCGGAGAGGCGGGCGGAGAGGCGGGCGGAGAGGCGGGCGGAGAGGCGGGCGGAGAGGCGGGCGGAGAGGCGGGCGGAGAGGCGGGCGGAGAGGCGGGCGGAGAGGCGGGCGGAGAGGCGGGGGGAGAGGCGGGCGGAGAGGCGGGCGGAGAGGCGGGCGGAGGCGGGTAGAGGCGGGCGGCGGCGGTGGACGGCGGCGGGCAGCAGAGTGGCGGGGCGGAGCGAAAGATCGTGGAGAGGCGGTGGCGATGGGGCCTGGCTGAGGGGGTGTGGTCGAAGCGAAGGTCCCTGCGGCCGCTGGACAATAGAGGCCCAATCTCCTCGGGGCAGCGCCTGCGGCGATGAGCTTCCGCCCGTATCAGTTTTCCAGAATGAGATTTGATAAAACGGCGCCCCTTCGTGAGCGGAACGCGGATGCGGTCGACGCCAAAGGAACGGCGCTGGGGGATGCGAGCGTGGTGGCAGCGCTGGCAATGGAAACGGTCTCTCACACATTTGGAACAAGTGTGATATGAGTGACCGGAAGGCCTGTAGTGATGATGAAAATTGAAAAAAATGTGTCTTGTATGGATAACGTAGATACAATTTGTGAGTCATTCGGCTCTGTATTGAATGTTATATCTCGGGAGGTGGCAGTGTTCCCTTTCCACTCGAATATCATATCCGGAGCCGACCTTCATGTCAGTTTTCCCCTCTCCAGGAATCTGCCACGGATGGACCTCATCTCGCCCGCACAGGCTCTAATCTCCCTACACGCGTCACAGTGCAGTGTGTAGTATATGTGAAAGATGAGTAAGTTGGGAGAACAAAAATTAGGGAGGAAAGATCTCGCGTGATCCCTAGCCTGTTTTTACGGATCTGATCTGACTTTTTCCTAGTACTGATTAGAGAAATTACGGAAAACTACCGATCAGAGCAACCAGCTGTTGGAATTCTTCTCTAGAGATTGTATTGAACCCATCTACCTAGCCGAAAATCGGAACTCAAACACTAGGACCCCCGTTTACCGATGCTGCGAAGGAATAGATGCCGCAGAGATTTTGCTGCCGGTGAAAAATGTGTCGTCTATTGCAATCTTGAAAGTGCTGTGGGATTTGTCGGTCTGGGACCAGTAGTCATTTCTGGTTCTAAGACGTTGTAGAGCTGAAGGCATTGGAGTAATGACAAGAGTGACGAATTGAAGGGGAGTGTAGGTAATAACAACCGGATAAGTGGGAGTGAGGAGTCTTGAGGGGGGAGCGGCAGAAAGATGAACTGATGTGATGGGGGCGGAGAGTGGAACAGCGCTGGGCGAACGGCAGAAAGTGAAGGGACATAGCACGCCACGCGGGGGAGGCGAGTCGCAAAGATGAAGGGGGCGCGGCCGACAAGGCGCTTTCGAGCGAAAATGAAAGCGAGGGGTAAAGGGGGGAGTGAAGACGGTGGTGACGGCAGCGCTACTCTCAAGACGCGGTGTCCTTCGCCCTTCGTGGCGCCGGACGTTTGATGAAGCCCGCCGTCAAGATGCTCGTCCAGTCCACTGCGGCCCCAAATAGAAATCGGCCTGGCGGGCAAAAGCCCTTCTCCTGCTAAAGCCGAGACGTCTTGAGAGAATTTCGAGAGGGGGAGTCCAACATGTGTAGGAACATTGATTACCTAGTGACCTGAAAAAAACTGAGACTTCAACAAACCAATTTTTATTTACGACACGGGGATTACGACGTTTAGTTGATTTATTAATATAAAATAATTTATTTTTTTCACGTAGCAATAATCTTTCTGGATTTTTAAGTCGCAGAAATATGATATGATGCAATTAAAATCTTTTATTTTAGAGCAGTAACTTTAAAAATAAACGTTATTTAGTATTTTGACTAAAAACTCAAAACACAGTAACGATACACAAAACATAAAGAAATAAAATGGAAATCTGTATTTTGAAAAGTGATCAATGGATGTAATGAGCGAATTGCTGCGCATTTGCAGGCGGGAGAAGTATGCTTGATTGGATTTTTAGTAAAGACAAGAGTAAATGACATGGTTTAAGCAATAGCATAAGTAATGGAGGGGAGGGTCAAGTTTCTCTAAAACGGTAATAAACTGATTCAATCTGAGCAAGGAGGGTCAGCTGAAAAGAGAAGCTATACAGACGTGAAATATTCAATATTGATAAATAGCGTGATCACAGCCTTTTGTGTATTGGTTCGTTAGTGCATACAAAGTTCAACAAATTTTGTTAAAAATAAAGGCAGTCATGACGAAAATTTATATTTCTCAAAAAATCTACTTGTTATCATTTGAAGTTATTCGAGTTCCCATAACATTAAAATTAAAAATGTTCACCACATTGTTCTGATTTCAAAATATGTGAAGCACTTTTTTTAAAAATATGTCTTTTGTTGATTACTAAATATCTCTACTTCAATGAAAATACATGTGTCATTGTGCTGGAGAACACCGACAAGATAATATATTGCGAGGACTGCACGAGGCCGCAATTTTTTCCACACAAGAACCCCTTCACTATGATCAGTCTGTTCCATCCCATTCCCCACCCGAGTCCCCGAACTGGGGAATCCATATATCATCACCAGATCCGTGAACGCCTAACATACACAATGGGACTGATGCTCATTCCGACGTCCTCCCCTTTTCCTGCCGTCCTTCAACGTCAATATTAGCGCGCGCTACGTAAACCCAAACAGCGCCAATTTCCGCTTCTAGCTGCGCACGTTTCGTACTACGGATAGTACTCGTCCCCTCCCGAACTCATCTTGCCGAACACGCCGAAATCTGTCATCAAGCGGCTTTCGCGAAGCCAGCCGTGAAGCGAACCGCATTGTTCATTGCTTTCTGCCGCGTTAGCGCACCCAAGCACGACGCCGTAAGCCGTGCAGTACGTCCTGAAATTAGATTAGTGTAAGCTCTGAATGCCGTTGTCAATATAGACAACTCTAATTAGTTTGAAGGTTAAATGCCCTGGAAAGCCCCTACCGATAGCCGTGGTTATCAATTAGGAGCCTTTGGGACGGGTGTAGGGGGAGGTGTGTGTGTGGGGTGGATTCATTGACTTGTTGAGAAAGGGGTACATCAATGGATAAAGTAAGTCGTAAGTCATTTTCAGTGTAAGAAGAGAATTTCATGTATTAACTGTTCATGAAAAAGTTGCCAGCACTCAAGTGTAGAATTTATGAAATTATGAGTTTTATCTTACTTCTTAAAATAATTCATTTAAACAATTGTAATGTGCTTTTCAGCAAAACTTTGAAATGTGATTTTTTTAAGGTGGTATCAGTACACAATTCATAAGTGATAGCCCAATTTATTTTAAAGTAGAGCTATTATAACATGCCAACATGTGGCACGAAATGACCTTTGAAATAGAAAACATTTGGCAAGCAAGCGATAGTCTTTATATAAAACTAAGTTGGAGCACATTCAGTTGCACAGGTTCTATTGTTATATTTTTATTTAATGTGCATTTTGAACGTATTAAAAATATCATACTGTCTTGTAAGAATATCTTAGCAATTACTGCTTTCCGTTGTATTTCGAACATATTTAAGAGAGTTATATTACATACCACTACTAATACAGCAACTACTATTGTTCGCAATAGTTTTGAATCATTTATCTACTTTCTTTGTATTGTATCCCATTTTTAAAATGTATGCCTTCTTGCTCGACTAGAGAGTCTTTCATGGGATGTTTTTTTCACATAAAAAGTCCTACTTTCTTGGAAACGCTATCAATAAGGCATGAGAGGTTTGCAACTCCAATATGATTCTAAATTACATTAAATTTATTTTAGATTGAAATAGAGAAAGTATGCGATTGTATTAAGGAGTTGAAGGTATTTGAATTAATGTTTAAAAAAAATTTATATTACGTGTGGACAGACTACTTTTTTTCACTGTTAAACAAGAAGGAACTTGGGATGAATGCAGTTGCTGTAAAAATACTTGCCAATTTTGCTACACTTTCTTCTATTTTTTCCATTTTCATTTCCCTTTTAATTAGTTAATTGGTAATGGATCAGGGAGCATTTAGAGTAGTTCTTTGAAATTTGAAAATAAAAGGCCAAATTTGACATGCGTGTTATCGCAACCGAAAAAACCTCTTATAAATAACAAATGGTGTATTAATTAATAAGCAAAAATGTTTGTAACCCGGTATTTATTTTATCATTTATTAGTTGACACCAGATGCCTTCGTTCTCGATAACCAAATTTTTCGCCAGCCATGACAGTTGTGCCGCACGGCCGCGTCGCGTCGCAGAATCCCCTCCCTTTCGCCTCTCGAATCAGTCAATGGCGCCCTCGCCTGGCGGTGACGGCCGCTTCCCGTCCTTTGGTGCCCCGCGCCTGTCACCGAGGGGGGGGGCGGGGAGCGGGGGACGGGGCGCCGAGGTGGTCAACACAATGCGCGAGGCGGTTGTGGGGGTGCAGACGCTTGGGTCAGATGCGACTGCGTGCGGGGACAAGTGTGATGTTTGAACCTTTAAAAGCAACGCAAAGCGTTGGACGATGTAGACGTCAGAGTGGGAAAATGCAGATAGCAGTAACGGAGGAGAGCGTGAGGAGTGAGGAGAAAGAATTTATTTATTTCAAGAGTATTAAATACTAGCGTCATTAGTTCCGTGCGTGTTATATCCCTGGAGATGGCAATGCTCCTCTCTACTGAGGATAAGACGACACACCGACTTGTGGAGTTTCCCACCTCCAGACATCTCGCCAGGAGAGCACAATTCCAGTGTGCTCAAGACAACTAGTCTCTACTGGTCTCCCGACATGTAAGTTTGTACCGTGCATGCAAGTGTAAGAGCATATTGTATGTCAGAGGAGGGAGGACAAGGATGAGGAAGGAAAAGTCGCGTGATGTGTGGCTCGTATGTTAGACCACTATACTGCCCTTCGCATGTTTTTTATTGCAGACACAATGAAAACTACCAATAAGTTCAACCGGCTGTTTGAATTCTCCAGCCAGTGGTTGAATTATTGCACCTAGCTAGAACTGAACTTCTAGGGTTCAACCGATTTGAACCCTAGGACCTTCCAGTCAATGACGCTGCAGAGGTACCGATGTTGCAGATGATATTGCAGCACTTAGGATAGGAGTGAAAGAGGAGAAGAGTTAGAGATGGAGACGAAACAGGAACGTACTGTTGTGAAAACTCAAATGAATAAAATTGCGGAAGGCAAAAAAAAGGATATAGGAACAGAAGGGAGGTACTTTTTAGAAGTACAAGCATTGTATAAAAGTGAATAGAAGACAATGACGGAGAGAGAGAGACGGACAGTGACAGAGTGACATGTAAGTGAAATGTAGTGTGAGGAGACGTGGGGTACTTTTTCACAGACGAACTGAGTGCCACAGCAAGTGATGGACAGGGTGAGAAGTGCAGTAAAGTAAAACTTGATAGATGAGGATAAAGAAAAACAGGACCCGAATAAAGCGAGGCGTGAATTAAACGTGAAGGAGAGGGGTAACAGAAATAGCTCGCGAGTTGAAACGTCCAGGATCAAGCCAACCCCAGGGAGGAGCGAAGTAGGACTTCCCAAGAGATGGGGGAAAGGGCAGAGGGAGAGCGCGGTGTTTCGCCTGCCTCCACTGGCGCTGTGGCGCGAATTTCATCAAGAGTGCCGGATGGGCCTAGGGCGGAGGGGGTGGGGGATCCCTAATTGGGTCAACGGCCGCCGCGGGCGCTCGCGTCGTCAGTACAGCGTGCAATTAAGTGGTGCGGGAGAACTGACTGGCAGGTCGAAGAAGGGACAAAGGACGTCGAGCCGGGGTACAAGGTGAGACAAAAGGCGAGGAATGGATTCCGTCAATCACGAAACGCCAAGAAGCGGAAGTCAAAGGGCTTAGCCGATTGCGAAGAGTAGTACGTAAATTGTTATAAATGATGAGGGGGATAAAGAGGGGAAACAAGTTCGTGACGATTACTTTTAAAGAAATGACCTTATCTCCTTGGGGGTTGTATGATACAAATTAATTATAATAAATAATGAAATAGAAATGTGGCAAAATATCGAATATGCCACGAAGCTCCCAAGAAATCAACATAATGCTGTAAAATATGTTAAGAAATTTTCAAATACTTATTTAATTTATATCAACATGCATTTGCATCAAATAAACACGTCTGCTTTTTAGAAGGAGTTCGTCACAAAAAATACGAACATGCATGAGAGTGCACAAGATCACAAGAAAACAAAATCAATTATGAAAAATTTAAACAATAAGAAATAAACGTGTGGACAATACAGTGAAGCAATTTTTTTTATTGGCTACGATATCTCACAATTGCGAGAAAAATTATGTGTTATGAAAAAATTTTACAGGTCTAGTATTGAGGAAATGATTGCATTAAGAAAGAACTGCCTTGTTTTAATATTTATTGGTTCAAAGATTGAAAAGTAGAATAGGCCCTAAAAAATTAATTTTCTTTTTTCTTTCTTTTAATAATTTTAAGTCCCCTAAACTGCAAATGTTACGAGCGACTAAAACAATAATAAAATGCAATAAAAAATCTGAGAAAATATAAATATTTTACAAAATTTTATCACTTTTTCTTGATTATTCGATGATAAAATGGTATTACAGTTTTCATTTCCTACGTAATCTTCTCTATCTTGATTGTGGATGGGACATTCCAGAAGGATGTGGCTTATTGATAAAACAGTATTGTAGATGGTAAGATGGGTTGTGTAACTATTGAGAAAGACTTGATCTAATTCTTGACAGAGCAACAGGTTCTTGACGATTATTTGAGGGTTTTATTACATGTCCAAAGAAGTTAGGAATATTTTTTAGGTTTACTGGATTTTTCATTTTACCATGTTGATTTTCTTATTTTCAAAATTCGGGACGTATTAACGAAAGTGGGGCGTATACTTTTATCAAGCAAGCTTTGCTCTATTCAAGCACAATATTTAAATGAAACGAACGCCATTTTTAAGAATATTGTGTTAGAGCATTTTTCAAAATGTACCATTGTGTGCATTTATCTTTGAAAGTTTCGAGATTTGAAAACACGTTCATAAAATATGATTTAAATCATTTGTCGGTACAATTGCATTGAAGTAGGCAATACACCTGTAGTGTACCGTTTGGAAAAATACCGCATATGTCAATTGATTTAGTGAATTGTGCACGTTCCGCACAAAACCTATAATGAAACAATTAGGAACCGTTTCTCCAGAAAATCTATTTTATTACTTTTTTATTTTCTTTGTATTATTCCAAGATTAATAAGATAAATTCAAAATTACACCAAAACACATTACACTACTGATATTTTGAATAACGGGTGCACAACATTACAAAATGTTCCAATAACGAAAGTTTAATTGCTTTAAAACTACACGACTAGATTCAATAATCAAGTGATAAAACAGAACCACCAACCTAAGCAATTTTCGAAATATCAGAGCTGTGAATTGAAATCGAATATTCCCTATATTTGTAAGTCCAGAGACATCTATTCGAGCAAACATTTTAAAGAAAAATGTTGAGTCATTTTGAAAACATTTAAGAGAATGTTCTTCTGGGTTAATGTTAAGTATCCACAAAAATGTAAGGCTACGTTTCAAAAGGTCTCGAGTTCGGTCAGATTGATCAGAGAATCTGCTTTGGAGAAAATCTATGGTTCTGGCATTAGTGTTGTTCTCAGAAAGACGTATGGACGGACAGACAAAAGTACAGACACGCAGGCAGACAGTCAGAGAGATGGAAAGAGAGGTGAACAGAGTGAGAGGGGAGAGGGGGAGAGAGAGAGAGTGGAAGAGAGAGAAAAAGGGGCGGACGTTTAAAAAACACTTTCAGGGCCAAGGAAAATGAGTATTTTTGTCAAAATATTACAAATAATTTGTGTAACATTTTATTCCTCTCTATTCTACGTGTAAGATAAAGTTAACAAAAAGGAGCTAAAAATAAGCAAAGAGCTGCATCAAAATTCGTTCTACGCCAGATAACCTTAACGACAAAAGAACTACAAGGCCCCCAAAAAGACGAAAAAGCCAGAAAAGACAGCGCCCAAAAGTTCGGTTAATAATAAAACACTATTGGGAGCCCCTCTCTGCCCTCAGCTCGGCGCAAATTAAGAAAGAGCGGCCGAGTGATTGGCTAATTATGTGATCGGGCGAAACGCTCGGGGCGCGATAAATAATCGAGAGGGTCGCGTGAGGAAGGGCGACAGGCGACCAAAACGCCACGGCTCGGCGGTGGGGTCAAAATCGGAAAACCTGGTCAAAAGTTGAATAACTGGACTGTTCCATACACCATTCAAGTTGGATGAGTTTAAATTTGAAGATGTCTATTGCATGCGTTTTGTCAACAATGGAAAAATAATTATTTACGTGAAATAAACACTTTTAAATCTTGAATCGGAGAACTTACTCTCATCGTGCTTAACTTCGTTCAGTGAGCCGGTAATTATATATACGTAAATTGATATCAATTCATAATTTGTAGGTTGCAGCTATTTGTTTACAGGAAATACGATTTTTTTAAATTCCTCTTTTTGTTGTGTATAGAAGCGCTGACACTCAAAATATTCTGAGAGAAAACGTGACACGTCCACTTCATTCTTTTCCAATAAAAATGAAAAATATAGCACAAATTTTACACTTTTCAATTTTGCCTTTAACTCAATGAATAGAGTTCTACTTAATGTATAGTAAGACATCTCACGTTTTTTCTGGAAATAAAATTCTAGGCAAAAGCAATAGAAGAACTCATTTTTTGCCAAATGGACGTCATCCTTTCAATGTTTGCTCCTCCTTGTGGACTCCTTGGGATTGGAGCCTGTAGAACGTGAATCCTTCCGTGGCAACACACACGTCAAAACAGCACAAAAAGCAGAAACATGTGAGATTCGAACCTGGAACTCTTTCGACCAAGGCGCTAAGCCGGTAAGCAGTCTAAACGTGTTCGTCACTCAAGTAGGTTTTTGTCACTTTTTTATATTTTTATATTATGTACATATAAGAGTTAAAACTCCTGTCGTCTTTCTTTTTATTTTATTTTTCATTTTATTTCTTATTTTATTTTTTATTTTCTTTTTCATTTTCTTTTTCATTTTCTTTTTTTATTTTTCATTTAATTCTTTTATTTTTTGCAATTATCAAATTTTTGACCCGTATTGTTAGCTCTTGTACTTTGAACTTTTAAAATATACCAAATTTCTCACCAAAATCAAATTCGGAAATTCTCAAAAGCCCTTGGTAAAATGCTCATTACTCGCTTTTACGTTCTTTGACTTCGGCCGTAATTGCGAGCTCCGCTCCCACTGTGCAGCGCGGAGACGGATATAACCCGGCGGGGGAGTTACCAAGTCGCCGTCGAAGCTTCCAGAAGCGAGGAAGACGCCGCTCGTCGCGACGGCGTCGACCGTCAGAGCGGAGGGAGACGTCTGGCCATAAATAAGGACTTCCTGTTTGGCTGCGACTGGAGAACGACTGCCATGTCTGCGTGTCGTAGCGGGGATGCCGTCCTCAACTTTCTATTGTGAATGGAGGTTCTATTAATATGGCACTGATGCTATCACCGCCTGCTGACTTTTTATGTCGTAAATAAAATGAAGGAAGTAGTTGTAGATGGGTATCGTGGATGAGATTGATGGCTCGAGTTTGGGGATGTGTCATTGCGGCAAGAGTGTATTTCCAAATAATGTTTTTAAAATAACGTAATTACTTTCATGAAATATTGCTGTAAACGTTTCCTGGTAATAAAAAGATATTTCTTCAATACATTTTTAGATGAGCGTTCAAGGAGAAACAGATTGCTTAATGTTCTTCAAAGAACATTCAACATATTTTTGGATAAAAGGGAGTGGAAATCTTACGTCAGGTATTCCAATTCGAACCCAATTCCAATTCTTCTTAGGTCAGGGTGACATATCAAGAGCGATTTTAAACATGATGGTTTGGTTAGTTATTTATTTTAAAAAAATTATTTCTTTTCGTTCGACATGAGGTCTTTTGAGGGATTTCAGCTTTACATGTTGACAATTTTGTATTTGGGCATTTTTCACAAACTGAGGTTAAAGAACTCTGACTTATTTAGTTAATTTGTTTTGTTTCAGTTGCTATTCAATTTTAATTCTAATTTTGGGGATTAAGCTAGACGTATCTGCGGGTAATAGCATTTTTTTAAATCTCTAGTTTAATTTATTTATACTAAGAAAATAAATTTACAACAATTGAGGTACACCGGAAAACAATATTGAGATTTGAAGAACCGAGAATTTATTATAATGCTCAACTTTAGCAGTTGAGGCACCATGTAATTGTTTCGCCCCAACGACAAAGATGTTCGTGACAGTTTCGTGTTGCGAATGCGTACTTTTGAAGATCTTATAGTCACTATCAATCCCAACAATCCTAGTTTAATTTAGTAACCTCTTCGTTAAATTCAGTCACTTTTGAGCATCATTGGAGCAAACTGTCCAATAAAACGTTACTAGTTGCAATGGTCAACGTAAGCCTTTCACGATTCTGCACGGTGACATCGTGCAGAATCAAGCACTAAAACAAAGCGGCGTTTTCTGTGTTCAAACTTTTAAAATTAAAAATAAAAATGTATTTTTGGAAAAATATTTTTTCTATTTGCTATTTTGTAATTAAATACAATAACATTTTTTTATCCTATTATGATGGAAACTTTACTTTTTATCAGTCATTGCAACAATAAAAACATTCAAAATAATTTAGAAATAGTAAATACCTGAAATTCTCTGAACGCCTCCACCACGTCACGATTTGTTCATTTTTTAAAACTCGCGGATCACCGTTGGCAATAATATGCACTACAGTATGAAGAACGACTCGGTCGTCATGGCGACGCCCTGACTCAGCGCAGCACGCCAGCCCCCCGGAGTCCCCGTGCGGCCCCCTTCGACCCCCCATCGCCCCCGGCAGCGAGGCGGGCGCTCTCGATGGACTAATTCCGCGCTGAAATACGAGCCTAAAGTCCCCCGCAGGGCCGCTATTACGTCTCGAGGGCTAGTGGGGACCATAACGACAGAAGCAACCCTTCTTGATCGCCGTCTATTTCAGATTTTATAGATAGTCCTCATTTTCCGCGATTTTCCACATGCCAAGAAGGGGAACGGTGCCACGGTGGTGATGGTTGTGGCGATGGTGATAATGGTGATGGGACAATGGTGATAATGATGTTGGAGACGTGGTGAAGTGGTCTTATTTCTGGAGTGATGGTGCTCATTGGGACTATTTACTGTACTGAATGACATGATGATTGTGTTTATGGTGATGATTAGAGTGATGACTACGGTGATGGTGGTGCTAATGACTGTGATGACTAATGACAATGGTGACGATAGACAGTGGTATTGGTGATTATGAAGATGGTGCACCGAAGTGGAAAAAATCCGTTAGCGCGACGTTGGGACAGTGTTGGTAAAGGTAGTGAGTATGGTCCTGGAAGCTGTGTTAAGTCGATGTATTCACGATGGTGATGGAAGTCGAATGATGGCAGCAGTGCAACAGTGGCGTGGAGGCGATGGGTATGGCAACGATAGTACGAGCGCAAGAGCCATGAGGGTGGCGGTGGTGAGTGATGATGATGGCAACTACTATGACAGTGATAATGATTGCTATTGTGATGGTAGTGCTGACACAGTACCGGTGGTGGAGTGGGAGGTGTTGAGACAACGGAAATGGCGATGGTGGTGTGAACATAAGAGCTGTGGGGGTGGCTGCGTGGATGGTGAGGGTGAGGGCGAAGGTCGAGGGCGTAGCGGTGGTGTTGGTAATGGGACTGTGGTGACGGCCATTATGATGGTGATGGTGAACGCAGTATTGGTAACGATGGTGCCGATGGCTGGGATGATAGTGTGGCAGTGAGGGCAGTGGAGGGGCGAGGAAAAGGATGCTTGTGGCGGCGGTGTTGATCGGGTTAATAACAACTATGGGGGTCTGCGACCGTAATTAATGTAGATAGTAACGATGCTGACTGTGGATGCAGCGGTTATGGCGTGGCTGGAAGGGCGCGTGGTAGAATTAGTGATAGCGGGTAAAGATCTTTGAGGGTTGAGTTGGTGGTGTTGGTGACAGTAGCGACTACAAGGTTGCTGACGATGATGACTACAGTAACGATATTGACTGATGACGCAATGATTGTGGCGAGCGTAGAGGGGCGGTCAGGGGAAGGGACGAACGTGATGCAAGGGGCTGCAGGAGTGGCAGAGGTGTTAATTGACACTACGGATCTCGTGACGGTGGTGCGTATAGAAACAATGGTACCGGAGAAGTCAGTGATACAAAAACAGTGTACTCAGTGAACTCAGTGTGGTCGGTTTAGGAGATATAAAGGCGACGGAAAAGCGAAATCTCTAAGGTGTCCGAAAATGGATGTGGTGATTGTAATGATGGCGATAGTAGCGACCGTGGGGTTTGTGACAATGACGACAACAGTATAGATGGCGAATCAATAGCTGAGGCGGGGATGTGAAAGGTGGCGGGAAGAGGAAGGGCCGATGATGGTGCAAGGGTTTGTAGGGGCGGCGGTGGTGTTGGTGTTAGCGACTACAGGCTTCATGATCCTGACGAATAAAGCAACGATGGTGACCATGGACGTAGTTAAATTGATGGAGAGGCAATGGCGGTGCGAGGGCAAGGTCTACGAGGGTGACATGGCGACGTGAGTCTAAAGGCGGCTTCACACATTCGCTATCCGGCGAACAGCAAGCAACCGCTCGCCGAATCAAGAGTAGTGTGGATGGGTTGCTTGCTACTAGCGAGTGACGAACATTCGACGCTCGCCCTACCCACCGCGTATCGGTCTTTAGGACACGTCAAAGGGAGAGAACATTCGTCGAACCCATCGGCTGGTCGGGATCGGGCGAGCAGTAGTTCGCTGCTCGGCGAATGCCGAATGTTTGGAGCTACCTTAACCCGTAAGTGGATGCGTTGGCGTTCAGTGTGCGCCATCGGCGGATATTGTTGCGCCATTTCCTATAGATGAGTCGACATTCGTTATCACCTCGTGTAACCTTTGACTGTAGTCTTGGCTTCCCGTGTGTGAAGTTTTGTTGTCCTCACTCAATCCTGAGTATAATTATTGGTGGATCAGTCATCAACGGTCTGTCACATATCGTGCGCCGCGCGTAGTTATGTAGAGTTTCAAATTATCCTTCTGTTATGAACTTTGATCTCTCCACGTTGATGGAAAGAAATCATTTTATATTCACTGTACGCAGACTAGTAAATTCAAATCGTATTCTTTTGAGAAACAATAACTTTTTGTTCCAGGGGTGATTCTGAAAGAGAAACATGTCGCATTACAAAACTTTTGTTCGAATACGAAGAGGAGGAAGAAGTGGGTTGTAATGAATTGGCTGTGCCTTTAATAATTGAGTGTGATGATATGTGCTACAAATTGAAACACAAATATCACAATATAGTTGCCGAAAACACAAAAATCTGCTTGCCGCACTCCGAAATTTGACGCGCGCGCTTAAGGGTTAAGGGCCTTGAGAGCGGCTGCACCTTGTCACGCGCGTGCGGGCGCGCCGTCGGTTAGGCGCGCGGGGGTGGAAGGTTGACGGCGGCGGCGGTGGCGCGCCGCCGGGGGAAACAGGTGCTCGGTTGGCGCGTTGGCGCGGCGCCAACGGAGGTGCGCGAGCAAAAAGAGTCGGCGCAATCGCGCGTCCGGCGCCGCTGCTGCGCGGTGGAGCGTGCTTCCCTGGGATTGGGGCGGCGGCGAGGGCGCCCCGTGAGGGGGTGCACGGGCCAATGTTGAAAGGCTGTTGACGCCGCCAACTAAAACGTGGGTTACGAACAAAGACGGATTGTGGCGAGTTCTGCTTCACTACTTTGATTAGGTATGGATATCACAGAGAAATTGTGGTGTACATATAAACGTAGGGCAGTAAGAAAGTAATGCCTACTATTTTTTTCCTACTTATATAAAATTATTTAAGTGAAAAATTTGAATTTGGCACTATTTCTCAAACCTTTTTATACAATCCACCGGAGTAGTAACTTTCTACCTCACGTGGCAACACAGCAAAATGGCCGACATCGATGTTTGTAAGATTGAATTCTTGAATGCAGAAGGTGAAATAATCATTCGCATTATTGAAAGACTGAAAAATTAGTACGGTGATGCAAAAAAGTGTCTGCACCGTTAGATGACGGGTTCGTCGCTGTGACGAAGCTGAAGTACAAACGCCGTTGGTTGACGAAACGCGAAACGGTAGGTCGGTGACTGTAGTCACTCCAAGTAACATTCAGCAAGTCAATGGCATCACTCGTGGGTGTCCACAGGGTGACTTCTGATGAAGTGAGGGAAATAATGCCACACTATCTGTCACATTTCACCTTCTGCATTCAAGAATTCAATCACACAACGCTGTCTCTTACGAACACCGATGTCAGCCAATTTTGAAACAACTACTTTGATGCTACATATTGACGCAGAAAGTTACTACCACGATTGATTGTAGAAGAAAATTTGCGAAACAGTGCCAAATTCAAATTTTTCAGTATACTAATTTTATTTAAGTAGAAACAATAGGAGGCATCACGTTTTGACTGACCCTCGTACTTTTCATATTGAATTGAAATTACCTCTTTCAAATAATACACTCTGTCATAACATTAATATTAAATTATTGTACTGTAAGTATTAGTACTTCGTTTTGTAAGTATTTTGTAGGTGGTGCCCTTCGTACTCCACTTTCAAAATAATTACATCAAAACCTTTTAAACGACAATGAAAACATGTTTGGAACTTTATTCTTCATGGTATTTTGGACAATTCTCAAATGATATAATCATAAAAAAGTAATTTGAAATTTATGTCATTCAAACAGTGTTCAGAAAACCAATCCCAATCCTGTAACTTAAGGTACGGTATATGTAATGCATCAGGTATTCAATCTTGTAGGGCAATATGAGAGAAAGGTACACTGTAACTTATATTTCCAGACATAGGAAGTTGAAGTAAGAAATTTAGTCGTGTTCTGTTGAATCAAATGTTGGCAAGAGGGAGGAAAAAGAAAGAGAATTGTTGATAAAGAATGGATAAGCAGATATATAACCAACGAAAACGATGTACAAATGTATTAAAAGTATTTAATAAATGTATACATCATATAATGAAATGAAATGCTAATTCACGGCCTCAATACACAAGGTAACTGTAGTAGATATTTATATCATTAGAAGCACAAAAATGATAAGATAAATAATTGTTTCATCATTTATTTGATGTTTCATCATTTAATTAAAGACATTATCTGAGCCTTTCTTCACCCGTAGTGATAGTTTCGTTTTACAACGATTATTATATGTTTACAAACCAATTTGAAACACTAACGTGCTTAAACGTATGTAATACATGGCTAAATGCACTCTTCCCGCAGTAAAATAAAAAACACATACAATGGAACAGGCCATTTCCAGAGTGGAATATAAAAGATACGATATTTTTTAAAATTCTGGGTCTCAAGAAAATGTGCGCAGATAAATCTCTTTCCCCACACGTCATATACAGTTTTTACTGTTTTTGACAAATAAATAAATAAAGAAAAAGTTTCCTTAAAAAGCTTCGATAATCTTCAAACCCAAACGCCACATCTCAATAGATCCGAGACGGGACCTGAACTTCTGACACTGAAGAGGGAAGGAATCTGGCACTGTATTGCTATTTTTATACGTTTGCCTCTCAAGCCCCTATGGCCACGATGGAATATCACACAGCATTTCGCGTCTTTTTCTATCTTGCTGCTAGATGTCGCATGATTGCAATCACTGCTTGAAATGGTCGCGATCATGCGATATCTAGCTCACGACAGAGAAAGACGCGAAATACCGTGAAACATTCCATTGTGAAGACAGGCCTTGAGAGGCAAAGTTATAAAAATCGCAATATAGATAGTCCCTACAGTCACCCTACACAGCCCCAAGGAATGGTAGGAAAGGAGATGAGTAAAGACTCCGCGGCTGGCGGCTCCCGCGGGAAATGCGCCTTTGACCGTCTCTCACCGATGATGTGGCGAAAGGGCGGCGCACAATGGCGCCAAATGCCGAGAACGTGGCGAAAATCCTTTAATCAGTTTTAAGTAGGGAACTTTTAAGTTCCTAAATGGTTAGGTTTGTAGCGTCGCATTCGCCAGCAATGCCTAGCATGGGCCAGCTAACCATCCGCCAACTCTTCTTAGAAAATTAAATTCTTTCTTAACAACAAATATAGTTTTAATACTTCCACAGAGTTTCAATAATTCCACAGAGTTTCAATACTTCCCCATCGTTTCAATACTTCCACATCGTTTCAATACTTCCACATCGTTTCAATACTTCCACATAGTTTCAATACTTCCACATAGTTTCAGTACTTCCACATAGTTTCAGTACTTCCACATAGTTTCAGTACTTCCACATAGTTTCAGTACTTCCACATAATTTCAGTACTTCCACATAGTTTCAGTACTTCCACATAGTTTCAGTACTTCCACATAGTTTCAGTACTTCCACATAGTTTTAATACTTAAATATAGATTTAACATTTCAATGTAGTTTTAATACTTCACAATATTTCCAAGGTTCTAAAACATTGGGTACTTATGGAAATATTACAGAAAAATAACCACAGCTAATTTATCACAGCTATCGTGGATCTGAGAAGCTATGTAGGTTTACTCACTTCGACCTCTCAGAGCATTCTGCTTCTTTATTTAATGTTCCTCAACACCTTCTGTTGCGCAGGACATAGGACTAACAAACGACTAGTATGTTACAGCTTCTACTTGCCGCCTTAAAAATTAGCGTTTACAAGAGTCAGTAAAAACAGCTGACTTCTCTAACTTGCTGTAACATCTCGTGAATGTCGAATCCTATACCACACGTTGAAAGGGCGCACTTATTGTGTATCCGACCTCCCAGAATATTTATTACTTTATAGAAATTTGATTTATATTTGCATGGAAGAAACTATTGAAAGTAAATATATTATTGTTATTATATTACTTAAGCAATGAAAATAGGTTGTAAATTGACTATTTTTAAAATGTTCATGATGCATAAGTCGAAAACCTCACGTAGTCCTGCCATAAAACACATTTTCTATCACTTAAGTCATAATTGAATACACTTCTACAAAATCAGATGCCCGTTCTTGCCATTTTAATGTTAATTAAATATAATAATGATATTAATCTGACATTTTTTACATCTTCCACGTAATTATCCAAAAATATGACTAAATAAAGAAACCGTGACCTCCAAAACAGTAGACGTCGATTTCCATTGATATAACAGTATTTTCTACATTTGTCCCTATATTGAATCCGCCATTTTTTTGTCAGATTCATCACCTCAAAAACAACCTCACCAAATCACCTTACAAAAATGTCGGATTTAGCGACCTCATAAACCTTATTATATCAAAGTTTTCGAAAAACAAACTGATTTTCATTTATAGAACATTTTTTCAATGTCATGCTCGCCATAATGGAGCCACCATTTTGATTTTTTGAAAAAATAATGTCGAATTTGAATTCAGCTTCCTCAAATCCTTTTTTGTATAGATGTTTACGAAAAATTATTCTTTTTTTCCTTTTTTTTTACTTTTCGCCATGTTTTTTGGCATTTGGTGCTATTGTACGGTATGGCGAGATGTCCGCGCGAGATAGTAGGGAGCCGAGAGGGGGCGTGGCTCGTGGGCGTATAAAGTCCGCGCCCAGGGACCTAGCCTGGAGCTGAGTGTAGTACGCGATGGCGCGGGGACATCGGACACAATCGGAGAAACGAGCTCGCTGGAGGAGGACGATAAGAATGATAGGCGTCGCCGCGAGGGGAGAAGACACTGGAAGTTTTGGGGGTGGAGGCGGAAAAGTCGTTAGGAGGGGAGGATACTGATCGGTCGTAATAGTTTGGGGTTCCGATTGGACGGGATACAATGGAGTGAGGAGGAGGAAGCAATTGCGTGATCGTGGAATGTATGGTCAGTTGTGTAGGGTTGTCCGGAACACAAAGATCTTTCGGAAAATGAAAATCCACACTTCCTCTAATTGGCTTATACTTATTGTACAAAACTTCATAATAGCTCGTAACACCAAGATATTTCGGAAAATGAAAATCCACACTTCCTCTAATTGGCTTATACTTATTGTACAAAACTTCATAATAGCTCGTAACACCAAGATATTTCGAAAAATGAAAATCCACACTTCCTCTAATTGGCATATAATTATTGTACAAAACTTCATAATAGCTCGTAACATTGACATATTTCGGAAAATGAAAATACACACTTCCTCTAATTACCTTATACTTATTGTACAAAACTTCAAAAAAGGTTTGGAACACTAAGTTACATCAAAAAATGAAAAACTAGCCTTTCTTAATTAACTTATACTTATTTTACAAGACTTCAAAAAATACTCAGTATAAAGTAACTGAAGTAACTGAACCGGCGAAAGTCATTTTGTTGTGGTATGGTGTATTGATGGGAAATACAACTTCCAAAATTAGTGGCGCGCTCAATTAGATGATCAGTCTTTATTAAGACAACCTGATCTCATGCACGTTGAAGCGTTAGTGCATGGAGAGATGTATCAATATACTAATAAAAATTCTGACTTACTAAATGAAGAGACGATACAACTTAAAAAACGTTAGCACAATGAATGGAAGTTAAAACATACAAAATAAAATATCGAGTATGAACATTGAAAATCAACCTGAAGGGCAATAAGGGTATTGAAATATTTAAAAGTAATGTGAGAGTGGTGAAATGATCATTTGAAAGAGTCAGAAAAATGGTACATAACGCATAATCACTTCAATTGCAATTTCTGGAGCTCACATTTGTGTACGTTTCCGGAAATGAATTAATATTGTAAAATTTAGCATATTTGGGTTCCTATTTTGTTATATGCAACGATTAAGAAACGATTCTTCAAAGCCAATACTGAGAAGGAGCGAAATAGTTGTTTTATTTGTTTATTCCAATTCGCAATGAATATTATTAAGAGAGAGCGAAGGAGTCAAGGAAGATGTCGGGGATGAAACAGCGGGCAAGTGGGCGAAAGAAATTATGGCCTTGGTATCTGCTGAGAACCTGCCACTAAGAAGTTGATTTCTGTGCCTAAAAATTCAGTGAACCAGGCAACCACCTTACTCGCTTTCATCATTGCCGTCGTATCCATCATCTTCATAATTTTTTTCTCAAATCATCTCGTAAACGCACACATCCGTAACATTATTCTGCCTTCGTTTCTTAACACTGTGTTACCTCTTGCAACAATGACATTCTCATCTTCATCTCAGTAGTTATGGTTGCATCTGATATCGTCTGCCACATGGCAACATAGTTTTGTTCTAGTCGCTATCTATACCGTTACAGACAACGCACTAGCGTCGCATAAACAATGTTATGACAGTTTCTCACCTAAATCATTGGTCCCTTTACCGCCAATTTCACTTCAATTAAAATCTCCATTCACTGACTACCATTCCAAATTTGACATCTTGTCGCCTTTCCAGATTTCTAACGCTTGGACATTATTCCTGTCTGGCATTATCACGTAATCAGTCACAGTTACGGTAACGCTGCACAAATTTATACTAATAAATGGTGGCCGTTTATTAATATATTGATATTAATAAATGGCGTGAATTTCTGCTCTCGGAGAATCTCTCAACGTAAATTCCACAACATTATCGTGTTCATCGTTATTCCGCCATCATGACTATCTCGACCACTGCCTTCTTCCACATCATCTACACAGTAAATACCCTGCATGAAGCACCAGTATGGGAAACGCAAAGACGTGACTTGGGACTTGACTCAAAAAACATATCTTTTTACCATCAATCCTATTTTTAACCAATGTTCATTTATCACCATCTCAACCACTGCAACCGTCCGCAGTATTTCAACATCGCCTTTGCAACCGTCATCATCTACACAGTTACTCCCCCCACCCACCCAACGCGACCGACGCAATGACGGTTATGGCGCCCCGCGTGGCACCCCCTTCGCCACATTACCCCCCTCCCCGCACCGTCCCCACCCCCCGCTCCCAGCGACCGATCGCGGCCGCGGTGCGGGCGCCCGAGTCGCAGCCGCCGTAATGAGAGAGCGGCGGGTGCTGGCTCGACGCCAGGCGCCGACAAATGGCCGCCATCCGCCCTCTCCCCCAACCACCCCAACCCCCGCCGCCCCCGCTCCGCACCGCACCAACCACACCCCCGGCCCCGCCTCACCACGCAACCGCTCTGCGCCGATGACAAATCGCCTCCCGGCCATCAAACGAGGCCACTTTTTACCAGATAAGGGGCCACTGCGTTAAAAGGAACATAATGAAGAGCTATAAATCGCTTCTCTTCCCTCGTTTTAAAAGGTCTTAACAGAATGGGAAGAAATTGATTATATTGATATTTATCAAGGGTATCGCGGGCGATTACTTTCACCGGCGATTGATTCACGGCGATTGCTGTCAGAGCGATGCTCCCGGTCACGTGGGTGAGCAGGAAGCGCGAGAGAGGGAGTGCCTGAGAGATTGACGTTTGGTTCAAGAAATCGCAGCGATGGAGTCTACTGGAGAATTTAGGAACATTAAAGTCATAGTTCCACGATTAGTTATTTTATTGAGGCTATTTGAATTAAAAATACCTACGTGTCATTAGATGTGATTTTGTTTCTACAATATGAGAAACTGACTGACGAGGCGAGAATGAAAGAAGCGGGGGGAAGAGATACAAATATGGAAGAGGAAACTCGAAAGACGCGGGATTGGAAGAGGCGGGGTTGGAAGAGGCAGTGTTGGAAGAGGCGGGGTTGGAAGAGGCGGGGTTGGAAGAGGTGGGGTGGAAAGAGGCGGGGGTTGGAAGAGGCAGGGTTGGAAAAGGCGGGATTGGAAGAGGCGGGGTTGGAAGAGGCGGGGTTGGAAGAGGCGGGGTTGGAAGAGGCGGGGTTGGAAGAAGTGTGGTTGGTAGAGGTGGGGTTGAAAGAGGAGGCGGGTATGAAAAAGGCGGGGATGGAAGAAGAAGGGTTGAAAGAAGTGGGGCTGAGAGAGGCGGGACAGACGAAAAGGTGGGACGATGATCGGGTGGAACGAGATGGGCTTTGTAAGACGGTCTACTAGAATTAATTACTTTGACAAATAGATGATTTTGATAAACAAGAACCCGGCTATCTCCGAGCAGTTCAGCTAGTTTAATGCCTGCTAGAATAGGTGTTCTGCAGCATTTTGTGAGTTTAACTGCAGTATTTTAATTCTTTGTTTACGGTTATTGACTGCCAAAGTATACAGGATGTCGGGGGAGGAAACGTCGAAACTTCGAAAATAAGCTCTTAAGACAATTCTAAGCATATTTTGTCTAATAAACTACGTGGATATTCCGAATGGTTGAGCCACAATAAGCACTCAAAAGTTGGTGTGAAAAATTGATTTCTAGGCAAAACATTTGCATTATAAAAGCGTAGAAACACTCCAGAAACATATAAGTTGTTTATTATTTACAAAAGAAATGAATATATTTGTTCAGAAAGAAATAAAAAAGCACCCAATTTACACAATTCGACTGCTTTTGATGTATAGTTAAATGAATCTAATACGATTATCAGTATCATTCGTATCAATTTAACAGGTCTATGGAAATATCTTCAATATTTTCCTGGCACAGTATTTTTGTGAAACAATGCAAAATTAAGTATCTAACACCAAGATTATTGTAATGAATGTACTGTGTTTATAAAATGAGATGTATTAGGTCAGTCTTGTGTTTAAATTCCATATAACACTAACGCATTGCCTTCCTGTATTTTCCTTTTCAGTAACAGAAATTGCATATTTAAGTGATTTTATATAATACATGACATACTTTATTTTAAGGCTTTGGATTAACGTACTAATAATAATTGCCGGTTAGCATTCTCATACTATCAGTTAACCACACAAAAATCAGGAAATCACATTTATAACATTCATTAATAACTATGTTTGATATTCTGGAATTCGTGAATAATTAATTGTGCATTGTAATTCACAAGTTCAATTCAACAATTTACAATTACAAATTGTACTATCCACACTATATTGCAATGATGTGATACGAGTATGTGATTGCGTTTTACTTTGATCCAATCAAATATTTAATTACCATTAATGGCATTAAACTTCAAATAATTTAGGAAGACATTTAATGTGAGAGTATCCAAATATGTTTAACAAAGTTAATTTCATTCCTATTACAAACATGTTAATTGAATTATTAAGTTTTTAATTTTTTTAGAATAATGATAATATTATCCGAATTTAAAACTATCGTTGCATCAGTTTTCTTGTTTCCTTCATTGTCACACAATCGGCCTACTTCTTAGAAGGAGTACAATTATAATGAGTTTTAAAAGCCCGTGCACTAGTAACACCTCACAATTAAAGGGGATATAAGAAAAAGTACTGAAATATATTTTTCACCAAGAAATGGCAGTAACGACCTAAATTAAGTTTCAATATACACATTTTTGGCGGAATCACATTGATCAATAAACGGAACCGTTTGAACTACCAATACGGTGATACAGTCGGCAATGTTCAACTTCACATGCCAACAAATTAACAGTCTGTTGACTCCCAATCTGACCGACGCTACATGCCACCCACATCAAAAGCGCTTCTTCAAACACGCATACACTATCGACCCGAACAAACAGCAGACAGACGTTCTAAGTAATCACAAATGTTCGAGAAGCCAGCGAAAGGCAACAAGGCGTTAACAAGCCCGGGAATTTCTGCGCCAGAGACACAACACGCGCCGAACTGGAATGAGTGAATTGGTTGGGCGACGCGACGTTGGCTTATGAGGTGGCAGCTGTGTCGAGGGTGAGAGGTCGCTTTGGAATATGGAAGCGGATATGAGAGCGAGTACGCGCGCGCACGTGCGACTGAGAACGCAAGATAAGCAAGGAACAAAGAGCATGCGAGGGTGTCGCAAAGGCCGGGAACCATGGCGACGGTGACGAATAGACAGGCTAAGCCGTAGGTAAAGTCCTACCAACCTAATATAATTTGCGTTTGGTTAGGACATTACATAGTCCATTAAGGATCTTATAACTTTGACATATATATTTTTGTCTGCCACCCGTAAAAGCAGTTACTTGTAAGACTTGCAAATTGTGCTAAAAGTTCAAATTTTAGCGCTATTTCTAAAAGTGAGACGATTTTCACTTGTTCAGATAAAACTGTGAATGGTACTAGGAAACAAATATTTTCGTCCGATAAGCTACAACAGATATTAAAAAAATGAAAGGTGGTACCCAATTGAGTGAATTGTGTACTTGAATTGAAATAAAATTAAAAACCTATGGCTGACTAAAAAATAGTGCATGACACTAAAAGTGATTCTATTTTGCTGATAAAACTGCGGTACTCGGCCTATCGCTCTCATGTCGCAATATTTCCTTCTCGCAAAAAGCAATGTCACGTTCACCGTTCCTACAATAAATAACAACAAAGAAACCAATATAAATTAATACCATTGTTGTACAAATATGATAAGCAAAAGACAGGTTACTGCCTATCGTTGGGGAATTTGCTGTAATTAAAATATGGCATCTAAATTTACTTCGCTGAAGAGCAAGAAAATATGAAATAAAATGGACCAAAAATAAAGAACAAATATAAGGTGGGGTAAAGTACATTCTACTAGATGAATATAAGTATATTTTCAAATACGGATGTTGTGAAACAATACGATTCGAAGAGAAAGAGCAAAATATCAAAAGGACAGAATAAAGGAAAAAACAAATAAAATATGATTGACCACAATAAATGCAGAAAACTGAAAGAGCAAAAGAGAAGGATAGATCCACCTAAAGGGTATAGGAAAAGTATGACGAACGGAGAAAAACAGGGCCCAAGCGATAATGTTTTATGGAAGAAAATAAACCTGAAAAGAGCACAAAAATGAACTTAACTTTGAAAGCAATAACTGAAGGTAGGAACCTTTGAAGAAAATATAAACACAACAATCGATTTCGGGTAAAACGAGAATGGGATTAACACTGACAGTAAAAGTAGTAATTGGAAGAGTTAGTGGAAACCCAAGAAAACCATGGTAACTGAAATACAACAAAAGCTTATTTTATTTATTGGCACATACACGTGGCTTAAACATATAGGCAAGTTTAACATACGTTACAATGCAATTCCTAGCAAGTAAGCACACAAATCTGTAAATTAAACCTATAAAAGACATTCTTCAAAGTCGTCAAAAAGAGATATTCAGTTTTCTAATCCAATCGATTTGCAAATAGTCCGACAAATCCCCCGGGTAATATGTGCACTTTTCTATCACACAATGTACGTCTGGGGGGGGGGGGGAAGAGAGTACCACACCTCGCTTGGAAAGGGAAGCCGCGCATTTTTTATGTCCAGTGCATACGCGATTAGTCGTCTTCCATATTTCAAGAGGCATGTCGAAACCAGGAGTCTTTTGGTTTTTATCCTTTTAATTATGAATTGTTGCTGATGTATTGTTGAAGCAATGCCTTCCTCTCTCTGTTCGGACGTGAAAATTACTTTCATTGGAACATATACGAAGTGAGTATGGAGATGAAGAACGGAACAGAAGGGAATCCGAATCGACAATAGGAAGAGGCAACTCAAAACGAGACGTCAGAGAAAACGAGAACCAGTAGAAGAAAACCTGTCCAAGGCGAGAATGCACACACACGCACACGATAAAAGCAGCCGATGATCTAAGAACTAAACCTAACGAATCTGTTGATAAAAAACATGTTGACAGAAAGTTATTGAAAGAAAACATGTTTGTTGCCTTAATACTTCAACGCGAATTCTAAGTATGGTGCAAAACTAATTTAACGGAGGTGAAGGGAAAAAGGAATGTTTGCGTCACAGCGGAAACAAGTAGACAACTCAATACACAGCCACAGTGTTCCGCCGCTGAAATGAATTTTTCATGACGTGCAGATCGGTGAAAATGGGTGAAAGTGACCTGTGGTCGTATGACCTATTCCGCCTTGAATGTTTTCAACACATGGACGCAGAAACAAAACCAATGAAACCGACAACGAGAAGAATAAACACACACACACACACATACACAAAAACAAGAAAAAAAACTGCCGTAGCTTAAGAGTAGCTCCTAAAAACATTCTATAAGCACCCCGTGGCACGTTCTCGACATTAGTCACGTACTCAAGATTTTTACTTTCCGTATACTATACCTACGTATAGTATAGGGAAAGTTATGTAATGCGCGAAAAAACGGCGGATTTTCGGCAGGAAAACTCTTATTACAGGGCCCTGGTAACGAAAAAGAGGATAACTCCAGTTGCTAAATTAAGGGAAAAAACGTAACTTAACACGTGGTGCAGCCAGAATCCCTGTTTTGTGGGTCCTTGATACCGAAGAACCAATTGAAAGCAAAACGTCTGTCCATCCATCTGTCTGTGAACAACGCTAGCGATTAAACTGTTCATCCGATTTTCTCCAAAATTGATACTCATCAATCTATCTGACTAATCTCACGGTCCTTTGAATTACAAACCGATATTTTAATTTTGGAGGGTACTTTACATGACGCCCGTGGGACATTTTCAAAATTTTCAAAAAAAATTGTGCCAACAATTTTGACTAAATTTAATTGTTGATTAGTCTGAGGATCATTTAAGAAAATGGCGTAGGTCTCACGTTGGTTGAAAAATCTGATTTTTCGAAAATTGAAAAAATTAAAAATTTTTTCGGCATCTTCCTACAACTACAATTATGAAGATACATTTTTTCTTAATGAAATGTGTTCATAAAAAACTGGTCTTCAAATAAGGTTATGTTCAATTTTTCAAAAACGTAAGTATTTTTTACGAAAATTTGTCAAACAAAGACAATTTTTTATTTTCTTTATTTTCAATTTTTTCTTAAAAACCGCACAACATTTTTTGATTAAATTGGGACCTGAGACAGCATACAGATAGCTTAAGAGAATGGTGCAGGTTTCATGTTCGTTAAAAATCCCTGATTTTGCAAACATTTTTTAAAAATTAAAAAGTTTCGGCGTCTTTCTACAACTACAGTTATGAAGATACAATTGTTTTTCTTAATGAAATATGCTCATCAAAAAACAGATGTTCAAATAAGGTCATGTTAAATTTTTTAAAATATGAGTAGTTTTTCTGTATTTTCCTGACAAACATAATAGCCCACTGCAAATTTGCTTCAGACAGCTGGATGCATCGTAAATTAGAATTTGCAATTTTGTGTATTATTTCTTTCTTCGTTTCTAACATTCGACCTACTGTTATACATTTACACATTAATCTTTTAGAAATTATTCATTTTCAAATATTTGAAACAAAAATTACTAGCTCTCACACGCAACACTCACCGTGCTGGATACTCGGATTGACTTGAGATTTTACCAGCTTGTTCAGCACCTTTCAAAACCCCTACATACAAATTTTTACGTGCTATGAAGCATTGCAAGTAGTGTTTTTGCGATAATTAGTATTGGGACCTTTCTTGACTTTACTGACCGTTGAAGGGCGGAAATCGCTGCTCGCTGCTGGTTCTGCGGACATTACTCATACACTGCGCCTGCATTATCGGCCTATCGGCAAGGTCTCAGTTGCTTGGAGGGCAGGCGGGGTGACAAAAACGGGTGTTTACTTTGCAGGTTCAGATGGAACGAACGCGCTTGGAAATCTGACACCGGCTGATAGACGCCGCGTAACGTTCCTAGCGCTGCTGAAGCAACGGCTCGCCCGCTGCGGGAAGCGCGAAGGTCACGAAAGGCCCTGGTACAAAATGCCTATAAAACACTAACGCCCATATTCTCAATACCGTGTAATACGAGAATTATCGTCGAGTCCAGATAATTCGCGAATCAAAGCAAAAATCGTTATTCACGAGGCAGGATCGGTTGCGATTCGCGGATTAGACACCCCGATTTCGATCTGTGGGTTATACCTCCGATTTCTGCGTATAATTCGCGAATTGCACTTGGTTGCCATTGGCGACCCTGTTAAACAATACAGACGACTCCGCCAAATACGATTTGTGTGCTGTTGAATTTATGGAACGCGTTTGAAATAAAGAGAGACCCCCTCTATTTGCTTTCTTTCCGTCATCAGTAATATAAATCATCTGAGTAGCTGAGTAGTCAGTTACATGCTGAATAATTTTGAATAATATTGTTTCAAGTACTGGGTTCAGCAATTATCTTATTTAATATTATATAATTTGGACTTATCATTCTATCAGTGCAAGTTATTTTTTAATAAAATCACATTATTAGCTTTTGCTTTCAATTAAAGGTATGGTCATAGTTTATCTTACTTTCATCTATTAGAATATTTTTTTTAATTTTTACATTCACTATAGGAGATCATCAGAAATATATACTTGCAACACCCAAAAACAGTGTAGATATTGTTAACATAATCAGGCAAACAAATGGTCAAGGAATTTCAAATTAAATATTTGAATAAACCATAAATTCAAATAAATTGAAATGGATTACAAGGGTTTAAAGAAAGAATACAATAACAATTAGACAAAAATGCTACTAAGTAGATCCTTAGTTAAATTGAATTATAAGTTTTTTCATTTGAAGTAAATAAATAAAAACTGAATGCAATTAACAAATATTTGTATTTATTTCATTAATGTAGAATATTGAAATAGAAACTTTTCTGAAAAAAAATGATAATTTTCACAAATTTAATGCCCAAATACAGGAATATTACTGAACCCTAAGTTATAAACACAATAAACAAAAACAAAAAAGGAGAGACATAGCAAAATATGCTGAATGGTTTCAATGTAATGAATATTTTATTCCTTTGCTAACCATTTGGAGAACAAATATAAAATCTCAAATTGCTAAAAACAACCAAATAAAGCTTGTAGTCTATGTTTGATTCCATCACTAATTTAACGTGTAGACAAAATTTAATTTTTTTAAGAATGAATTGTTCGTTCATCATATCTTGATAATATTCAAATTTTAAGTAGATAAACATTGCATCCTCAACTAATGTTCCTTCATAAACTCAAATTCTTCTTGATGCTTTAAGAATGTGGAATCCTTGAGGTAATGTTTGCATTCCTGGGAAGTAGATACCATTCTCATAATTTCTGGTCCCTCTCGCAGCTGCTGGTACTGGTTATCTATCTCTGGCATTTCCTATTTGGACATAAAATATTCATTTTGAAGGATATCTTTATGAGTCGCTTTTTCTAAATATGAATATTATTGCATAAAGAAAGGTTCCATTCATTATAGACAATCAGGTGATAATAAAATATATTTCATACAAGGTTGAAGTTTGTACATAAAACAAAGTTGGAGTTTTTACAATGTTTCACAGATCACTTGTCTCCATCATCAGGTACTTTTTGGCTTATATTGGATATAAGTTTTGAGTTTGTGAATCATAAGTAAGTAACTTACTTACTTTATATACAGACTTCAACGTTATATGAAATATATTTTATTATCACCTGATTGTCTATAATGAATGGAACCTTTCTTTATGCAATGAAGAAAGACAATATATAAAAACATAAGAATATTATTGACATGAATATAAATATTGTTGAAATTGTAAAATAACTGGTTTCATCACTGCCAACAAAAGCTTGCTGATAATAAAGAAACTTGTTTCATTTATCTACGATGTCAACGATATGTCACAAATCCATCAACGTTAAAGTAAAGATCACCAAAGATGAACTTTAGGAAACATCAGCGTTTCAATTCATTTACAAATGAGAGTGTAGAATTAGATTTAAAAAATGAATAAATGAAAATAAATTATGCACTCTACAAATGCTTTAAAGGATGGTTCGGTTGTTAAAATAATTGATAATAAAATTACTAGAAATAAACAAATTGAAAAACCAAAATGATTTTTTTTAATTACTTCTCTTATACAACAATCTTAAATTTTTTAACAATCCTTAGTTCAGAAATCCAACCCTGCAATCAGTCCAAACATAAATAATATTCTAAAAGAATTTTTGATACTGGAATCCCAATCTAATTTAGACTATGCACATTAACAATATGCACAATCTATTTATAGAAGTAGTGGTATCATATATTATAAGGCAGATATATAATCAATATTGATTGTTGACACTTAATTAATCTTTCTTTAAATTCAATGATATTATAAAATGTAACTGAATTTTAAAATTCAATATTTTTTATATTTAGCCTACATTACATTTTCAGTAACGAAGTAACAATCATCTGCTTCAGCTTCCAGAAATAGAAGGGTATTTTTCATTATATAAGTATATATTACTATGGATTCAGAGAATCACAAAACATAAAAATGAATTAGTACATTTAACAACAAGAGTTCATGAAAATGTGCAAATATTTTGGAATCTATGAGAAAACCAAAGAATGTTTTATATACTATTTCACATTTATTCCAGTATGTCACACCAAAACAAAAATAAAATTTATTTTGTATCTTCTGAAGAAGACAAAATAACTTTGACATCTGGGCAGGATTATTTCCAATCTTTGAATTTTATGACAATTATGCTGAATTTGTTTCTGTTTTATTAAAAGACATGGTTTATCATAACGTTTTATTATGTACATTTCATTTTAAAAAATTGTGCAAATATTATTTGCATTTGAAAGTTTCATGTCATCAGATTTGATTTGATTTGATTTTGTTTGGTAAAACCATGGTTTAGGGTAGCACTATTCCTATTCCTTTGAATATAGTTTTGACTTCCAATGAGGTGAAATTATTTTATTAGTTGCACTAAAATCTACTGAAATAACTTTTACAGCCCTTCACCAGAACACAAAGTATCAATCAAAAATATTTGTAAAACTCTCGGTAGAGCCCCAATATGCCCTGTTGTTTTGAAAATTAAATACACAACTTGCAAGGTAAATAAAACCAAAAACACTTACTTTGAGTCATATTAACTGCCTTTTCGTATCCCAAATCATAGTCACATACAGTACGTTCTTCAGGCGGATGAATGCAGTAATTTTCCCATCCAATTAAGTACACAGCGTTTCTTCAGCGTACACAGCTGCTTCTATCATTGTAAATCAGAACTTTATTATCACGCCTGCTTTTTAAACAATTCTTTTGACGCCTTTATAGTTGTTCTTGAACTGCTGAACAATACTTACTGTGTTGAAATTCGTTTGCAGGTTATGTGATGCTTCTTTTTTGCTTTTGTAACTTTGCTTACAACAGTATTCGCGTATTTGTCAATGACAATTGTGATAATATCAATTTCTTAAATAGAAATGTTAGATTGGTTGGCCCTGGATACATTACTCAGTACGCGAAGTGGACATTGGAGATCGCGTTTGAAGTGGCGCTATTACTAATGTTTACAAACAGAACCACGACATCGAGATACTCCGCAGCCAATCATATTTACCGTAACATTCTGGCCAAGGATAACTCTCGAATCCGTCAATTCTCTGATGACCGCGGCTTGTGAATAAGAACAATGAGTTATCCGAGTGTTAACCTAATCCGCGAATTCCTCAATTCACGGATTATTTTCGAAGTAATCCATGATTGAGAATACGGGCGTATTTATAATATTCCATAGCACTTCAAAATTTGCGTGTATAGGTTTTGCATGGTGTTCTATCAGGTGGTGAAATTTCATTTCAATCCGAGTATCCAGAACGGTGAGTGTTGCGTGTCAGAGAATATCGACAGTGCAGGTAATGCAACCATGGAATTCCGTTTAGCTCTCGCGAATTTCTGTAAATTACGTATCATTTTTGTGACTGGATGTAGCTGTCAGAAAAGGCGTTATAATTGTCAAATTTATATTGATATTTGCATGAAAATATTTAGTTTTCGCATCAAATGCCGTACCATTTGTAGTAATAGAGTATTCGTTGCATGGTTTGAGAATACTTTTCCCTAATCATGGCCCAATGAAATGCATTTCTATATCGTCTGGGATATCAGTCTTCTTTTTCCAATACAAGTTTACAAAACTTTTTTAATATATTTTTATGCAGTTGTAGAATTTACGTAGTTCCGACAATACTGCGATGGAAACAGTGAGTTGTTCGTTTCTTGGTTGAATTAGACGTTTTCAAATAATAGGCGCGTGGGAAAAAACCTGTCCAGAAGAAGAACACACACACACACGCACATGATGAGGGCAGGGGAACCAACGCTAGAAATCAACGCGGGTGATCCGCGCGTAAATTAGCGATGCCCGCGAGCAGGCCGCCTCCACCCAGTCCCGTCCCTCTCCCTGCCACCGAGAGCCAGCGGCGTGGAGGCGAGGGAGAGGTGGGGGCGGGGGCAGAGGCGGAATCGGAGGTGGGGGCGGGGGAAGAGGCGGAGGCGGGGCCAGAGGCGGAGCCGGCGATTCGGAGGCGTGGGAGATGCGGGGGCGGAGGCGGAAGCGGAGGTGGGGGCGGGGGCGGGGCGCAGGTCGCGGGGCGGCCGACCAGATTGCGCGGCCTCTGTCGCATTACGCGCGGCCACTGCGCGCCGCGATAAACGCCCCTCGTTGCCGCGCCGCGCGCCCGCCTCGTGGGCCCGGTGGAAAGAGCTGAGGCGGGGGCGGCCCTTGACACCGCCACCGCCCCGCGGGCGATAACGCGTTCCCCCGCGCTCTAGTGCCACGCCCCCGCCCCCACCCCATCACGGCACGCTGCTTCGCGCCACTCTCCTGTGCCACACTGGTCCCAAATGGGCCAAAATATGCGCCTGGCGAAAATATAAGAAATGGATGAATGTGTAAAATATTTTCTTTAAAATTTCTGTTTTGTAACAGGAAGGAATGAGACTAAGCCACGAAAATAAGCTTTAAATCATGTATTAATACTAGCTTCATATGAGAATATTTTATTACATAAGGGGACAAGAATATGTGTGAATATACGTATCTATGTACTTTATTTGTATTTCGTACTGCCGTTTCATATGCTTGGCTCATTTTCGCGTAAGAGTTAAAGTAATGAATCTGTTCAATCTCGCGAACAATTACTAGGAAACTCGCCAGCAGGGTGCAGCCTCAAATTGTCTTTCCCCCGCGCGGCCAACATTCTTCGGCTGCCCCACCTTCAAAGTTTCTCACGGCTCTAGCACGTTTATACAAAAACATAAGAAATGAAACACAGATGTCCAAGCCACAAAACAATTCTCGTCGAGCCCTCTCTGCCGCAAGCACCGCGCACCGCCTATTGTACTGTAAGCCGGGGAAGGGTCATTACCCACCGCCAGCGCGCTGGGCGCGCTGGACGCGCAGCCCTTAAGCCATTAGCCGTTTACCTGCCTCTTTCTCAGTCTTCGGCGGTCAGATGTTTACAAACATTCCAAATTTCGCTACGTGCCTCCAGCTCCAATACTGGCGTTAGAATTCGCCGACAACGAACGCATCTGCTAGGCAGCCGCGTCCGCGCCCGCGACCGCGACCGCGCCCGCCTCACCGCCCCTTACTCTCAACCAGCATCGCGGTTCCCGTGAGAAAATACCAAACCTTGCTAATGAGATGCAGCCATCGCGGGCACAGCCAGTGCCGCCCATAGTCACGTGACACACTTCAAAACATAACAACGAATAGCGAGCATCTCTTGTGGCACACTACGTCTCACTGTACTTCATAGGCTAGCTGCCATTGTCACGTGACTCTACCCCCTCTGCTTTTGGAAACATACGCTTCAATAAATACGGCAACTTCGCTCCCACGCGCCACTTTCAATGTCATTCCTACTATGTGAAACTATCAGTCAATTTCGCTGCTACTACGCAGGCACTTCAACGTCATTTTCTTCAATGTCATTTCTACTATGTGAAACTACCATGTCAAACTCTGTCACTGCTATGTCAAACTTCTAAGTCAAACTACTATACTGCTGCTACAATTACTGCTCTGTTCACTACTATGTGAAACTACGCAGTCACTCTTCAGTCAATCTCACTGCTACTACTACGCAGTCACTCTACGTCAAGCTACGCAGTCACTCTACGTCAAACTACTATTACTGCTGCTACAATTACTACTCTGCTCGTCAGACAGCCTGCGAACGAGTCAGCTGTCTTTGCTCTGCCTATCAAGGCTCCTACGATCAATCAGCGCGGCCAGCAGACCGCGATCTACGTTCGGGCCACCCGTGAATCGGACTTCACCTGGCCCAGTCAACAATACGGGCCGCTCCAGCAGCCGAGTACGCGCCCGTGGTGACATTCAGCCTACCAGCCGCAACATCCGCAGCCCATTTCTACCGACGGCACACACACTCAGCCGTCTGACTTGGGTTGGTGTTTGCTGTGCCTTCATCAAACTGTAAGTGTAAACTTCAAGAAAGAAAAAAACCTTTAATCATAAACATTCATTGGTCCTCCGGCTTACTGCCTAACTACTTACTTGTAAAACTAATCAATATTTCAAGAATTAAATTTAATTTATACACAAGTGCATTGCTTTTCATTTGCCCCTAAGAAACAATCCCCTGAAACCTGATCTGAGCATGTATGTAGTCGCTTCGCAGTACGGACCTCACACCGCGCTGCATCCACTACAGAATCCATTATGTGTGAATCTATAAATGCGTCTATTTTCAGCTTATTATCTAATGAAATGAACACTATTGTGGAAAATAGAAAATACCGTAAAAAATATTTCTATTAGAAAATAATACATAAAAGGAAATGCGGCGATATGAAGACAAACATTTCACATCCTTCATACTAAGATATTATCTATTACACTGAATAAAACATTACAGAGTCACTGGAAAACTGATTGAAAAGTACTGTAGTGTTTTCCTTATTCAAGCAATTTCAGCCCTGTCACCTTTTTGCATTGGCAATTATATCGAAAATATGTTCATCAAAATAATTATTCCAGGCGACGTTGTTACTGTGTAACAAACGTATTTCATAATTAAAATTACTCAAACGATACGTCATCCCTACAATGGAGATGCGCAGGTGTTGTCTGGTTTACATTCAGTTGCTTTTACCACTTACTTGAAAATATTGAGACAATCAATGGTTTATTTTTTTTTAGAAAATGTTTTCTACAAAAGCCATTCGGATGTCCTCCATCATTACAATTAACGTTAAAAGCAAAAAGAAACCTCGAAGAAACTTAATTGAAAACGGAGCACAATTCTTTTACTTTGTTTTACTTAATCTAATATTTTAATTAATATTAATGTTTTAAATTAATAAGATATGTGCCGTTTAAAAATATTTACAGTCTCTTCATCTGATTTCGACCCACTGTCCTTCGCACTCGTGGCACAGTCTCTGCCCTTCATCTGAGTCCACCTTTCGCTTCCACGCGCCCCTTCACATGCCCTCGCCCTGTCACCCTCCGACCTCTCCCGCTCCACTCACCCGGCCCACTCCGCCCTTTCCCAACCCGGCGCCCCTCACAGGTTAAACGCATGGCGCGGCGCTTGACACATCACGACGCCAGCGCCACCCAGAGTCACAACGTGTGCGTGTGTGTGTGTGTGTGTGTGTGTGTTTGTATGTGTGTGCGTGCGGGCGCGCGCCTCTGTTATTCACTGCGCTCTGCAGAGATAGAAAGAGAAACCAATCACATGCTGCTTTTCTTTGAATGTTTAAATTGCTCTGCTTAGGAGAGAACATTGGAGGTAGAGTCGAGTTTTATGCATCACAGTAAACACTTTGTTATTTGGTTAATGATCGTGTTATTTAATTATTGATATTATTATAATTTGTATTTCTTCACGTCTTCGTTCTGTCACCCTCCGAACTCACCCCTCCACTCACCCGATCCTCCTCCTCCTTCATTCTCGCACCCTTCTCAGGTAAAGCCTTCACAGGTACGACTTTCCGCAGCACGACAAATCCCAGAGCCATCACGCGCGCGCGCGTGCGTGTGTGTGTGTGTGTGTGTGTGTGTGTAGTATGTATTTGCGCTCTGACATTCACTATGCTCTGTAGAGTCAGAAGGGGCTGGTTTCCTTTAAATCACATGCTGGTTTCCTTTGAAAGTTTAAATTGCCATGGTTAGAAGCAGTGCTTGATTTATAAAATTTTAGGTTTAGGAACGCTCCCCAAATTAATTATTAATTATATGGAAATAATTATGTATTTATTATCTAATTTAATAATTATTCCCGAGGTACCGGAACACCGTTCCGTCGCCTTCCGCCAGAAATCAAGCCCTAGTTAGAAGTTTATGTTGCCGATAGAGTTGAGTTTTGTGCCTCCCATTAGAGCAATAGTTTATTTCATTAGTTACGATGCTATTTTATTTTTGAGATTGTTTCAATTTGCGCTCACAAAAACAGTTACTGTCACCTGATGTTAAGAAATATATGAATGTCGAAAATAAGGCATATTAAGGTGTTGCATGTTAAGAGTATCCAGAGCACAATAGTTTTGGTTACAGGATCACAAGTGTTGTCATTGCCAACAATGTTGTTTATTACAAGAGCAGCTTTCGATGCCACTTTGGAAGCCACGAAACGACTACCAGACAGCAGGAAACTGATGATGATGGCTAAGCCATCGAAAGCTGCTCTTGTAATAAACAACATTGTTGGCAATGACAACACTTGTGATCATTTAATTTTAAATGCCAACGACATTTCACCACTAAACCAATATTGGTTACAGGACTTTTTTGAGTTTAGGGATGTAGTTAGGCTTATGGAAAGCACATAATGAAAAAAAATTAAAATTCATTTTTGAGAATAAAAAAATGTAAGTATTCAAACAGGGCCTCATTGTGAAGCCACAAATTCAACACTAATTATGTTTGAATTATCCTTTTTTTCGTGAAAACACACGAAGTGTGTGCTGGAGAATGACCTAGAATAGAATCATGTCAAGTGAATAATACATACTCGACTACTTATGTTTCTATTCAAGGTCATCCACCAGTGTATTAGTATCCATTACAACGAGTTTCCTACGGTACACATTCTACGTCTTATGTTAACTTGTACAAAGTTAAACTTTTACATTGATTCATTTCACGGCAATTGTCATGCAGGATTCTGTCAAGGCTACCTAGCGGTCAGCTCCCTACCCACCGAAGCTGGCTTTGTTTTACCAGACGCTTGGGAATACAGAAGTTGCTGCAATAATTCCGATGTCACCGTTTTTGCTTTTTGCCGTATTTCATATCCACCTTTGATTCACTAGACATTTTAAACTAGATTTTTTTGATGGAGATCCACACGGCAACAACATATAACCCAAAATGCCTTGCGTTCAGATCTTAACCAATCTTAATCTTAGTCAAATGTTCTCTCTAATAACTACCACTGCACTAGTCAAATAGGATCAAAGTGAAATTACGATTCAATTTATTTTAAATAAAATTTCACGTTAAAAATTACTACTAATAAATTAAACTGAGAAGCAAAAATATAATATTAAATACAATTTTAATGTACACAATCGAATAAAACATTTTTTATAAAGATTTCAAGTGATTAATGAAGTGTCAATACTTGGTTTGTAACCTTCTCTGTGATTGGTCAAGAACCTGTATTACAATGAAAACTGTATAGTAATGAATATCATCACGCAACGGGTTGCAGCAAATGACATAATTATATAATGGGAGTAGAAAAAAGAATATTACTTGTATATGTTATACTTTTTCATAAACAAAATTAATATCTTAGCTTCGAATTGGAAAAATTATTATTTATATATTTTAAATAGTATTAAAGAAATGATGTCACAGCTTCACTAATGCGCTCAAAAAGTCATGTTTTCAGGAGAAGCACTCAACGTTTGGTTACCTTTGAAATAATCCATTGCTAACCATTCCAGAAAAAAATTATACCTTGAAAACTAATAAAGATCAGAAACACGTGTTACCGATATAAAGAGGAAGCATTGCTGCATATAAAATTAAGAGAAACAGAAAAGCAATTTTTCATTATTTTAAGCAATTTCTCGGGAGTTAAATAACGTTTGTCTTTTAAACAGTAAAATCAGAAGATACAGTTTCCACAAACGATGGTGCAAATGGGTTACCTATGAATAAGAATTTCGCCTTTGCCCTATTATTTCTTTCCCAGATTTCCAGTTAACTTAATTTTTTCAATAGAAACTTATTACAAATTTTGACGTATCAGACTTCTTGATAAGATTTCAAACACGTATACATTGAATTTTCATATTTAAGGGAATAGTTTTTTTGCAAACTGCTGTTTTTTCTTCACATTGTTTTTCATTGATACAGTCCGTATTCAAACAAGTAGCGGATGAATTCCACATAGCTATCTAACTTTCTTTTTCTTCTTCTATCAGCTCTCTGGCACTTATATTTTTGCCATGGCTCCTTTTATTACGGTAACCAAATCTCTTCGGTCTACTACTTTTTTCTCCATCTTTTCACTCTTAGGGTCCTCAGCTATCTTTCTACATATTACTGAAAATCGTGGCACCGTCCGAACTCTCCTCAATCCTCAATTACTAATTTACATCCTTCAAACCAGTGGTGTCAAGATCTTCTACTGGGGGCTGTGGTACGCGTCGTGGCACCATAGCATGCCACGAACTTCTCTGCGCGACTAGCGTCGGGAAAGGGAACTATTAGTAACCCCGCCGTTTTCCAATAGGGATTGCGTTGTTTCTGGTAGCGGGATGACAAACTGCGTGGATGAGCGATTTCGTCGTGGCACTCGTGCCACGGACTCCCGCTCGTGGCATCGACCTTGACAACACTGCCTCATACTCTCCACTTCCTGGGGCCTTTACACCTCCTCCGTCCATTGGGAACCACGTCGTCTTCCGTCTTTCCCCTCCGACACCCTCATTTCCCCGACGACGCCGACGCGGCGTTCCCCGCATCATCGCGCTAACACGCGGGGCCGCCTGCACCACCGGCGCTCGCGCAGCTCCCTCGGCGGGGAGGCGACGCTCGCGTGCGCGGGTACTCGCGCGGATAATGGAACCGCCGCCGCGCGGGGGCGGGCCGCGCCCTCCCTCCGCGCGTCGAGTGGCCTGCTCTGCGCGCCAAGCACGCGGCGCCGCACCGCCACCGCCACCGCCTCTGCACAGAGGTCCCGATTGCGCGAAATAGAATATTTATTTATTTCACTACTTAGGAATACATAGAATACTTCCGGTGGTAGCGTTTTCTAAACAATACTTCACATATAACAAACATCAAACAACTACACAAATACAGAAAATGAACATAAAAACGAATACTAAAATATTAACATGTTACTAAATACAATTTTACAAAATTAATGTATTAACCCTATCATGCTAAAGTTGACCTTAATATAAAATAGCAAGAATACAAAAAAATAATTTTAATGTTATCATATTCCAAAAAAATTACAATTTATTTTATCTAATATTACAATTTTTGACATTCTGAGGGAAAGTTTCCAACACTGCTGCAGGTAATTCGTTCCAATTTTGTATGGTTCTATTAATAAATGAGAATTTACCTACATCTGTTCTCTGTTTTGAAGACCACGCTAGGTCGAAATCGGGAGGCAGATCGATCGATTGATTGATTAGTGATTCTGGGGGCGCGGCGACTAAGGTCACGTGGTAAGGTAATTGAAGTGCTTGTCTTCTCCTCGGAAGGTGGCTGTGATATTCCCCCACTGGATGGTGAGAGCCGGCGCCGTCCTTCCTGTGAGCTAGCGGGGTTTTCCCCAACCACGTATATCCCACCGGTGGGGCATCTCCCCTTTCTGCACAACCTCGAAGCTCCCGACCGGTCTCCCGGCATGTATGTTAGTGTAAGGTATGTAAGTGTACGTCTGTGTAAGTAAGGGGTGAGGATATGTCAAGGAAGAGGAAGGTCGCACGCGGTGCGTGGCCCGTTTGTTTGGGCACTGCTCCGGCATTCCCCCTGGTGTTGGATAAATAGACCGGATAAATAGTTGGATACATAGACCGCAAAGAATTCTCCTCCAGGAAAAGCGCTACAGAAATCGACCTAGCTATCTAGCTAGTGTCGAAAATCCTACCATCGTCAGGACTCGAACCTACGACGTCCCAATCAGAGGCACTGCCGTAACATTAGTTTTTGTCCTGAGCTACCTCTCCCGGTAGGGGGCGGATCCAAATATTTTTAGACAGCCACTAGAAAAAGCGGTCACTTTTACGACATGCGCGGCTAGCTAAACTTTCAATTTTAAGCACAAGTACTAAACGTTGAAACGATGCTAAAATGTACCGGGTATCCAATGTTTTTATATTCTTGAATTAAAATAAAATGAAAGTCAAGAAGGCTGTCCAAAAGATAGTGAATGGCACACGTGGCGAAAGTGATTTTATTTTGCTTGTAGGACTTGGCTTACCGGCCTCGTTTCCCAAAATTCTCCTCTCGCAAAATTAAATGTCGCTTTTACCCCTCGTATCACAAAGAACTGATGTTAGTGGTACTTTATTTTGTGAGCAAGAAAAGGCTATCGGCCTCCCGGTGTAATCCTACGCCTTACTGACTTCATTTTATTTTCAGTGACCGTTTTGTATTTTCGAAAATTATAAAAAAATAACATTGCAAAATTACAATATTGAAGATTTTTGTTTAAATTAATTTTTTTCACCACTAATGTATTTAATCACAGGCCCTCCTTCAGCTGGACCTCCTTCACAGAAAGCCTGTAGGTCTTTCGAGGTAGATGCCGTGGGTTTTCATTTTTAGAATTTGTTTTCATCGTGTAAAAGGTTCAGTTAGTAAGAATCTCACTTTCTGAACATTTTCTCTGAAGATTTTCGTGAATATTCAGAAAAAGGTACATATGAGCAATTTTGTCTTTGTGTTTGAGCTCACTCAGAAAACGTGGAATATACACGACAAATAGAACACATTTTCCGTAAAATAGACATTACAGGTAGCTAATAAAATTGTCAAAACTCCGTTTCGATCGTACTTTCAATCAACCAATCAATCAATCAATGATGTCTTTTACATGACGAGGCTAAGACCATCAGGACTTCTCTTTTTCTTGACCAAGCAAATTTCGCTACGTTTCTTTCGTCATATAGCAGAAAAAGAAAGTATCACTCGAGCGCCGAAAAGGCAATTTGAATTTAGAGAGTGTTTTACAGTTAGTCTTGTGGATGTTTTAAATACAGTAAATATAGTCGGCTTTATTTCCCCTCCAAAGGCGTAGGAAGGGGTTTATATCTCTTAAAAATGCACGCCTTCGATCCGCTGTGACCTCCAAATTTGGGTAGAGAAAAGTTAGCCTAATGAGGAACCAGTTTGACAGATGGAAAACAAAAGAAAGTCATGTTGGACGATGGCATTGGAAGAGGTTTTCTCGAAACCATTTACAAATGAGCCAACTGCAAGTAAACGCATTAACCAATTTACTCCATTGGCCTACCCTACAGTTACGTTACCAGAGGTAGCCAAGAAGTAGATGCCAAAGCGGTCCTTTTTTATAACAATCTATTTATATAACAATCCGATACGCTAATCGTTTCTCCACCGAAGCCATCTTTTGCTCGCACTTTCGTAAACGACACACTGCGCATCACTGTGCACCGCAGCAAAATGTGACGTGGTCGCGCGGGAAGCTAACGAAGTTTAATAAGCTTCTTCGCTCGCGTAGTCACTTAAGCGGCGCGACTCCGGAATCTTATGGGCGATGCACAAACAAGCTCTCAATTTTACGAGCTGCTGCTTTTTCCGTGACATTGCGTAGCTGAAGGGGCGAATTTTGATGGAGCTCCCGTGAGCAAGCTAATTTCGTGGTGATTCATTCGTTCCCCAAGTTAGGAACACATTGGACACTTTTTTAATAACTGCTGTTCAAAGTGAAGTGGATTTTGTTTGAAGCAATGTTGTACAAGTACTATTATTCAAATTTAGTTATTATTTACTCTCCTATGTCAATTAGGTATTAGTTATATGTGAGAAACTGAAAGAAATTACACGTCAATTTATTATCAGGCTCTTGCAAAATGTGTATTAACGTTTGCAGTAATTGGTTGCTTACCATAAGAGCTATTCATTAAAATTGTTATATTCGATACTCGCAAACTTCCTGTAATTCCAATATGAATTATGACCGCTTAGCAAATATCTCCAGTCCTCTGTCTCGAAAATGTTCATACATTTTTTTAAGAAACTTACTATCAGAAGTGATTTGCATGCATGTTCTGAAGTTTGCCTCTTTGCGTTCGAAAAGTACAGACTTCAGTGAAAATAGTTTTTTCTGTATCACATAAACATTAAACGTTCAACAATATACTGACAATTTGGCAAGCTTTTAATATTTAGTTTTTCTCATTGGTAAATATGCTTTATTTTGTTTTCTGTAAGTGATAGATTTTCACATAACTTTGAATATCAGTAAGCATAAAAATACGAACTGGCCAGTCTACAATTTTCTTGTATATGCAATGTAAATTTTTATTGTAGACGAATATTATGTAATAAGCACATTGATTTTGTTGACGATGTTTAATATGCCTTCAATGAGACACAAACCAGAAAAAATATTAATAATATTTCGTTATAGTGAAAAAAAGAAATAAACATTGTTCACATTCAGCGTATTAAGTATGTGAATGAATATGACGATGAGTGTTTATGTCGATCATGCTTCCAAATTAATTTGATTGGTCCTGAAATGTACGTTACACACATTGTGAATAATATTACAGGAATCTCTGAGAGTTTTACAAGAGAAACACACCTCTAAAACCCCTGGAGTGATAGACGTCGATCTGTTTGGATAATGGGTTTCGGTATACAGCTAGAATTCGTTACTTAACCTAAAGTCTCATTGCTCGTAAATTGTCAGCCCCTGTACGACAAATGCAAAAGTAATTACAAACAGTACACGAAGAGTGGCACTAATCGGAAACAGCTAGTCAAGCCTCGCTGTTCCCGGCAATTACGTTGGCGGATATTTGGAACAGTCTGCAACGACAGTGATGAGAACGGTAACGGGCGTGGAGGCGATGGTAAGGCGAGAGGTAGCAGAATCTATCCGAACAATTGGGAGTGGGAGGGGCGGAGTCTGAGGAAACGTTGGCGTTAGAGAAGGGAAAAATGCCAGACGTAATGTGAGGTGGGGACAACACAGAAAGAGGAGAGAGAGAGGGTGGTGAGAGGCTGCGGGTTTGGGGTGGGCATCGACCAGACGGAGGTCGGCGGATGCAGAGGGAAAGGAGGTGTGGTGAGAGCAAAGAGTTTTGGAGGAGGTGAATCGAAAGAAAGTGAGGTGGAAGGAGGCGGGGTAGGTGGAGAAGTGGTCAGCAGAGACGTGGAGAGAGAAGCCATAGAGGCGGAGCGAGAAGAGACGGGACCATTGAAAGGTGGATGGGAAGAGGTGAGGAGATTGGAGGCAAAGTGGTTACACAATCTTTAATCATGCAAGCGGTGGAGGTGGGTTTGATAGAGGAGGGAATCATGTAAAATGAGGCTGGTGGAAATGGATAGGTTGAGGTAGCCGAGATAGAAGGTTCGGCGGAGTTGCGAAGACGACAGGAGCATCGGGGACGATAAGGGCATCGGGGACGACAGGAGCAGTGGGAACGTCGGTTTGGCTGAAACGACGAATGGAAGCGACGGGAGGGGCGGGGACGACAGGAGCAGAGGGAACGACAGGTGCAGCAGGAACGAGATGAGAAGAGCGAACGGCGGAGAGTCTGAAACGTCCAGAGGTAGCGATGGGAGGGGCAGGGATGACAGGAGCAGCGAGAATAGCAGTAATGGGAACGGCGGGAGTGGCTGAAGCCCCAAGAGGGAACAACGGGATCGGTGGCAGGGGGGAACAGAACAGGTGCAGGGGGAACGACAGGAACTGGGGACGGCAGAAGTGGCGGGAAAGCGAGAGGCGAAGGGAGAGAGGGGGACGACAATAGTCAGGGAATGCAGTCAAAGTACGACGTGGACAGCTGGAGAGTTGACGGGGTCGGTGAGGTTGACGGGGAACGGTGGCGCCAGAGACGACCGGAGAGGCAGGGGCGACGAGGTGGTGGAGGCGGCGCGATGCCGGTGGCAGCGGCGGCGGCGGCGGCGGCGGCGGCGGCGGCGGCGGCGGGTCGGAGCAGGAAACAAACACACCGCCGTAAAATATCAAAACGAGCAACGTGAGAAACTCGGACGGGATGTTTACGGGTGTAGCACGCGCAGAATTTTCGCCCCGGGGCGGTGCGCGGCCGACTGCGGCGGCGGAGGTGGGGCGGGGAGGGGGACGTGCCGCGCTAAATTTACCCGGTGGAGATGAACGGCGCAATGGGGCACGGTGCGCGTGGCGTGCCAGACACGGCACAGAGCACGCCGCCGCCGGCGACACGGGGCCTTCGCCTCGATTCAACGCCGCCGCCGCCGTCGACAGATGGCTCGCCCCAATGCGTCAGCCCTAATGAATGACCGGTGCCACTTTGTTGTTTCCAAGACTTTTTATGGATAGAACCTACGCTTGCTTTGTTACTAGGGACTTTTTGCACGCCGTAGTGGACAGCACTATTGATTTTCTGCGCAAGCGCATTTCAAATTTCACGTCAATTTTGTGCATCTGCGCATGGGTAGAATATCGATAGTGCGTGGAAAAACACCACTAACTAGCGGACCCGGCAAGGCTCCTCTATTGCAATGGATTAATAAGTTCAATTCTTATTCAAAATCAATTATTGAATGAAGATTAACTACGTATTAACTACACTTTACGTATTGACTCACTTGGCAATATTACGAATATTGGCAAGAAAAATATATTTATCTATGTGTCACATAAATCTACTATAGTATTCAACTAATATTGTGATATACCAGAACGGGACATGGTTTATTCATAATATTAGTTGTATACGGGGCGACTAAATGGACTTGTAAAATGGCGATATCCGGCCCTAGTAACGCCAGCGCAGAGGGTTGCTATGGTGCAGGGCAGGTAAATAAACTAGCTGCAAGCCTCGTAGGTGCCGGAACGCTGGCTAGATCGATATAATAAAGAATATGTGATTGGTCGAAAAACGTATGACGGACGAAGGCGCGGCTACATGGGGGTGTAAGAAATGAGCGGGTTGGCGGGGGGCAATTAGACTTTCGGGTGTTTACCGCCGTGTTTTGGAAAAATAGAACGTGGGACGCTACCGACCCATCAAGGGTTGCAAAATACAGAAAAACATTCATTCGGACTTGGAGCTTCGTTGAGTGCAGATCGTTACAGTCTGACTCAGAGTGGTGGAGTGTAGGTCGTGAACTCGGCTCTTGAGTTTCGTGGAGTGCAAATAGTGTGCGGACCTTGTAGTTGAAAGTGAGACTTATACATTTTCGTGCGAAAAGTAACAGTCGTCATCGGACTTAGAAATTATTTGCCGGAGTACATCCGCGGACTTGGGCAGTTTTGGGTGTTCACCGGACGATAGTTCGAACATTAGTATTTTATTAAACTCGTGTGAAAGATTATAAACCTAAAGCGTCGGAAAGAACTTAGCTAGATTTTATGCAGTGTGGACTGGATACTTCAGCAACCGCGCAAGATCAGAAGACAGAAGAGCGACTCGGATTCATCGGCCAAGTGAGAAGCGTCTTCGGAACGAGCGGGTCGGCAAGACGGTAACATATACTGCAGTATATTAAAATAATATCTTTTAAAAGGGGTCATGGCCATTAAGTAATCTGTTAAAATTAACATTGAATAAATTGTTAAATTTTGTTCTTTGGAAAAAGAAAAGAGTCTGTTCATTTGTCAATCATAAGCTTCTAATTAGTTGGAAGCAGAGAATTTCCATATTTCAGATTCCACGCCAGGCTGTACAGTCGGCAGATCAGGTAATCGGCTATCTTAGCGATAGCGAATACATGTAATCCGAATCCATCGGCCCAAGCTAGCTGGATGCCCATATAATTTTGACAGAATTAAATAGGGAAAAGTTAGTATTAGTTTATGTCACCTGTTCCTGGCGCCCACATCTTTCTATAAATTCGGAACAGGTCAAACTCACGACAACGTATTACGAAGTGAAGGATGAAGGTATATTTCAATATATAGTGAAACTATTGCTTCTCTGTCTTAAGAGTCTGCGAAGTGCTTCATTAATATTTTTATTAATGAAGCAAAGTTTCATATTTTCTGGACATTAGTCTCATGAAACTTTTAGTATTTGACCTTTTACTACACTTTCCAACTGCCTTAGTCATGTGTTTTATTTAACGATTTATTATGGGCAATCATTTTAGCCATGATAATCTGAAAAGATGCCTGCATAACTTACGAAAAATATTGTCTGTCTCTATTCTCATAAATTGCAAATCACAAAGAAAACGGCCTAAACCAATTACATTTCAACCCCAAAATTTAGTTGATCTGAATACAACGTAATGACAAATGACATTTTAGAATTTACTTCATTAATTTAAAGATATTATTAACATATAGTTTTTACACTATAAAATGTGTTAATAACTAAGTGATAAAACACCCAAACTGAATACTTTCCATTTAAAGCAAAAATCACTAAATTTGGAAACCTCATTTTTTTCTAAATTTAAACCCTCAGTGTTTTAACTACATAGATTATTGTTGATATTGTAACACACGAGGGACGACGCCCGAGCTTAATTGTGTGTATCGCAAAGACATTCACACATAGTGGACTCTTTGGTGGAAAGGTCAGCACTATAAAGGCCTTTGCGACCGACTGCCCGACAGTCACGTGACAACATCCAAAGCAGAGACGGCATTTGAACTCGCGACCTTTCGTGCTGGCGGTGAGGTACTACTCCATCCTTGCGCTTCGACCGTCGCGGGTCAGCATAATAAACAGTACAAGAACCCTAATAGATGCAGCTTGCTAGCTTTGTCTCCTCTGAAGTAATGTACGATCGTCACTTGCTATTACATTACAGTTTTACTTTGATTTCTTACAGGGAATTTTCAAATGCACTCAAACAGATCTTTCCTGAGCGTTGATGATTTAACATTTAAATTAAATAAAACCTACGAGAAATCAACACCGATTTCTTGGAAGTGCTGAATTATGTCTCCAACATACAATACTGATTGTTCAATAATTCAAGTTTGTATTCTAATTCAGATATTTTCATATTTTATTTTTATTAATATTCTTTGCATAATTAACATTAAAAAAATTAAAATGCAGGTTTTGTCAATAATTAAGTGAATAAGGAAGTATAGAAAACGTTACAACTTCTAAAATTTTGAGAGCGAGAATTTGCAATCCAAATTTTTCGTCCTTTTCTTTTAGAGTATTATCTAAATCCAAACAAACCCATTAAAACTTTTAACACATTGTGATTATTTTCATTTCTGAGCTACAAGCTTCATCTAATATACTCTTTTCTCGTGAGAATTAAAATAAAAATTAGTAGGTCCGTTTTTAAGGAGAGATTATAATACAATCATTTCAAAGAACAAAACATAAACAAATAGTATCTCTATACTTCAAAGTTGTGTCTTAAAGAAAGCAAAATTCTCGAGATATTCCAATGTCTTAATTCGAGTTCACAACTCTGCATATCTGCTAACACAACTTTTAATAAATTGTGACCATTTTCATTTCGGAGCTAGAAGCTTCACCATCTAATATATCCTTTTCTCGCGAGAATTAAAATAGACATTCAAAATGTATCAAATTAGCATGTCAGAATTTGATAATAGATTGTAATCTAAACATTCCAAAGAACATAAACATAAACAAATACTTTTTAATGAATATATTCACATGTGTTATCTTGTTTATTTTATTGCAATGACCTTTCTCTTTTTCTTTTATTAAGGCCAAGAAACCACTGAAATAAAATAAAGAAATAGTAACTCGCTATTTCAGAATTGGCTTTACAGAAAGCAAAATTCTCAAAATATTTCAAAATATATCAAATCAGTAAGTTAGTAGTCAGTAATAAATTATAATCTAAACATTACAAAGAAAATAAACGTAAAAAATAGTAACTTTATTTGAGGGTTGGCAAAATTCTCGCGATATTCCAATGTCTTAATTAGAACTCACAACCCTGAATATCTCATCCTTGTTTCAGTGTGTGTGTCCTTCTCCGAGTGTGTGGAAGCAGGTATGTGGGCGCGCTCTGGAAGCTAAAACAAACATCAGCCCCGCCCCCTCGCAACGTGACGCCCTCTCCGCGCAGGGCAGCCAACGTATCGCAGCGTAAGCCGGTGAGGGGCGCGCCGGTGGGTCGTTTGGGGGACGGGGGAGGGGCGGGGCGGCCACTTAATGCTCTTAGCGAGGCTTAAGACGCGCACGGGGCGTCGAGTGAGGTGCCGCAACTCCGACAACAGCAGCCCTCGCGAAATGCCGTACACTGGTACGAAGAGTGAGGGCACCTAAGAGTATGTAGTCTAGTGATGGCTCGTGCAGGATTCTTAAAGAGGAGGAAAGAAGACAGGAAAATACTACTGCATTAAATGAAGCACACCAAATTAGATTACATGCAGATGTAAACGGAAAGGCAGAGAAAGAGAGAGAGAATGAGAGAGAAAGAGAAAGAGAGAGAGAAGTACCGGTTCGATTTGCCCTAACACTCGGGCTTCCGCCAGCGCACGGTGCTGCCATGGGTGTGAGATATTATAACGCGCCTCTTCCTACGTTCTGGTCTATGATTCGGGTGCGTGTGGGCGCCAAGCAAGCGCCCAGGCGCCGAGCGTTCATTTAGTTTCCTCCCCTGAGAAACCGCCACTGACGTAGTTCCTAACAATGCGCAATTAAATTTTGTAATAGTTGGTTTTATACTGTTTTATTTGACAGATTAGATAGTTTTGGTGCGGCATACGTACAGAAATCGATCGCATTTTTGGGCCTGTGCGCGTTCCCCAACGGAATCGAAATCAAAGTGATAGCGGAGCCCGCTAATCCGCCGGATTTAGCGGCTGACTTATATCACGTGCGAATCGATCTATCCGTCATGCTGTATCGAATTTGTTTCCAATTCTGGCGCAAAGTATATAGCAAACTGCATATTCCCGTGATGAAACATGAAGCTGATGGGGTTAATCTGTGTATATAATAATCTCTATATGGCATTATTTACAGTTGTGTAGTAAGTTAATTATATAATAATATACTTATATATACAGATCAATAATTACTCGGCAGCTCCAGTCGAACAAGAGCGAATCAAGAGAATGTGGCATTAATGGAATTTAGCGCACTCTGTAGCCACTATTTGGAACTTTTCCCATTTCGACCTCAACGTTTATGGAAAAGCTTTTTCTCGACTTCACCCGCTATTGATTTCAATCTTGCTGTCGATTGCTATAACTTTTCGCCGTGCCAAAGCCTTTATCAGTTTCTTGTGCAGTTGTACGCATCAAGCAGCATTTATTGGCGGATACGGTACATTTAGAAGAATGGAGGAGGTAAGAATTTCTTTCCTGTTTATTTGATTTTATTCTCTAATAATGTTACCTAAGCCCTAAGTTCCATATTGTGCTAGGCCTCAGACAAGAGAGAGTTATTTCACCCGTTGAAGTATCAAGCCCATAATTTTCTTCTGAATGTTCCCTCTCATTGGGTCCAGTGTGCCAGAATTTTACAGGAATTACTGTAAATCACAGCACAATACTTGCAAGATTGGTCATTTTTGGGTGGAAACAAAATCACATATGCCTGCATTTTAAATTTAAAATTTTCACACAACCTGCATTTTAAAATACATTGTAATTTAAAAGCTGTCGTAGGGGTGGGGTGGTATCTGCAGCATCATTGACTGGGAGGTTGTAGGATCCGAGTCCCTACAATGGAGGATTCAACTCTAGCTACAAAGATGGTAGTTCGGCGTGGTTTCTCCCATCACTATCAGGGGAATGATGGAACAGCATGCTACAAACTGGTCAAGGTCTACGTGCTGTCTTTCCTCTTTATTCGTGCCTCCTATTCTCTTCTTCTTCTTTTTCTTCTCAATCTCCCCCTCTCTCTCTCACTCACACACACACACTTACCTATTCTACACTATTAGGCATGTCGAGAGCTTAGAGTTTGTCCAGACATTGAGGATGACCCTCTGGAGTCGACGTGTGGGTTGACGTTGGATCTTAAATTCCAGCGGGAGAGCAATAATGCCACATCCGAGAATATAAATCCCTTATTTTACTTAAATAGTAACCTGAGTAGTTGAAGCCCCAGAAACAAAAAAAATAGTTACTCAAAACTAACAATATCTAACAGATTACAGTACATAGTAAAATGAGAAAATCATATTTGAAGAATTTTATAAACCTACACTTATCAATATCAACCAGAATTCAGAAGCATTTTATCACAGTAATACGTTGGGATAAATAAAAACGCTTATATTCACTTAACAGTGTAATAGGAAAAAAAACAATTGTGGTATCTACTAATAATTTGAGACACCTCAGTTTTACTAGTTGTTTTTCATAAGAAAACACTGGCAAAAAAGCAAGAAACTTCGGTTCATATGACAGCGTAATATGTACGCATTAACAAGATCTCAATTCAAAAACACGGTGTCCAGGGCTGTAATTGTTCCATTTTTCTATTCCCTTTTCGTACGAACCATTCATGTCAAATTAAAGAACTTTATATCTCTTGAAAAGTGGTTTAGCTGAAAATATGTTTGAGGCTAATTACTAAGTACTTATTTTGATGTTCTAGCTGATCATTATGACTAGGAATGTCTTGACATATTGGAGTTATCTGTAAGTGGTGTTATAGTGTAAGAAGAAACACAGAGGTGATTTAAAACAAAAGTTGGGTGCACGGGGTCAGGAAATAAAAAAGATTTAGAAGGCGAGATGTATGATTAAATTTAAGATTCCTCCAACAATAACATCGAGCTATCAAAACTATTCATAAATAATTTATTTAAAATAACGAACAGATATTAAACGTTTTCAGCAATCGATTAGTATGTCAAAAATGCAGCACTAAAAGACAGAAAGTAAAATAAAAAGGGGAATATCTCATAAGAAAAGGTTTCAAACCGTTAAAGTAAAGAGTATGGTATGTATGCTACGTAGTGTATGTAATAGGACATCCAAAACATTATATTCAATATAAAAAGAAAAAAACGTCGAAGAGCAAGAAGTGACAACCACAATACTCCTTGCGATGCGATATAATGAGTTATTATTATGGAACCGCATTACCGTTTGACTGATGTTAGAAAAATTTCATATAGGATTTTTCTAACGTAATTTCTAACGATATTTTTAGTTTCTTAACTCCCAATTCGAATTACCGACTCTGCAATTCAATATTGTACGAGTACATTCCATCCCAAAATAAATATTTTAGCTTTGCGAAGAATACATAATCAGTTAAAAATTCAGCCTCTTGTAAGTAGAATCAAATGGAAACAAGTGTGTAGGATCAAAGTAAATGTTAAAAATTAGTGTAAAAGAATTATAATGAAATCAGGTAAATAGGTGGATACATCAGACTCCTATGCCAAGCACATTCCAGCATTTTCTTAAAATGCAGATGACAAGGTTAAAATTGAACACTAACATTAACAACGTCTTATCTCATTGCCTGACGGCATGGGAAGAACAGCGTACCTTGATACTTTTGTTGGTTGTTTAACATATTTTATTCGTGCTATTCATTGCCAGCTATTCGCATGCCAGCGCTTTATGAGCTAGAACTAAAACGACCATGGGAAAAACAGTGAAAATAATGACGATATAAAGAGGTTTTAAAAAAATGTAATTCTCTTAAAATGTTCTTTGTAATGTAATGTAATGTAAAATGTAATGTAAATCTAACGTAAAATATAATGTTAATTTCCAAATTGAATACATGGCACTTAAGTTCATTTTATTCTACAGATTAACTGTATAAAAATTTAGTAAAATATTTTTTTTACAAAATTGAAATGGATTGAATTAGTCCTCATATTTTGAGACACATCATTTCGAAATCAAAGTTAACATCTTATCCGGCGTTAGAATCAAGTTCGTTCCTAACAGCGGTCCTCTTTTGAACACTCGAACCTATTTTCAACACACATTGTACCAAACCTTATTTATTTAGCTATTGTAGTATGAGTATAACAGTGCTATTTCGTTTAGTCACAAGACTTTATTACTGTCGGTGCAAAACAATTCTAGAAAATAAATCTGTGTACAAAACAGGACAAATATAGTCTTCCTCAAATTATTTTACATATCAACCGCACTCACCTAAATAAGATTATTAAATTTATGACCTGTTTTGAATTTTTAACTTTTTCTTGTCGATTTTACAAGAACAAAATATGTGGATAAGTTGACTTATTCTAATATTTATTTTGAAACTATTAGTATCATACATACAGAAGAAAAAGATTCTAACAAGACAGTTAAACATTATTTAGTTCTCTAGTATTAGGAAATAAGTTCATTATCTATACTAGTCGACAATGCTTGTAAAGCAAAAACAAACACCTAGAACAAATAAAACATTTAAAAGTAGTACGTTGTAAAACCCCTTTGCTCACAGATTTCAGCGGGAATGAACAAGCATGAATATGAATAAAATTAAAACGCATTATAGTCCGGTCGCCAAGTTACGCCAAAACGGCCCCACAAGTTCGCGCTGGTGACGGGAGCTCCCAATAAAAAACGCAGGCGAAACGCAAACATCAAAGGGCGCTGCAGGACACGGCAGTGCGAATATGTGTCGAGGCGGCCAGAAGACCGCACAGGGGCCGTCAAAGGGATGCATTTTTCAACGCGCTGATTTTAACACGAGATTTTCGTGCCTCGCCGTGCTGAAAGTAATCGCATTCCTATGCGCCTGACCCTGCGTGGGCGGTGGGCGTCGGGGCTGACCAGTGCGGGCACGGAAGAGGGAGGGAGCAGGGGACGGAGACGAGGCAGGGATGACGTGAGCGAACAGGAGTGAGAGAGGGGGAAGGGTGGGACAGAGCGCGGGTTCGGCGAATTCGAGGCAAAGGCAAAATTCAGAGCGTGACGAGGGCGAGAGCAAGAACAATAGTGAGGGCTATTACGAGTGCAAGGGCGAGAGCGAGGACGAAGGCGAGGGTGGCGGTGGAGGGGCGATCTCGAAAGCGAAGACGAGGGCAAGGGCAAGAGAGGGAGAGAGCGAGGGTGACGATATGGAAGAGAGTGGGGTGGCGAGGCCAAAGCAAGAGCGAGGCCGAAAGTGGGGACAAGAGCGAGAGCGAGTGAGAATGCTTGTGCGAGAGCGAAGGCGAAGGCGAGAGCGAGGGCCAGGGCGAGGGTGAGGGCAAGGGTGAAGGCGAGGGTGAGGGCGAGGGCGAGGGTGAGGGCAAGGGCGAGGGCGAGGGCGAGGGCGAAGGCGAGGATGAGGGTGAGGGCGAGGGCGAGGGCGAGGGCGAGGGCGAGGGCGAGGGCGAGGGCGAGAGCGAGGGCGAGGGCGAGGGCGAGAGCGAGGGCGAGGGTGAGGGTGAAGGCGAGGGCGAGGGCGAGGGCGGGGGCGAGGGCGCGTAGGAGGGCCAGGCTGAGGGCGAGCGCAAGGGCGAGGCCGAAAGTGGGGGTGGGGGTGAGGGCGAGGGCGAGGGTGAGGGCGTGGGCAAACCTCCGAAAAAAACGTGTGGGCGGGGGAGCTGGGAGCGAGGATGTGAGGGGTACGTTAGTGGAGGGACGCGGTAGGTGAAAACGTGGGCAGGAATGTGGGGTAGAGTGGGAACGGGGCGGGGCAGTTAGGAAACTGATGTAGGTGGGGGAAGTGTGAGGGGGGGCAGCGGCCCAGCCTGTGACCGATGACAATCCGCGCGCGCTCTAGCGCAACTTCGTCGCACCTTCCTTCTCTAGCGAGTTGTGTTCACGCAGTGTGAAGAGTTCTACATATGATGAGCTTGTGCGTTTAATAGGGTAATTTATAGCTATTTGCACTAATTAATTGGAAGTTATAAGAAGGTAGTTTCATAGCATATTGCTTTGAAGATCAAAGGATGTTTTTATAGATTCCACAGGCGGGAAGGATTAATGTTAGCAGTAAAATATCTCCCTTTTCCTCCTTCCTTCTCTCTGAGTCTCTCTTTCTCCCTCTCTCGTTAATTAAGTTGCATACGATGTTATAGTGCCATTTAATCAAAATACAAAAATTTTGGACTACCTAAAATGTACAAAATTAATGTTAGAAACTTATTAAAAACAAGAACACTAGTATTCAACAATATTTGTATTGCCTAAATTGTGCGACTCAAGATCGAATTTGCTAATAATAAGCCAAATATACACAAAATATAGCATATAAATTACAGTTGGTTTATTTAAGAACTTCTTGTCTAATTAAACGATTTTAATTATTTCCCAATACGCACAATCAACTTATTTGACTTTAAAAAACTGTTGATAAACTGCAAATTTATTTTGAAGTAATTTTTACTAAGGTAAATTGAATAATATTAACAAACATTGCTATTATTCCCTTTTACAGAATTAAAGAAATTTCAAAACTCATTCATAAAGATTATTGGAGTAAAAATAGCAATATATTACTATGGATATATTGCTATTTATTCACTGACATAAATACATTTAAATTCTGTATTCTGAAAAAACCAAATAATTAATACAGTTTACTTTCTAGAACCCAGCAACACAAAATTTTATCTTCAGGTTCACATTTTTCAGTCAACGAGTACACCCACGCATCGAGCTGCAGTTCTCGCCGTCATCGAGCATTCTTCGCAGGCTGACGTCCATCGTTTCCTCTTCCACATCAATTTTTACTTTCCCGTATACGTACTTACACACGGAGTGATATACGTAGTGTAGGGAAAGTTATGTAATGCTGCACGAAAAAATGACCAATTTTCGGCGGAAAACATTAATTGCCGGGCCGTGAAAACGAATAAAAGGATAAAACCAGTTGCTAAATTAAGAAAAAAAATCCCCCAATACGTGGTGTAGCCAGAAACCCTGTTTTCTGGGTCCTTGATACCGAAAACCCAATTGAAAGGAAAACGTCCGTCTGTCCGTCTGTGAACACTGCTAGCGTCTAAACCATACGTACGATTTCTTCGAAAATGGATATTCCTCGGTCGATCTGCTTCTAGTCAAAGTTTTGAGATTTTGAAAAAGATTCTTCAAAATTTGGGGGTACTTTATATGAAGCCCCCGGGGATTTTCAAAACTTTCTCAAAAACGGCTCCAAATTTTTTCTTTAAATTTCTTGTATGAATAGAGTAAAATACACTTTTTAACATGGCATAGGTCCGATTTTCACGTACAGCTCTGAATTTTCGAAAATTGTGAAAGTTTGACTTTTTTTCGGCGTCTTTCTCCAACTACAAAATTGAAGATAGAGATTTTTTCTTCAAATAAAATTTGTTCTGCATATTGCGTTCTTTTATAAAGGTCATGTAAATGTTTTTCAAAATTTTGGTAGTTTTGGTGCAATATTGCGTGAAATGTGTACAATTTTAAAAAATGACAAAAACAAGATTTTCTCAAAAATGGCTCCAAATTTTTTCTTTCAACTTTTGGTAAGGATAGTGGTAAATGTACTCTATCAATGACATAAAAGCCATTTTGGTCTATCGGTTGGTTTTTTCAAAAATTACAAAAATGTAAATTTTTTTATTTGTCTCTCACGTCGTTAATATTTACACTATCGGCGATTTTTTCACATTATTATATTTACGAGTATATATGCTTTAAATAATGTCAAGTAAAGTTTCTCGAAAACTCAACCGTTTTCTGTGAAAAGTAGCTCAAATTTCGGCATTTTCAGAAATGCTCAAACGCCATTTTCTCGTATATGGCTGCAAATTTTTTCTTGAAACTTTTATAACGGATAGTGCTAATTACACTCTTTAGTATAGCGTAAAGTTTATTTTGAGTTATTTTTTTGTTTTTTCAAAAATTACATAATTGTAATTTTTTGAAAGATCTCTCACATCTTTAATATGCACATTACCAGCAATTTGTAAAAATTATTATATTTGTGAGTGTAAGTGCTTCAAATAACTTTAAATGAAGTATTTTGAAAACTCAATCATTTTCTGTGAAAATGAGCTTCAAATTTCGCATTTTTAGTAGTGCTAAAATGCCATTTTCTCTTGAACGGCACATAATTTTTAAAAGAAAATTGCCATTTACGGCTAGGTTTCTGTGTTCTTTAATATTCTCAAATTAATATTTCCGTTCTACCAATAGGAAACCGAAAAATTAAGAAAATGACAAAAGAAATGTACTTTTGGCGGTGATAGATGGTAGCTGGAAAGAAATAGTATGTCGCAATTCCGAATACCTAGCGAAAACCCAAGGAAAAACTAATACGGGAAAGTCTGTGCCATTCCGTAGCACCACTAGTTGCTCTTGCAACCCTCTCAAACTTTCTGCGACACTGCCATCCCATCCTCCTACCTCCACGCTGCCCTAAGAGTTTGTTGAACTTCACCCACCAAGCATAGCTACTCCGAGTCCCTACACCCCACCGTCCCACAAAGAGAGGCCGCTCAGGGCATCAACTGATGTCACTGCAGTGCCTCTGGCCGGGAGGTCCTAGCTTCAACCTAGGACGTCCCGACGGCGGCAGGGTTTTCGACATTAGCTAGATAGCTAGGTTGAATTATGTTGTCTAAAGGAGAATTCTAGCGACCGGTTGCTCTGATCACTATTTTCCGTTGTTTCTCTGATCAAATCAGTGCCACGAACCGCGCGTGAACTTTCCTTCTCATTACTTGTCCTATCCTACACCTTTCTTACGCACACTTCCACTTACAAGAACTACACTACTACAGATGCCAGGAGACCGGTCGGGAGCTTAGATCTTGTCCCGGCTGGGGAGATACCTGGTCGGGAGAAAACTCCGCTACGCGACGGTAGATCGGCGCCGGATCTCACCATCCGGCGGTGCAAGATCACCGCCACATACTGAGCAAAAATAGACTATACTTACGGGACTAATAACCTTAGCATTTGTCGCGCCAGGAACCACTAAATGAATCAAAACCCACCATCCCCTCGTCACATGGTCTCTCCCTCCCACAGACCTTCCTGCGTCCTGTTTTCCCCATTCTATTACTTTTTGTCACTCCGTCCCCTTTCACCACCCCGCATCTGGTCATTCCATAAACTAGACTGCTTAGACCTTTGTCATCTAGTCGTTTTTCACAGTTCTTCCTCTGAAGTTCCAAATTCATCATCAGTACGCGCTTACCCTCTGTCGCTTTGTCCCTCTGCCTGGTTGACTCTCTCCAACCTATTCATATCTCGCAACTCGATATCTTATCTATTATCGTAGTACCATTTTTCATTCAATTTTTCGGTTTGAAGGACCCACAAAACAACTCTCAACTCCGTAGCGAAAAAGCAAAATTTCATACAATGGAATTACCCGTGTTGCATTTGCCCCTGATATATAGGCAATCCAATTTGCACACATGTTCGACGAAAACGGAATGAAATTTCCTTGATTTTGTCACAAAGTAACTTGTCTAACATCTATGCATGAGGAGTTGATTAAAAAATGAGGATATGTCACATACGTAAATCTGTTATTTTCAATTTCCCACTACATGATCGTGGGCAATACGTGATTCCTTTCGAACACTCTATATGTCCTTCAATTGTGTATCATTTATTCTGAGACACCTGTATATACTATTTCGTAATAATCATAGCGTTGCTCGAAGCGTTTCCAGTCGGTTTTCCGACGCCACGTTTCGTATGGGTCTACTCTTCCGGAAACGCCCTGTATCCCCCGTAGCCACCGCCACGGCACCTCAGCATTACCTCGCGGACACCCGTTGGCTCGCACTCCATGATCTCTTGGATCCATTCTATCACGCATATCACTTGCGGGCTCCTCCTCTCCTCAACTTCCTAAACCCGCATCAACAGTTCTGGCCACCGCCGTACCGCCATCCCATCGCACCACACTTGCCTCCGCCTCGGCACATCACCGCTACTTCGCGAACACCGTTGCCTCTTTTCCAATCCATGATGTCTTGGATTTATTTCTTTCACACACATCACTTGCGTGCTGCTCCTCTCCTCAATTTCCTTAACTCGCATCAACAGTTCTGGCCACCGCCATACCGCCTCACCACCGCACCTCACTAGCCTCCGTCATGGCACCTCACCGCTACCTCGGGAACACCCATTGCCTCTTTTCCAATCCATGATGTCTTGGATCCATTTCTTTCACACACACACTTGCGGGCTCCTCCTCTCCTCAACTTCCTTAACCCGCATCAACAGTTCTGACCACCGCAATACCGCCTCACCACCGCACCCCACTAGCCTCCGTCATGGCACCTCACCGCTACCTCGCGAGCACCCGTTGCCTTTTTTCTAATCTATGATGTCTTGGATCCATTTCTATCACACACATCACTTGCGGGCTCCTCCTCTCCTCAACTTCCTTAACCCGCATCAACACTTCTGGCCACCGCCGTCCCACCTCACCATCACTCGCGTCCGCATTTCGCAGCGTTCCCACTTCCATGCCTCGGTAAGCTTTACTTTGCCACGCATCACCTGCGGCGTCCATTACCATCTGTATTCATACTTTCTCATCCTCACCACCTCCCGATGACTCTACCAGCACTAGTCCCCGCGACTTGTCACCCGTTACTTCCTTAACTTCACTTCAGCAAGCGGCGACACCCAGTGATGCTTCCCCCTCCAGGGGAAAATACGCAAGCCGACAAGTAAGTCAGCGCCAAATCTCACGTTCCAGCTAGGAAGGAATACAGTCATCTCCCTGAATATAATTTTCAATAAATCTGCTGGTAAAATTATATGCGTCTTTTTAGTGCCTTGATTAAAAAGAAATGTCAATCCCTACTACCTCTCTCTGTTCCATCTCCTGTAATAATTTCCATTGACATGAACTGCTGTTTCCACCTCTCTCCAAAGCCATACCACCTCAATCCTGCCACCACCCCGTATCTGTTCCCATCCATTCCCCACCAACACCCTCACCATCAATCACATCCTAACGCCACCCACTCGCCTTCTAGCTAGAGAAGAACACTGCCACTTCCTTGAATATAATACGCATTACACTGACTAATGTAATTACCTATGTATTTGGCGCGCCGCGAATAAAAAAAAATTGACATTCACTCACTCACCCACTCGCCGTTCCATCCTGTGGAACACATTCCATTGACGCGCACCATCTGCTGCTTGCACCCCTCCCCGATGCGCATCACCTCACCCCACCGCTACCCCTACCCATTCCTCTCTCTCACACTGATTGATTGCTAGTGATTCCGAGTGCGTCAACTGAAGTCATTAGTCCCGTAAATGTAGCTAATGTCCCCCTCGGGAGAAGTCGGTGGTCTTCTCCCGCTGGATGGCGATATCCGGCCCCGACCTACCGTCGGCTAGCGGAGTTTTCCCCAACCAGTTTACCTCCCACCAGCATGGCACCACCTCACCGGGGACAATCTCTAAGCTCCCGACCGGTCTCCCGCCATTTGTGGTAGCGCAGTGAATGTTAGTGTATGTGTAAGGAATGGGTGAGGATAGGACAGAGATGAGGAAGGAAAGATCGCGCACGGTCCGCTTGTTAGGGTACTGCTCCGGCGTTGGCCTGGTTTTGATCGGCGAAACCACGGAAAACTACCGAATAGAGCAGCCGGCCGTTATAATCCTCTTCCAGACAGCGACTGAATTCGAACTAGCTCTCTCGCAAATCTCGAAAATCCTGCCATTGTCGGAACTCGAACTTAGGACCTCTCGGTCAGGGGCACAGCAGTGACATGAGTCGATGCCCTGAGCCATCGCTGCCGGTCCTCTCCCTCACCCTGAGCATCTCCCGACTCCCCCTGACTCCTTCCCCTCGCGGCTTTACCTCCCAGCGGCGCTGCCCTCGCGCTTCCCAGGGCTTTGCTCTCGCTCCTGCAGAGCCCCCGGCTTTTTGCGTCGTTTAAAATCGCGTGAACAGTAATTACCCACGAGTAACGCCTCCCGAGCCAGCGGTTCCGCGCGGTTTGGCTCGGCGACGCGGCGCCCCCGGGCCGAGGGGCGGGGCGGGAGAGGGGGTGTGCGAGCAGGCTGATAAAGGTATGATGGGGCGGGAGAGAGAGAATGTGGATGGCAGAGAGCAAAAGTTGCAGTGGAGTTGCTGTTAATGGCCGAAATGAATCAGGGCACCGAATGATAGATGAAAAATGATGTGAACGCTGTGGTAGAAAAGAGAGAAAGACAACTGGAAGCTTTAAAAAAAGTGTAAATAAAAACGATGTGAATAAAATGGAGTGAATAAAAGTGACGAGGTCGACCCTAGAAGCTGATGCGATTTGAAAAGGACAACTAATTAATGTGTGGTAGATTTGAGTCCCATGCTCAACCAGGATGTTCGTGTCTCTTTGAAAATGTTACTACCAAGGAATACATTTTAGTTTCACATATGGGAGTAAACGTCGAAGTTTAATGCTTTGTTCACATGTTACGCAGAACTAAAGAAATACAAATAGAAAATATTGAACTGTTGAAGCCTCGAAAAAGATGAAATTAATCTAGCAAATATTCTCGGATGGATAAAATTTCGGCTGAAAAAAAAGAGCTCATGAAGGAAGTAGATGAATACTATCTTAAATGGAAATAGTCGTGAGAAAGAGAACTTTTAGAACCTCCAAATCTAATAATATACTCTACATGCCGCCATAGAATTCACCTGCGGAAGGAGTGAGAAATCAAGATAGCAAAAGAACTTAAGAGAAAGAAAAGCAAGAACTTTGTCGAACACAGCTCTCTTGGGTATAAAAGACGTTGTGCGTGCTAGAAATGAGTCATTTCGAATAACTAATGTTTAAAAAGGTTTTTTTTTCATTATATCAAATCGTAGTCTAAGGTTTCAGAGTTTATAGTGAACTATTTTGTAATAACTTGTTCAGATAAATGAGTATGTAATATCATCGCATTTGAATAATAATAATAATAATAATAATAATAATAATAATAATAATAATAATAAGGCAGTAAGCTCGAAGCCATCGTCAGAGATGGACCCGGGATGAATTAAAGGAGGTGATGTGGTGCTTTTACTATGCAAAGCGAAAAATGGGGGCTCAGAAATAGAAGTTTTCAAGGTATGGAGAGAGCGGAACCCAGATATGAGACCTACCCTAGACTCAAAGAAGCTTGCCAGTCAACGACGATACATACTCAGCAATGGAAAATTCACAGCAGAACAACTTGCTGACATTGAGAGAAATGCAGAGTATGTACTTCGCTCGAACAATCCACATGACGAACATGTAGAACTTGAAAATGATGATCCCGTCGAAGGTTCATCGCTTTCCAGTGAAACACACGTCAGTGGTGACAACTCATCTGGCAATGAATTACACGATAAAGACATGATGCGAAATCTCCTTCGGCGCGAGATAGAAAGAGTTAGTCAACTTCCGTTTGAATCTCGCGAACCGTTGAGGAGAATATACGAAAATGCCAAAGCTAAAAGAGTGATAGAAACAGTGAATTCTGTCTTAAATGAGGTGGTGGAGACCCCAGACAGAGATCTAGATATTACTGAAATTAATCACATCATATATGCAACTGGATATCTAGTATCTCAGATAATTTTGGGGCCAGCCAAGAACACCGACGGCCGACAGCAAAACAGAGTAAACAGCTCTGTACCCCCATGGATGAACAGAATTATGAAACGGATAGCCGACACCCGGCGTGAAATATCACTCTTAGCTGAGGCATCTTCTAAATCAACGCACACCTCTAAAGTTCAACGAAAAATATTCAATGTTGAACAAAAATACCAAATTGAAAATGACACCAGCAGGCTAATGGTAGTTGAGAAGCTAAAAGAGAAAATTCAAGCATGGGCTCAACGAATAAGAAGGTACAAACGTAGAATAGATTTCCGTGTACAGAACCGGTTGTTTGAAACAGATGCAAAGAGATTCTATCGCAATCTGACTCAAAAACCGAATGGCAAAGCTGTTACTCCTTCAAAAGATGACGTCGAAGCATTTTGGGCAGGAATCTGGGAAGAGAGCAGATCCTACAACAAAGACGCATCTTGGCTTCAATCTGAAGTTGATGCTGCCGATGAACTTGTAGAAACAGTGGAAGATGTTCACCAATTCTCGGAAGAGGACCTCTTCCAAGCAATTAAGTGCATGGGAAACTGGAAGTCCCCCGGGATTGATAAGATCCAGATTTATTGGATTAAGAAATTAACAGCAATACATTCTCATCTAGCAAAGGCTGTTAATAAAATTTTTGAAAACCCAAAGGAAATCCCGGAATGGCTCACACGCGGCATCACGTATTTGCTACCCAAAGCGGGAGACAGCTCTTTGGCGAAGAACTACAGGCCAATTACTTGTCTGCCAGTACTGTACAAAGTTATAACTTCAGCCATAGCTGACAAAATGTATAGACATCTAGATAAGAATCATCTAATGCCAGCTGAACAAAAAGGATGTCGTAAAGGCTCTTATGGCTGTAAGGAAATCTTGCTACTGAATAAAGTCATCTTGAATGATGTAAAGAAACGCAAACGTAATTTGAGCATGGCTTGGATTGACTACCAAAAGGCCTTTGATAGTGTACCACACGATTGGATTTTGAAGACCCTGGAGATCTATCGATTTCATCCTAGACTTATTGAATTTTGCAAGGCTAGTATGAAGTCGTGGAGTACCAGGTTACTAATACACAGCGGAAAGGAAGCAGTAGAAACCAGAAGTATTCAGATTAACAGGGGTATTTTTCAAGGAGATTCACTATCCCCTCTGCTGTTTTGCATTAGTTTGATCCCACTATCGAGACAGTTGTCGCAAGCTGACTTTGGTTTTAAGCTCCATGATGATGAAAGGCCAGTATCACATTTGTTTTACATGGATGATCTGAAAGTGTTTGCTAAGAATGAAGCGATTCTGTCCCAAATGCTGTCTGTCGTGAATGACTTTAGCAATGACATCTGCATGAAGTTTGGTCTTGACAAGTGTGCAAAAATCAATTTAAAAAGAGGGAAACTCACAACGTCTGAGAACATTGAAATTGATACGCACATTGTGATTCAAGATCTTGAGCCAGGTAAAACTTACAAATATCTGGGCATTGAAGAATGTGCAACCATCTCGAATGACAGAATGAAAGAGAGAATTCGTAGGGAGTATTATAGGAGAGTGAGACTGGTCCTCCAGTCCGCTCTGAATTCCAGGAATAAAATATCTGCAATAGGTAGTTTGGCTGTACCTGTAGCCGAATACAGTTTCGGACTAGTGGACTGGACTGAGCAAGAAATTCGCACCATGGATCGAAAAACCAGAAAACTGCTAACAATGCATCATGTTTCCCACCCTCGAGCTGATATACATAGACTTTATGTGTCACGTAAGGAAGGAGGAAGAGGCCTCAGACAAATTGAGGCCTCCTGGCACAACGCAATAGTCGGGTTGGGGAAGTATGTAGTCAGCCATCAAGACGACCCTCTAATGAGGCAGGTCATGAAATCTGACCGAAGAATGGGAAACAGAGGCATTGTTAGTGTAGCAAGAAACATAGCGAAGAAAACTAGGCAAGACACGTCGAATAACACAGACACTGAACTTCTGATGCTGCTAAACATGAAGTGTGAGACACAAAAAATGTTAAAGAAATCGTGGAGAGACAAACCACTCCACGGACAATACTTGAAACGAATGGACAAGGTTCAGATCAATAAAGATCAATCATTTATGTGGCTTAAAAGGGGAAGAATGAAGCCAGAATCGGAAGCACTTGTAATAGCTGCCCAAGATCAGGCCTTGAGAACACGACATTATGATAAAGCGGTTCTCAAAATTTCCCAAGATGACAAATGCCGCATTTGCCTGGAGCAAGTAGAAACCATTGATCATATTGTCTCAGCTTGTCCAATCCTAGCAAAGACCGAATACCTTAAAAGACATGACAGGGTGTGTAGCTACCTCCACTGGCAGATCTGTACCGCCCTCGAAGTTCCAAACACATGCCCCAAGTGGTACGAACACTCACCGAAACCGGTGACGTCTGTTGGATTGTGTACGATATTGTACGACCAACAAATTCAAACTGATCGCACGATAGCGGCAAACAAACCGGATGTAGTCATCCGAGATTTGGATAACAAATCGTGTTTACTTGTGGATGTTGCTGTACCTTGCGATCAAAACGTCGTTACCAAGGAGGCAGAGAAACGTCTTAAATACAAGAGTTTGGAAATCGAGATCAGCCGAATGTGGGGCGTAAAAGCACAGGTCGTCCCGATAGCTATCGGAGCTCTGGGATTTGTTCCGCAAAATTTGAGTAAGAACTTGTCTAAACTCCCAGGTAATTCAAAAGACTGGGAAGTGCAAGAAATTGCTTTATTTGGAACAGCCCACATTTTGCGTAAAGTATCGTAGAGGCACTGATAGTCACCGAATCTGATCCTTAGGTAGCTGGTTGCAACCTGGAGTAGATTTTATATTCAGCCGACTCATAAGATCTTAGTCGTGATGTAATGGAATAATAATAATAATAATAATAATAATAATAATAATAACGGATAAGACGGTACAAACGTAGAGAAGATTTCCGTGTACAGAACCGGTTGTTTGAAACAGATGCGAAGAGATTCTATCGCAGTCTGACTCAAAAACCGAATGGCAATGCTGCCTCTCCTTCAAAAGATGACGTCGAAACATTTTGGTCAGGAATCTGGGAGGAAACCAGATCCTACAACAAAGACGCATCGTGGCTCCAATCTGAAGTTGATGCTGCCAATGGACTCATGGAAACAGAGGAACATGTTCAAGGATTCTCGAAAGAGGACCTATGCCAAACAATTAAGAATGTGGGAAACTGGAAATACCCCGGGATTGATAAGATCCAGATTTATTGGATTAAGAAATTAACAGCATTACATTCTCATCTAGCAAAGGCTGTTAATAAAATTATAGAAAACCCTAAGGGACTCCCCGAATGGCCCACTCGCGGCATCACGTATTTGCTACCCAAAGGAGGAGACAGCTCTTTGGCGAAGAACTACAGGCCAATTACTTGCCTCCCAGTAATGTACAAACTTATAACTGCAGCCATAGCTGACAAAATGTATAGGCACCTAGAGAAGAACCATCTCTTGCCAGTTGAACAGAAAGAATGTCGTAAATGTTCCTATGGCTGTAAGGAAATCTTGCTTCTGAATAAAATAATTTTGAATGATATTAAGAAACGAAAACGTAATTTAAGCATGGCTTGGATTGACTACCAGAAGGCCTTTGACAGTGTACCACACGATTGGATTTTGAAGATCCTGGAGATCTATCGATTTCATCCTAGACTTGTTGAGTTTTGCAAGGCTAGTATGAAGTCGTGGAGCACCAGGTTACTAATCCACAGCAGAAAGGGAGTAGCAGAAACAAGAAGTATTCAGATTAACAGGGGAATTTTTCAAGGAGATTCACTATCCCCTCTGCTGTTTGCATTAGTTTGATTCCTCTATCGAGACAGCTGTCGCACACTGACTTTGGTTACAACCTCCATGGTGACGAAAGGCCTGTATCACATTTATTTTACATGGATGATCTTAAAATGTTTGCTAAGAATGAAGCGATTCTCTCCCAAATGCTGTCTGTCGTGAATGACTTTAGCAATGACATCTGCATTAAGTTTGGTCTTGACAAGTGTGCAAAAGCCAACTTAAAAAGAGGCAAAATGACCACGTCCAAGAACACTGAAGTTGATAGACACACTGTGATTCAAGATCTTGAGCCAGGTAAAACTTACAAATATCTGGTCATTGAAGAATGTGAGACCATCTCGAACGACACAATGAAAGAGAGAATTCGCAGGGAGTATTATAGACGAGTGAGACTTGTCCTGCAGTCCGCTCTAAACTCAAGGAATAAAATATCAGCAATAGGTAGTTTGGCGGTGCCTGTAGCCGAATACAGTTACGGACTAGTACACTGGACTGAACAGGAAATTCGCATCATGGATCGAAAAACCAGAAAATTGCTTACAATGCATCATGTTGCCCACCCCCGAGCTGATGTACATAGACTTTATGTGTCACGTAAGGAAGGAGGAAGAGGCCTCAGACAAATTGAAGCCTCCTGGCACAATGCAATAACCGGGATGGGAAAGTACGTAGTCAGCCATCAAGATGACTCACTAATGAGGCAGGTCATGAAATCTGACCGAAGAATGGGAAACAGAGGCATTGTAAATGTAGCAAGAAGGATTGCGGACAAGACTATGCAAGACAACGAGAATGACAGAGATACTGAACTTCTGATGCTACTTTACATGAAATTTGAGACACAGAAAATGTTAAAGAAATCGTGGAGAGACAAAACACTCCACGGACAATATCTAAAAAGAATGAACAAGGTGCAGATCAATAAAAATCAATCACTTATGTGGCTTAAAAGGGGAAGAATGAAGCTAGAATTGGAAGCACTTGTAATAGCTGCCCAAGATCAGGCCTTGAGAACACGACATTATGATAAAGCGGTTCTCAAAATTTCCCAAGATGACAAATGCCGCATTTGCCTGGAGCAAGTAGAAACCATTGATCATATTGTCTCAGCTTGTCCAATCCTAGCAAAGACCGAATACCTTAAAAGACATGACAGGGTGTGTAGCTACCTCCACTGGCAGATCTGTACCGCCCTCGAAGTTCCAAACACATGCCCCAAGTGGTACGAACACTCACCGAAACCGGTGACGTCTGTTGGATTGTGTACGATATTGTACGACCAACAAATTCAAACTGATCGCACGATAGCGGCAAACAAACCGGATGTAGTCATCCGAGATTTGGATAACAAATCGTGTTTACTTGTGGATGTTGCTGTACCTTGCGATCAAAACGTCGTTACCAAGGAGGCAGAGAAACGTCTTAAATACAAGAGTTTGGAAATCGAGATCAGTCGAGTGTGGGGAGTAAAAGCACAGGTCGTCCCGATAGTTATCGGAGCTCTGGGATTTGTTCCGCAAAATTTGTGTAAGAACTTGTCTAAACTCCCTGGTAATTGAAAAGACTGGGAAGTGCAAGAAATCGCTTTATTTGGAACAGCCCACATTTTGCGCAAAGAATTGTAGAGGCACCGACAGTCCCTAGATCTATTCCTAAGGTAGCTGGTTGCAACCTGGTGTAGATTTTATATTCACCCGACACATAACATCCTTAGTCGTGATTTAGAGGAATAATAATAATAATAATAATAATAATAATATATTTTATAGGTAAACAAGAAGTAATTTTCCACAAACATTATTGAATATCATAAAGTTTCATCAAAATGTTGCAGTCTATACAGCAGAGGTTTGACAAGGATATTTCCTCATCGTCGGTTCTTCCTATCAGAAGTTTTAACCTGTCGATGCACTTAAGGGGTCTCGGAGGCCCCTTGACATCTTCTCATCGTTGTAATTCTGTTGTGTTTTGCTTGTGGCTAGTAATATTTCTTGACATCTTAAAACAATAATTTTTATCACTAATACTACAAGGAGAGTAGACGGAAACTAATCGGTTTTTAGAAATCTAGCTTTTTCTGTAGGTAGTCGCACTTTCCACTTAAGGGGCCTGAAAAGCCCCCTATTTGTTCTGTGGCTTCGTTGAAAATATTTTTATAAACAATGTCGCACAATCGACAATGGACTACGACAATGAAATTCCTTTATACATTCACTTTTCGAAACTATATTTTTTGCAGTTAGCAGATCTTCAATACAAAATTTAATTTTGTATCTGCCACAAGTGTGAATACGTTGTCTAAATTGTGCGGGAAGTAGCGACCTTCAAAAATTAATCTCACGTCAGTGAATATGTGTGAAAAATTGTATTGAAAAGAGCTTGATTATATATCGAAGGGATGTGTTTTTGAGTAAAAGAAATGATCTGTTTTTCACAGCAACAATGAATATTCGTATTTTCGAAGACATTCGATAATGCATGCACTTTGATGACAAACGAAAGGCGATGATCTTTCAGAACATATATGAAGAATAAACCTGATAAATATGGCATAAAAATATTCTGGTGTTGTTATGTGGAGAATGGATTTGCATTCAACAACAGCGTATACTTTGGTAGGCAAAAGGACGAGCCCTTGGCGAAAGATTTGGCTGAAAATGTGAAAGAACGGACCCAACCCTTGAGGAATGGAGGATACAACATTTCTGTGGATTTTTTTACGTCCTTACTCGCAGAGTTCCTGTTACAAAAAACTTACACTGCTAAGAATTTCATGTCAAAACACAAATGAGATTCCAAATTAACTGAAAACATAAGCATTTTTACTGTATCTGCTAATACTAATAATTTTTCTCTGTCTTCCAAAGCAAAAGGAAATATGTTTATTTACATGTCAATACATTAAAATCAGCAATTTATTGATCTTGAAAACATGAAACACTAAATAATCTTATTATTTAATAAAACAAAGATTGGAGTAGATGTGATGGATCAGATGGTTGATGACTAATATACGTCAAGACCTCAAACATGCCGATAACCAATGCATCTCTCGTACAATGTAAAAGATATTGCAGCACTGATGCAATATCTATTACACTACGATGCCCAAAAACTGAAACGAAAATGTCACTTGGTGGCGACAGATTTTCCTAAATGAACTACCGAAAAACTTTCAAAACGAAACATAAAATCAAATTAACAATCCCAAAACACAGAAAAGAACATTGAACCGCCTAAATGTTTTCGAAATTCGCAAACGTGTATCAATAGGAGCCAGCAATAGAATTTCCACAAGTAAACGGGAAAGGTTAGTGATTTTTAAATTAAATATTAATACAAATGTAAAGAAATATTTTGGTTTATTACTATTTATATATAATTTTCTGTTCTTATTTATGGCCGCACAAAATGGGCTGAAAGAGTAAGTGTGTTTGTACAAAATGTGAAAGAAATATTTGAGGAGAACACTAAATATTTTATTAGTTGAAATAATTGCAAATAAAAATTACATCATAATCGAAGTCTTACTGTTGTAAACTACGTGAAGAAATAAAATACCATTATCATTATTTCTGCTAAAAATTACTTCACTTTTTCCGTCGTGCGTTGTATATTTAGGAGGGGGCCTCAGAGGCCCCTTAAGTGTTTAAGTGTAATATTCTTCTTCGGTGCATCGACGGGTAGGAAATGCAAGATTAATAACGTATACGAAAATATGAAATAAAATGTAATAAAATATCATGAAATAAAATACCACACTTACACAAGTAATGTGATAGTTGTGCATGCACCGATACCGAAGTCATTTTATGTTCTGGGAGAACTACAGGAGTGGGTGGAGGGACAAGGGCGATCAATGAAGAAATTAACAAAGGACTGTACTCAACATTAGTTTGATCATTCAGGCAAGCAATAAGTCGGGTATTAAAGTCATTGTGTGGCCGTCAAGTGCGTCCTAGAATGAGGCATTTTCCGTAATGTTGGAAAGATTTTTTTTGTAATGTACACAATTTCGATCTAGTTTTCTAGAACTTACAGTGCATTATTTTGCCATAACCTGTTCATGCAGAAGTGCAGTATTTGCAGTATAGGTCAAGGGTTCTCAACGGGGTTTGCATCGGCCCTCTTCTAAAGGGGGTCGATGATTATTTAGGGAAAGATTGGGGGTTTAGAGCCGAGAATGTGCCGGCGACTGATCAGTGTAATCTATATAATAGCTCATTAATTGCAAAAGTATAAATGAAGGTAATAGTAGATAATAATAATAATAAGAATAGTAATAATAATTTGTTTTCTATTTATTATTTTCATGTTGTATCTAATAATAACATACAAATTTGGTCCTAAGTAGGAATAAAACTTCAGTCACGTAAATAACCACCTTTAAAACATTTGTATATGATTATTTGTATTTTGAAATCATAGCGATGTATATTGTAGGAAAAATATAAGGTGGTCTATGAAGCAAACCATTCTTTTAAAAGGGGTCGATGAAAGAAAAGGTTGGAATCGCTGGATTGCTTACAACGCCTTGATGCTATTTTGTGTAATACAATAATTTTTGTTGAAAAATACTTATTGATTATCCATTATGGATTTCCACAAAATTTCTGAGGAAACCACAGATTTTAATAATATAATTAAATAACAAGTTTTGTGGACCCTTGCGAACATTACCCGCACGTCATTGTTTTAAAGGTGAAATTCCTAGAATCCAATTTCCAACGTTTCTGTCTATCCGTTACAAGGAATTAAGGTACCTACAAAAGTGGAATTGAAAGCCCAAAAGGGTCTCATTTTCTAGATTAAGAAATAAAAAATGCATACCTCGTCCGCATCGAGACGTTTCGTTTTTAAGAGACCGAGACGCATCACTTCCGAGAATGTACAATGGTAACGTGTATTGCAGTGACAGATGAAATGCGGGATGAATGAGGGACTTTCATCATTTTTCTTCATAACATTTATTATCATCATCATTACTCCTGAAACTGTCAGTCCCAAATTAATGATTAGTAATTTGACATACAGAACGACGTCTCTCAATGTCCTAGTGAATGACGTCTCTCAATGACTGATTTTTCTTGTAACAGACATTAAAACCAACATATTGTATCCAGATTGTACCCCTGTTAACAAACTACATCTCTTCCCGACCACCGACAAGACCCTTAATGCCAATTTTCTTATTTTATTCCTTTTAAGAGATGTCTTGGAGGAAATTTGTAAGAACAAGAACATTGAATTTTTAGTTACAATGAAAACTGGCGATACCATAAACGGCATTCGCGCGATTTGCCCTTTACATGAACCTCGAAGGTCGAGAAAATCGGGGAGAGAAGGGAATTTGGAAACCTCACTAATATCCCGTGTCCACTGGTACCATAGCTGTTCGTTCTATTTTAGTTTTATTTCTTCTAATATGATGCTGATATGTAAGTGAACTAAATCTTCTTTGAATTAACAGAGCCTACCTTACCTTCCTTTATAATATCTGATAAAACAGAATCGATGTCTGAAATCAGGGTTATCAATTTGCCCCATATAACGCGAGTGTTAGGGTTCCGTCTGGAATCTGAACCCATCGCTCATCCAATATTCATAGCTTGAAGTTTTGCGAGGTTTTGAGCGAGTTTTTCTCGAGTTTTTGATCTATTAAGGCATGAATGTGCTATGCATACTGATGACATGCATGCCACATTGAGTCTTTACAAGAAAACAGAGATTTGTTACCGAAAGACCACTATTAGGAATATAACTAAAAATGGTTTAAATGTTTTTGTTAACTCAAAGAAGCAGATATGAATAAACTCACTGAAAGAAGAAGATTTAAATAAATGCATTTGTATAGAAAATGTGTCTGAAAGTAATTTACATCAAAATAGACAAAAAATGCAAACTAAAATGTTCGCCAAAATGATTTATTTTTCGTGTTTCATGCACATTCATTAAAAGTCGTTACACATGTTCATTACGCCAAAATAGACACTTTCCTTAACATCCAACGCCCAGTAATAATAGAACCCTGTTTGTAAAGAAAGTAATTCCTCCTTTTAAGAAATCAGCACTAAAAGACCACTTTTCATGGAATCATCAGTGGTCGTTTAACACTCGTTTCACTGTATATTCATATACTTACTATAATTTAACAATATTACTGATATTGTTTAAAATATTACTTGGAAGAAAATTTTCGTATATTTCTAAGCTTTTTGGTGGCGTGCACTTTCCATCAACCGGAACGGATAGAATATCATTTTCTGTTTTCCAAGGATTATGTCAGTCTCTCTTTAGTTTAATTGGGTGATTTTATTAGACACAGCGAACCGTGCCCGACACTCGAACATATTCTTCTTCTGGCGTTCTGCAGCCTGACAAAAATAGTACGAAAAGAAAGTAGAATCGACCAAGTAAGAGACTAAGAGTCAGCGTGATTTTAGCGATAAGAATCAGCCGCCAGAGCGAAAAAGCGCGCACAACACGTAGTGCTCATCAAACAGAAAAGCCTCTCTCAGGCAGAGCTGGAAAAGGACTTCTGGGTGGCCGCCACGCGAGGCGACGGATGGCGGGCGGGCGGGTGGGCGGGGCCTTCGCCACAGAAATCGCGCTGCTCAGGGGGCGCTGTGGTGGCAGAGAGCGCCGCGCCACGCCATGCCACGCCACGCCATGCCTCTGGCGGGCCGCTGAGTCAGCCGACGCGACCGCGCGTGCCGCGTCACGCCTCTGGAGACGGGACGGTTCGCGCCCGCAGACACGCCCCTGCGGAACACCCGAGCGTCCGGGGCTTGGGATACCGGGGCTGATGGAAACAGCAACCAGGCACGTAGTAGATCGCAGAATCAAGTAACGTGCCGAGTAGCCATAGGCCGACGTGCCATAGTAGAACCAAGAAACGTGCTTTACACCATTACTAATGTCATATACTGCATATATGGAGTTAAAGACCTGAGATATCTCATCCTGGATGCAATATACTAAAAAACAATGTTTATATTTCTAGATTAATTATACTTACGTAAGATTCATGAAGGTTATGAATCTTATGAAAATAAAATCTAAGAATCCGAGATTCAGTAAGCACCTGACTGATCTTTCGAACTGCAGTGCGCGTGTGTCTGTGTGTGTGTGTGTGTGTGTGTGAGGGGAGAGGATAGAACAAGGAAGAAGAAGGAAATATCGCGGACGATCCGTGTCCCATATGGCAGGGTATTAATGGGACATGCGTCTGCGTTTGTTCAGAGAAACTACCGATCAGAGGAATCGGTCGCTAGAATTTTTCTTCTGACAGCCGCTAAATTCGATATAACTGTATTGCTGGTGTCGAAAATTCCGCCACCGTCTAGGCTCAAAAACCTGCCGTTGCAATTCTGTGATGTTTTAACTCAGACGGGATCGGTGTAATAAGTATTTGTGATTGACATTTTTCATACTGGGCAGTTGTTTTTACCTTATTCCGAAAAGAAAATTCCTAGACTTTGTTTTCTTATGAAATTCTATATACAGAAGACCACATATTCGTGGTGTAACCGCTTATGCTTGTACAATGAACTCCAAAATCGCTACATAAGAGAGAAGACTATCGACAATCTAATCTTCAAAAGTGGAGTACGTTTACCGAATTCGTGACTACAAGAAGGAATGTCCTGGCGTTAAATTATCTGTTGGAATTTGCCGAGGTTGTTAGCCAGTGATATTTTGAAGCGTGACTGTGAAAGAATGCAGTAGTGTAACGGATGATGCCACGAATTCTTCGGTTAATATTACTTTGAGTCAGTCAGAGGTACGCGCTGGTTTATTTGTTTTCTTTTTCGTGAAGGATTTAACTTTTTACATGACGATTGTGCGATGCGCCCGTTTACAAAACTTCTCTTGTGAGAAAAGGGGTGACGATGAAAGGTATGCAATGAATTAAATAGAGATGAAATTACACACTTAAACCAAACCATTGATATTAAGTCGTATATGAATCGATTCTCAGTTTGCACTTACGAATTTCACGACACATGTTCCAAAATGCGTTTATTCTTTCCTGACAAATTTCTAAACCACGTTAACATTGAAACCTCTGAAATCCTCATTTACTTCTCCCTGACACTATATTTCCCACATAAGTCGGCATTGACTCAAAGAACGACCAATTTTTTTTATTTCATATTGGTCATCTGTATAGTTTACGATTTTTTATACGAAATATCACTAAAAAACAAAGTTTTTAGTAGAAAAATAACATTACGTATTTGGACCTTGTAAATTACAGTCATATCGTTTGTCACATTTAAATGATTAAAAAGTGAGTTTTCTCACTACTAACAAATAATTTCATCCACATTAGTTAATTGTAGTGTAATGTCAATGTATTTTGAAGAGCTTGTATCTTCGTATAAAAAAGGTAACATTTCAGATGATAAGGTTGAAGTTCTTGAACATAGTTCTCAATGCACAATACCATGTACGAAAATCTAGGAGGCGGCAGAACAAGAATAATTATTTTTCCTTGAGCGCAATGGTTTAAGGCTCTCCGCTAGATTATAATCTCACACTTTGTCAAAATTATGGTAAATTTAAGTGGAATAATATTATGGGTGAGTCGCTGCATGCCAGTAGAGTTTATTCATATTTACAATGATGTGATTACACTGGGCAACTAATTTTACCTTTTTCAGTTTCAGTAGAAAATTATCTACATTTAGTGTATTTTGTAGCATTTAATTTGAAAATGACCTGAAAATTGTCAGTTATCTGGTTGACTTGTAATTTTAAGTCGTAAAATATTATAAATACGTAAAATGAGGCATCGAGAGAAAATTATTTTTCGAAGGCTAGAAAGTTTTTCGCCTCAGTTTTGAAAGTGATCCCAATGAAATAATTTTTGGTAAAGCGACAGTCAACTACCTTTAATTTCCAGATATCGTTCCTTTAATTTGAAAATATTGTTTACTAAAGAAGTTGATGGCCACAAAGTATACTGAAGCTTGTTTTTGACAGATGTACTAAGTAGTAATTACGTAACATTTTTTAAAATTTCATTAACGTTGGCAACTTAAACAGTAAATGATGTGATGTATACTGATGTTTGTGATAATTTCAGTACCAAGATATCAACAATTCACAAGGATATATCAACAATTACAATGAATTCATTACATTGAATTACATTCATTACAATGAAAATTATTATACAGATTAGTAATACCAAAACACACAAATTATTAGAATTACAGAAGTGTGCCTGCATTTAGACCTTGAGAATTTAGTACGGTTGAAGAATTTAGTACTTCGAGCCGCAATGTCACGATATGACAAACCCGCTTCTCGGAGACCTATCATTCTGCCCCATTCGAGTTCATTCAGATGCTTACAGTGAGCTCTTTGGCGTCGGTGAGGCATACTGGCATCTGCTTGCACGTTTGCACGTCGTTTGACGGTTCTACAGCGACTTGGTGTGGCGTAAAACTGACCTGAACCGTCACACAAAAGAGGGCAAGGCTAGGCCAACGTGCAAGTCATCTCTATGCAAATTTAATCACTTCTTATGGACACACGATTCTATACATCCACCGATTTTACGTGATTCCGACCGATTTTACACATCCACCGATTTTACGTGACTTCTGGGTGTTGTAAGTTTCACAAACAGCAGAGTATTTTGACTCAAATAATTCAAATTTAATGTCGAAAATTGTGATCTTTTGCCGTTCAACGCAGTTTTACGTAGTTCGATTTCAACGCAGTTTTACAACCAACGCATTTTCACACCACGTGGTTCGTTACGGGGTGACGTGCGACACTACATGACGATTCCAACACGCTGGGTACTCCAGGTCCTTGCGGCTTTTGCTCACGCAGTGTGGTTCGCTCCTCCACTCACTCCGGCGCTCATGTGGATTTTTAAGGTTCACTTATTGCAAAAGAATTTTTAATGTCAATAATGGCGAAATAATTAGTCATTCATGAGCCGATCAAGAGGCGTCTTCGAATATTGTCTCATCGCCGCCGGTGCTGACGATATGCCTGAGAAGAAGCACGATTGCAGCTAGACCACGGCCTATAATCTCGATAAGCAATTTAAACAATGTCTTTCTTTTCCCCTTCTCCAAGATGGAGTTGTTCCTCAAAAAGTATGTGCAAGCAAAAACAAATACATGCAGAAATTACAAATAACTGAACCCCTGCAATTACTTCGCACAGAAGGAAGTGCTGTAGAACACTTAAGACACAAAATACTGCATATCCGTGAATATAAAATTATGTTTTATATTAACCAAGATCTGTACATGGTTATTGTTTTGCCCTATAATAACAAATCCTGTTTTCAACCGTAACTTAATGCATGTAACAAAATATATGAAATACAATTTCCGAATAATAATCAGTATTTCGTCACCTCTTTAATGTTTTCGTAGATATCACAAGAATGATATATAAGAAAATACATTGCATACTTACAATTGATAGTCAGAAACAATCATTTTAATGCTCACTAAGCTGCGAATTTATAGGTAGGAAAAACTGTAGAAATAGGCAGGCAAAATAGGTAATCAAAAATGTAAAATAGGTATTTAAAATTGTAAAATAAGCATTTAAAAATACTATTAAATATATAAAATACATTTTCTTATTCTCATTTATGTACTTGTGTAGAAAGTTTCTGAAGAACACATAATAGAGTTATCTTCATAGAATGTTTGCTTTATTCATTTTTCTGACAAATCTTTTCTTACATTGTCGGGCAATTCTGATAAAAAGGCTGAATCGCAGAAGCTATTTTTGTTTTCTTCATTAAATGCAAGCTGATACTCTAATGTTTCACAGTCAGATCTTTTTTCTCACATTTAATTTAAACATAATTGAAAATATTGCATGATTTCTTTTAATTGCCACTCATAACGCAAATTGTAACTAGTAGTGTTACATCAGCACATACTTCCTCGCGTACCTAAAAAATATCAGCAATTTTCACAAATCCAAAAGTTCAACGAAAATGAGGCCTGCGCCATTATTTTAAGCGTCCCTTGCTTTATCCGGGGAAAAAATTGAAGAAAAACTTTGTGGTGAATTTTTATATTCTTTTTATCTGCCAATAATTTCAAGCAGAAATTCCGCAAAAAGTCCCTCATCTTAAAAACAGTTATACATGACCTTTTTTAAATATATGATTTTATAAAACAGATTTCATTTAAGACAAAAATATCTCTATTCAACATTGCACTTTTCCAATGTTAACTTTTCCAATTGTCGAAAATACAGTGTGTTTGCAAAAAATGAAACCGGCGCCAATTTTTATGCTGTCCTACATACGAGGAGAAAATTTTACGAAAAAAATTTGGATTAGTAAAAAATTGCTTAAAATTTTGAAGTTAAAAACAATTTGATTACTACTAACGATTTTACACGTGTTTCATAATACGAAATACCCGCACTGTTGTGGCAGTAAAACGGAACATATATTTATTGATACTTGTTCGATATCTCTGTATACTGCAGAATAAAAACGAAAAAAACGCACATTTTTTAAAAATTGCTTTTAAAATTAAAGATAATTGTTTTTTGATCAATAATGCAACAATAGGCAACATGCAAATAAACACAAACAGCATATAAACATTAAGCCTATAAACACAAACAGCATATAAGCATTAAACAGCATATAAACACAAAATAGGCATTTATTAGTAAAATAGGCATTTTTAGACACTATAAAATTCTCCTATCATGCTCCTAATGCCTCAAAATGAATAAGTAACCTAAATGATTGCGTTTTCCATTGAAGGGACAAATTAGGCAAATAGGCAAAAATTATCACACTACACTGTGTTCTCAAAGCAAGATCACTCTTCCATCTGCCACGAACTGGCCAAGTAGCTCAAGACGCCATTTTCCCGTTGTCGTTCAAGCCGGGCAATTCAATCAACACAAATTTAGTAGATTTTTATTAATAAAGGAAAGCTGTAATCTATTCGAAATTTATTGACTTCCACGCCCAATTTTTTTTGTTTTGTTTCTTGTACCTCACTTGTTTAAAACCCTTCACTAGGAGACCAATAGTAGAGACAGCAATATCGTTCTCTGTACAGCGTTAATATACATATTTGCTGATTAAATTTGCAAGAAAACAGAAGTACTCAAGAAAATTATTTCAGTTAGCGCACGTTTTCTAAGCCGTCAAGTGCATGGGAATGATGTTGATTCATACTTACACACGTAACGCTTTTGTTTAGAGCAGCAAGGACAACAAACCATAATTTGAAATAACAATAGAATGGTAATGAAAGTGGTCCATTAAATTCACTTTTAAAACAAGAAAAATACGTATGAATTACTGTTTTTAAGGTACACCCATTTCAGTTCGCAGTTCAATTGACATTTACGAGAATGTACATTTTTTTCGCAAATTTCAAAGCATCAAACTGAGTATAAAATGGATTAATATCCTGCATATGCAAAATAATATTGCGCAATATAACGTGAAGTACTCAATTAACGGTTATTAAACACCCAAGCTCCAGTAACGGTCTCAAATGCAATAAAACATCTACAGATTAATTCATTACAACACGCAATAAGTAATGGATAAAAATTTGGCACGCATTCCAAATTTATTTGGATTTATCAGCAATAACCATGCGCCGTCCGCGGTATATCAATCACCAAAACACAGCGAGGGATCTAATTCTATCACGCCACGATAGTTGTAAACAAAGCTCTATTGAAAAGGCGAGCGCGTCGAGGTCAGCGATATAACTATTATTAGCGGCGCGAAAGAGTGCGGGGCGTAATAAAAGGCAAAAGAATGCGCATTAGCGGATGCCCAGCCGTGCAAGTGCACTCGATATGCTGCGAGCGGCTGCACTGCGTCACCCATAATTTGGTCGTTCAGCGTTCGACCGGTTGTGCCCGAAATAGGAGCCTTGTGGGACATCAACATCGGAGTAGAATTGCAGGTTAAAATTTTACTCGTGGTTTCTAAATCAGGTTAAGTAATTTTGACGGATCAACACTTCAATGTCTGTTTATTACGTGTGTTTTTTCTGACGACATAATTAGACTCATCCTTTTTTTATGCGCTTAGAAAATATGACGATTGATGGAATAGAAATGTGACGGAAATATGACCCTTTATAGGAACCCATCGTTAAACATTTGTAAGTGCATTACTTTTGAACAGTAAATTATCTCTTAGGAGTGTATTAACCAAATTTAAGATGACAAACATAGCAGTTCGCTGATTATGACATATTTGGGAAATCAATTCAATTCAATGTCATTTTCTACGTGGCGAGAACTGAAGCAATTCTTCTCTTTCGTCTAACAACGCAAATTTCATTACGCTCCTTTCACCATCAACCTGAGAAAGAAGGTGATTTAAACACGCGATTTAAATTTAACTCGAGAGGTTTCTTTTAGACTTTAGTATCACTCACATGCAGTAAATCTACAACACGGGACAGCCGGTCTTACTTACCCTTAGAACGCAGGCGAACGAAGAATATTTTTGCCCTGAAAAAATACTCGGCTACGATCGGATCTGAACCCGCAAACATGAGCATAACAGTACGAAACGCTAACCGTTGTACCACCGAAGCCACAAATCAGGCGCATATCTAACCCGCAACACATAGTACATGGCAACGGATTTTACCATCGTGGATAACTGGAAAACGATGCCTCATAGGGCTATAATACCATGGTTTCGAGTTCATGACACGAGTTATTTTTTTCCGTAGTGAGAAAATTAAACCTATTGTTCATTCTATTTCGTTTTTGGAAGGTTCTCTCACCCTGTAATATCACAAATTGTGGAAGTTGGAATCCACGGTGGAGATATTTTCAATTATAAATGAAAGATATAAAAAGTAATGTTTTTGGAGATTAAGTTTTTTCGAAAAGTATGGGTGGCTTTTCTATTTTTATGGGGGACTAGCTGGTACCTGGCGCGTTGCTGCCACAGAAGAAATAATTGAGAAAATATTCCCCTCCCACACCTTTTCTCTCTCTTTCCCCCTACCTTTTTTCTCCTCTCTCCCTCACACTCTCTTTTTCCTCATTTGTCATTTTCCCCACTCTCACTCTTTTCCATCTCTCTCTCTTTTCCCCCTTTGTGTCTCTTTTCTCCCTCTGTGTCTCTTTACTCTCTCTGTGTCTCTTTTCTGCCTCTGTGTCTCTTTTCTCCCTTTCCGTGTCTCTTTTCTCCCTTTCCGTGTCTCTTCTTCCGCTCTGTCTCTCCTTCCCCCTGTGTCTCTCCTTCCCCCCTGTGTCTCTCCTTCCCCCCTGTGTCTCTCTTTCCCCCCTGTGTCTCTCCTTCCCCTCTGTCTCTCCTTCCCCCTTGTGTCTCTCCTTCACCTCTATGTCTCTTCTTCACCTCTCAGTGTCTCTTCTCCATTTCTGTGTCTCTCCTTCACCTCTGTGTCCCTTTCCCCCTGTCTCTCTTTTTCCCGCTCTCTCATTTCCCTCTATTTCCCCTCTCTCTATTTTCCTCCTCTCCATTTTCCGTCTCTATTTTCCTTGTCTCTATTTTCCCTCTCTCTATTTTCTCTCTCTATTTTCCCTATCTTTTTTTCTCTCTCTTTGTCCCTGTCTCTTTTTCCCTCTCATCAACTTACGTTTCCTGCTCCTAGTGATCTTTTCGACCTCGCCCCACGGCACACGGCAACGCCGAGCAACAATGAAGCTCGGTTGAATTGGGAATTGCATTTAACTGAAGCGCCATCATGTGCTCTTGCACCATTTAGTGGAGTTGCAATAATTGTACTATGCTTACGTTCTTCCCGCAAGTGCAAGCAATAAGTTAACACATTTTTTTCGCAATTGGATGTCTGGTAGGGCAACGCATTGAGCACGAACCAACAAATATCGATTTTATATATTAGATTAGTATTCTGTATAATTATTTTTCGTGAAATTTTCCGACATTTCAATAATTGTTGTTCTGCTATTCGGGGTGGAGATGAATCCAACAAATCAGAGATAATTAAAATTGGTCCAGTCGTTCTTGAGTTATAAATATATTAACCCGACTTTCTTTTATTTCGTTAGATTCTGCACGTCTTTGAGCAGATGGGGGAAAGCGCCGGACCAGCAAAAATGTAATAGAATGTTCAGAAAGATCTTATCCTGTAGAATACAATGTGAGAAATGGCCATCGGCGTCAAAATTTTGGTTTTTAAGGCGCTAGAACACTTCATTTAGGAGTTATTTAACGATATAGATGCGAACTGTGTAGCGGGCTGCGTTTGCATGAATATCGAGTTTTTTATTCTTCAGCGCCATTTAGTGCCATTTTCAGTCGTTCTTGAGTTTTAAGTGGTGTAACTAACACAACTTTGTTTTATATATAAAGAATACTGATTTCATTAAAAAACATTGAAATTAAACTTTTAATTTGCAATTTTATTTCTAGATTAACATCTGCAGGAACATACGATAAACACATATTTCCTACTTAAATCCAGGTTGCTCTAACTCTAGAAAAGAACTCTAAGAAAATCTGGTGTACGTGTTCATAGTTGTTTCAACACCTTCCCTGCTTCAGTTTTATATTGAAATGCAAAATTAAATGTTTTATACTGGCGTTAAAAATTACTGTAGCATTTGATTCTTACGCTATTTTATAACTTATGGTTCATTCCAAATTGTTCTTACTCCTTCGTCTAATGAGTATCCCATTACATTATGGAAAAAGTAACCCAGCCAAGGAGAGGCAAGTCACAGCAAAATACTATTTTAAGGCTCAAGTATGTACACTGATGTGAAACTGTGTGGATTAAACGAATTAAACAATATCCCCGGGTGATTCCAACCTTTAAGTTTTGGAAGAAATTAATCTTTGTTTCAATCTTTCAGATTTGGAAGAAAAAATGTAGAATGATATTGGTAAGAAAATATTGTATATTGTATGGATACATTGATATTGTATAATATAGATACAAATAATAGAACATAAATATCAAGAACCATGGAAGATTGCAATAAAGGGAGAAGATTCAATACATAGTTTTCTCTCCCTCAGTCTCTCCCTCAGTCTCTCCCTCAGTCTCTCCCTCAGTCTCTCCCTCAGTCTCTCCCTCAGTCTCTCCCTCAGTCTCTCCCTCAGTTTCTCCCTCAGTCTCTCCCTCAGTCTCTCCCTCAATCTCTCCCTCAGTCTCTCCCTCAGTCTCTCCCTTAGTCTCTCCCTTAGTCTCTCTTTTTGTCTATCTCTTTGTCTCTGTCTTTGTCTCTGTCTTTGTCTCTGTCTTTGTCTCTGTCTTTGTCTCTGTCTTTGTCTCTGTCTTTGTCTCTGTCTCTCCCTTTCTCTCTCCCTTTCTCAACCATTATCAAAAGAAGCAAAAGGTTATGTTCTTATGTCCTAACAGTGAAAAAATAATTTACGCCGCTGGATTCAGAAAGGAGTTCCAAATACAAGAAGCTTTGCTTCATAGGAAACACAACTTCACTAACAACCAAATGAACACCCACAGATTCTCACAGTTTCTAAATAGAGTACGAAATATGAATATTTATGTTTCCTGAATCATTTTAATCTACTAATATACTAGCATTTAACTGCATTGACTGAATTTTATATTGCTCTAATATTTTAGGCAATAGAATTTAAGTTAGGCTTCTTCCATATGCTATATATTAATATTGTAGCAAAGTGTAATTTTTCACGAAAGGGTAAAATTCCAAAGTTCTTATATATATATATATATATATATATATATATATATATATATATATATATCAATTAGATCAAATCCATAGCTCGTTTGTCGATGGAAATACGTTTTCTATTACTGAGGAGCGCACATTTCCATTTTTTAAATGTTACTAATTGCACTTTATTGGTACTGCATCTCAAATATGAATAGTAAAAGGTTGAAGTAAGAATTCTGGAAACGTGTGAAGATTATACTTCTCTCCCATACGCCACATACAGATTTTAACTATTTTTTGATGATGAATACATCAAACACAATATTTTCCTTCAGTGGATCATTTAATAAAATTTTTGAGCAAATACTTTACAATTTTCTGAGTTCCTAAACTTTCCGAAGCCTTTGAGCACTAATGTTCTACTATAAATACGTAACGTAGCCTCTATCTGATTTCGTAACACGATCAAAGAACTCTCACTAAAATTCAGAAAGTAAGCGAAACCAGTAGACGCGAAAAAAGCGAGGGCGAGGGGGTTTGAAGGTTTATGAACCGCCTTGAGAGATTTATGGTTTCCCTGGCCCAAGATACGTAATTAACGTGCAAAGCTCCGAGAAAAGTCGATACTGTGCAGATTTGAAAGGAGCGAAACGGACCACCCAGAAGAAGGTGACGTAAATGTTTACATAAGGAGCAACGCATGCCCTTAGCAATAACTGAACCCATATTACCGATAATGGTTCATTGCATAAATAAATTGTTGTATTGAAATTTGAGTGTGAATTCTTCGAGCAATATTATATAATATCAACTGAAATAATATGAAAATCATGTAGGCAGAGAGTAAAGGACACATATCATTTTCCTTGGAGGAAGACGACGAATGAACGAAAAGTAATTGCAATTTTAATGGTGGAGAACGTTTATGAAATGAAACATGAGAGACTGTGAAACTTATTGAACTTTTTGACAATGTTTTCGTGCGTTATAATCAAAGAGTCTGTTGAAGACATTATTACATTTCGAAAAGAAAGTTAATGATTCAAATTTATTTTATTAATTCTTATGTGTTTACGGCAACATTGATGTGTAAATACAAGTTGATCCAAGTAATAGAATGGCAAGTTAACAAACGAGCAACTGAAGATCGCGTTTACAATTCAATATTCCTATGCCATCAATAAATATCAACGAAATATCTCTCACCAAAAACTGTTACTTAGCATTTCCTTAGAAAGTACATCCGACAAAAGCCGGTCTTCCTCCACCGTTTGACCTTTCATTTCCATCGTCACAAAAAAGCAACAGAAAACTCCTGTTCTTCACGTTCTAGGTGGATAAGAAAAGCGCTCCCACGCCCTAAAACGAATCCTAGGCAATTCCGTCAAACAGTCCTCCTTGGCTCTCAGGTTCATTTAGGCAGGAGGTGGGCTGAGGGTGTGGAGACAAGACGGGGCATGGGAGTTGTGGACTGGTTGCTGGGGTGAAATGAGGGAAAAGACGGGCTGGAAGGGAGCGGGTAATTGGAGATGGAATAGAGTTTGGAAGGGATATTGAAGAGAATGACATGGGGACGGGGGTGGGGACAGGATGGGGACGGGGTGGAGACGGGGTGGGGACGGGGTGGGGACGTGGTGGGGACGTGGTGGGGACGTGGTGGGGACGGGGTGGGGACGTGGTGGGGACGGGGTGGGGACGGGTGGGGACGGGGTGGGGACGGGGTGGGGACGGGGTGCGGTCGGGGTGGGGACGGGGTGGGGACGGGGTGGGGACGGGGTGGGGACGGGGTGGGGACGGGGTGGGGACGGGGTTGGGCTGGGGTGGGGACGGGGTGGGGACGGGTGGGGACGGATGGGGACAGGGTAGGGACGGGATGGGGATGGGATGGCGACGAGATGGAGACGGGGTGGCGATGGGATGGAGACGGGATGGAGACGGGATGGAGACGGGATTAGGACGGGATAGAGACGGAATGGGGATGGGAATTTGGTAGATGTGGACAGGGTGGAGACTGGGTTCTGACGGGCGGGGGATTGAAGTGGGGGCATGGAGAAGAAGGAGAGGGGCGGCGGGGGGTTCGGGTGGGAGTGGGAGCGGGCCCTTGACAGGGTAGGATGGGTGAGAGGAGGGGATCGAGAATCGGAGACGAGGCGTAGGATGAGACGGGGTACGAAAGATATCGAGGTCGAGGGGCGATGAGGAGCGTGGCGGTATTGGCGGCCGTGGTGGGGGTAGCGAGCGTGGCGGGGGACGAGAAACGAAGTGAGGCCAAGCGAGCATGGCAGGGTGGGGTGGGATGCGGCAGGGCAAGGCAGGCCAGGGGTGGGGCAGGAGATGTCGAGAGTGGAGCGGGGCAATTCTGAGGCGAGGCGGGGAAAGGGCAGGTCGGTGCAGGGCGGAGGAGTCCCAGAGCCGACGAAGAAGCTCTTCACCGGAGGAGCCCTTAAACATTTTGTCAGTGCCCTCCTTACGGCGGCGTTTACCCGAAAGTAATAGGCGCTTACTTATTCATGGACGGATAAAGCTGTTTGCCGGGGCGCCGCGCGGCGGACGAGCCATTATCTGGAGGGGATCCGATCGGGCGCTCCTGGATCCGATCTGCGCTAGCGGTGCCACGACCTCCCAGCGGAACCTGAGGTGCATCCGCTTCATGAGTAGTTGCTCTCAGTTACTAGAAACGTGTCCTTGTTCTGTTTGGAAATTTATTTTCTCATTTTTATGTCTCAATAATGAAAAGCGTTTCTCAACTCACCTTTCTCTCCATTATGGAGGCTATCGATTCTAGTAATAAAGGGAAATAAGATGGAGCATTATTCAGACGCTTTAAAATAAACATTCATTTAATATATCTCAACAAACGTGGCCCCTATGCTCTATATGTTCAAAGCATATTTAACAACATTATTATGAAGTAAAACTAGTAAATGGACGTATGTCTAACAAAAATTAGAGAAAAGAATGTAAATTAAAGAGTTAATTTTTTACTGACACATTATTGCTTTTTCGTATCTTCGATATGGACCTCGATATACACTGAATAATTTATAGAGATGAAGAGGATTATGATTACGAGAGAGATACAAAAACATACTTATATGTATGACTGCACGTGTTTCTCGTGTAGAGGAAATGGTGAGAGGACATTTTTGGGAGGGAAATATGTAAATACTACGAACCGAGTCAAATTAATACGTATTTAATGTTATGCATTTGAATCAGAAAAAATACGTAAAATTAAAATCTTGGTTACTGCTACCGTTTCTGCCAATGTCTGTACCAATATCAAAAGGATTACTCCTCGCCTATACTCCCACATTGCTATTAATACTATCATGACTCCCACACAAACACATCAAGATGCAATACAATCATCCTCATTAATCACCATCAGAAACAACAAAGTTTTCTACTCGATCACCGAAAAATAGAGCCTAGCCATGCCTCGTCTACACATCTCATCATCCCAATTGCTCAGTCCAAAGGCTTGAACCAATGTCTCGCCTTAATGGCTTGTCCAAATAAGATATCCCAATGGCTCGTCCAAATTGCTCGTCTCAACGGCATGTTCTGATGGCTCACCTCAATGGCTCGCCTGAATGGTTCGACAAAAGGCTCACAACAACGGCTCGCTCCAGTGTGTCTCCCCTATGACGTCTCAATGACTGGACTAAATGGCTCGACTCAATGGCTCACCCCAAATGTTTTGCCTCACGGCTCGCCCCAATTGCTCACCTCAATGGCACGCCCTAATGGCTCGCTCAATGTTTCACCCCAATGTTTCACCCCAATGACTCACCCCGATGGCTCACCCCAATGGCTCACCCAATGGCTCACCCAATGGCTCACCCAATGGCTCACCCCAATGGCTCACCACAGTGGCTTGCCCATCAACTCCTGCCCAATACTCTCTCCATGGCACGGGACAGATAAGCCGCAGGTGGTGGCTCACCGCCGATCACTCTATTAATCAGCCCCCGGCGCCAATTAGCTACGAGCGCCGAAGGCCTTTCCGCAGCCCCAGGCCCTGGACTGATTTCGCGCCGGTAGTGGTGCGCCTTGGCAATCAACACTGCGCTCAGGAAACATAACCATTATTGGTGTTGAGAACGTACCAAAATGACACTTTCAATCGTAGGTTAAGGGTGGAATGGTAAGAAACAACGATTCAAATTTCAATCAATCCCAACTGTCTATTTGGGAGAAATTATCAAGTGTTCCCGTATGGGTAATTCACTTTGTGAAACTTTTTTTTAATTTTATTTATTTATAAAGGTCGCATCAACCTAAGTGGTTATTAGCGACCACGTTTCAAAGTGGTAATACAGTATTTCAGTTTACAATAACTAGTATACAAAGTTAAATCATTTTATATACATTGGTTTCTTTTAATAATAATATTATATTTTTAACAGTTTCGGTTGAATTTAGATTATATTTAAAATCATTGGACAGTTTTAAAACTTTTCTTCTGTCGTTAGTGTTTGTACATTCCATGATTAGGTGACGTATACTGTATGGAGAATTGCAGAAGTTGCAGGTGCTTGGTTGTGTTTTCGTTATTAGGTGACTGTGAGTGAGTCTGCTATGTCCAATTCTCAATCTTGTGATAACAGTTTCTAGTCTTCTATCAGTACCACAGGTAGGTTGTAATTCGAAGATTGAGTCTCTGATCTGGTGGAGTTGGGTTGGTTTGGATTTCAACCATTGGTTATTCCAGTTTTCCTTTATATTGCGTTTTATAATTTTGATGATGTCATTGTGGGATGCTGGGTGAGTTGATGCATCAGGGAGAGAAGAAGCTGTTTTTGCAGCAGTGTCCGCAGTTTCATTACCAGAAATGTTGACATGGAGGGAATCCACACGTATGTTACCGTTTTGCCTGAGGAAATAATTTGCGAGTTCATTGATATTATATCTAAACATATTGGTTCCTTGGTATGTTTGTTCTGGATGGATTCAATGGCGCTTCTTGAGTCAGTAAATATAGTAAAGTGAGAGTTATTTGATTTTAGGATATCTGCCAGGGCAGATCTAATTGCGTAGACTTCACTGTAGAAAACTGAACTCATGTCTGGTAGTCTGATTAGTTTTGTTTCATCTGGATATATGATGGCACATCCGGTTCCAGTTGCACTTTTTGAACCATCTGTGTATATATGGATGCTATTTTCATATCTATTAAGTGTTTCGTAGAATAAAGATCGATATATTATAGGATTTGTTGTTTGCTTGAGGAATTTTGTCAAAGTTGTATCTATTGAGGGTACATGGAGAAGTTCTAGGGGTTCAGGTAAAGATTTATATTGATATATTGGTGGAAGATTAGGGATAGTTCTGGATAATTATTATGGATTTGAAGAGATATGGGTTTAGGGTACGATGGTTGTTTATGGAATTGGTAAAGTATTTATGGTCAAAAAATATTTTATTTATTGGGTTTTTAGGATTTGAGGCTACTTTGAGAGCATAGGAAATACTCAATTTTTCTCTTCTGAAGGATAATGGTTTCTTCGTTTGATTCAGCCAGAATGCTACTAATAGGGCTAGTACGAAAAGCTCCAATAGCCATTCTAAGGCAGGAGTTATGAATTGGACTTAAGCTATCCAGTACTTTGTCTTTTGCAGAGGAATAGATGACTGATCCGTAATCTATTTTAGATCGTATTAATGAACGGTAAGTATTTATTACTATTATCTTGTTGGCGCCCCAGTTAAGGGAAGAAATCATCTTTATTATATTTACTCGTTTGAGACATTCAGCTTTAAGTAATTTAATATGGGTTTTCCAGGTGAGTTTTTCATCAAAGTAACACCCCAAGATTTTCAGTGTGTGAGCTCTTCTGAGTGGCGTTTTTCAAGAGTGATTTTGAAATTTTTGGTGGTTACGGAGTTTATTAAAAATTGTATACTGGGATTTGCTTTTTGATAGTTTAACCCAGATCTATTGGCCCAATTATTTATCTTATTCAGAGTTTTCTTGTATCATTTCTTGAGTTGTATTTAGGTTCTTTCCACTGCAGGTAATGGTGATATCATCTGCATAAAGTATGAGATTTAATATCAAGGAAATCATTGCTATAATTGTTATCTGAAGAGTTTTTTGAGAAGACTGAGGCCAGTTCATTAGCGATTTCAGTTAGATCAGTTATGATTTTATCCTCTTTCGTAATTATGGATTTAGGGTAGGGAGATTTATAAATACCCTCTCATTCTTCTTATTTTATCCCATACTTCTTTTGAGGAAGTGTGTGAGCTACTAGATATGTAATTAATCCAGGACGATCTTCTTTGCTCTTTGAGAGTTTTACGTGTGATGGCTCTTAATCTTTTGAATTCAAGTTCATTGGTAGTATTTGGATGACGTTTGTATCTATTGAAAGCATTTTTGATGCATTATATTTTATTTAGTCAAATATGTTCAATTTGCGAATTTGTGAACATTGCGTTCTTTTTTAAAAATAAGCAATCACTATATAAGAATTAATCCCATCGAAATACTTCGGTGAAGCTTAATCTTAAGCAGAAATAGATGTGAAAATAAGCAATTCGATGTCGAAAAAATAGTAAAAGGGAAAGCAATCTGAACCAGTGTACTGTGGAATAAATTACGAACTTTCTTTCAAAATCTCAAATGAAATACGTGTAGGTCCAACATTTTGTATGCCTTGCCTAATATTGATTTTGAGTAATCATATAATTATTAGTGAACAATTGGGAAGTTCTTTCGCTAACTCCAAATAGTATGCGTGACCACCTTGGTCACTAATTTGGAAGATTGCATCCTGGTATGTCGGATTGTCTCTCGCAAAAGGTGAAGGCCGTTTCCACGGAAAATACATGATACCGCTTGAGTCTGATTCGGATGACAGATTTATGAAATCATTCGTAGAATATGTAAAGGAAAGAGGGAAATGACGGCCACAATCTACTTACCAACACCAATAATAATAATAATAATAATAATAATAATAATAATAATAATAGCTGAACGAATGAAGTACTAAAGACACAAAACAAATAAAAAATAACCTCATTGGTTTTAAATTTTAATTTCATTACCTGTACTAGTTTTCTTTAGGCTACATTCCTATGGAAAGCAGGACATACATTTTGGTATCGTCCTGAATAAAAAAATTGTACAAATGCTCGCCTAGCCCGTAACCCACCCATTTTCCTATCGATCCATTTCCGCGATACGAAAGCACACAACAATCTTGTTGCGCTTCATGGAGAGTGGACTGTGCAGCACAGCGAATCAGATGGCTGCAAAGTTCTGGAAAGCCCCAGCGCGCAGGCGGAGGGCGCGGGCCGTGCTGCCCAGTGAGGCATTCCGGCGCTCGGACATCGTGTCGGAGGCAGCGCCTGTTAATTGGACACGGGCGGCCGTGCGCGGGAAGCTGGCAGCGGTGCGGGTGAGTGGGTGGGTGTATGGACGAGGGAGCGGCTGAGCTCCCTCGGGACGATGGAGCCAGGGACGTGGTTGTATGGATAAGGGCGCTGAGGCAAATGAAGAGGCAGGGATAGAAGCTGAAGTTGGGATGCGGCGAGGTGAGTTGATGGAAATCAGATTGATTGATTGATTGCCTAATTTGTTAATTGATTGATTGGTTAATTGTTAGTGATTCCGGACGCCTCAATTCCTAAGGTCATTATTACCGTTAGTGTAGTGCATGTTTCGCGGGAGGTGGCGTGATCATCCCCCGCTGGACGGTGAGATCCGGCGCCGACTTACCGTCGGCTAGTGGGGTTTTCCCCAACCAGGTTTCTCCCACCAGCGCGGTTACCGCCCTAGCCGGCAAGCTCTAAGCTTCCGAATGGCCTCCCGATTGTCTGGATGTGTAGTGCTTGTTAAGTGTGTGTAAGTAACGGATGAGAAAAGGACAAGGAAGAGAAGGAAATATCGAGAGCGTTTGTTAGGGTACTGCTCCGGCATCGTCTGGTGTTGATTGGAGAAAACGAAAACTACCGATCAGAGCAGTCGGCCGTTATATTCTCCTCCAGAGAGCGACTGAATTCCAGCTAAAAGCCAGTGTCAAAAATCCTACTACCGTGTGGTCTCGAATCAAGGACCTCACAACCAAGGCCCAAGGCACTGCAGTGACATCAGTTGATGACTTGAGCCAGCTCTCCCGATCCAGGGAATTAAATCATCACCGGCGGAATAGATGGGCATGTACAGTACGTTGAGTTATTACGAGTAGTAAAGAATGAGTGGTGGTGAGAAAACGTAGAAAGAATGGGTTTAGTGAAAGAATAAAAGTCGAGAGGAATATCGTCGAGAACCTTGAGAGTACTCGACAGTGTCCGAGAGTGTTTGAGAGTGGTCGAGTGTAGTCGAAGGTGGTTGAAAATGACTTTGTGGTAGTCTAGAGAAGTCAAAATTTATCTTGAGAAATAAATTACTATTAGATGAACAGCTGCAATCAGTCTGCACATTGTCCATTATTTTTAAGTGAAAATAGCTTCCTGAAGTGTGGGAATTCTGATGCCATAAAGCTGACGTAATTGTATGGAGAAATTAAAAATGTCATCTCTGTCAACTTAATATATTTATTTAGAGAACCAGCTTTTGACGGCTTTGCCGTCATCATCAGTATACAAGTATAAATAAAATACCAAGTGAGTACAAAATGAGAAAAGTGGGGGATTAATATGAATGATAGTTACATTTAAAAACTATTATAATAATTAGCAAAATTAAGTTACAAAATATGACTTTCAGATCAGATCGCAGTTTGCTACACATCTTATAAACCCAAGCCACACTTTCCATCCCGACTCAGACATTAAAATTCTTGGAATAGAAAATAAATTCTGGAACAGAAGCGCTTTTGAAATCTTTCAAATTTTTCAAGACCAGCAGAAATCTGAAGCTCTCCTCAATGAACTATGAAGTGATTTTGTCTTATCTTGATCTTCAATAAAACTCAAGTACTTCTACTTTGTAGTATTTCTTTTATTATTGCAATGCTTACATTAGAACATAGATTCTTGCTTATCCTGCTTCGTCCTACGCAGCTTAGGATAGCACTACTTCCTTGTGTATAGGTAACTTCTGTATCTAATAAACACATTTTCTGTTTTCATGGTAATAAATACCTTTATTATTGTTAAAGAATATAATATACGACGACTCAATTGTACTGAAATATCATCAGTACAAACTAATTTCTCTCCTTCCTTCTGCTAATATTTTACTCACCCCTTCCCCCACAAACTAACCCCTCGCCTCCTGAGACATTTCCAAAAAGACACAAAACAGAAAAGCACAATCCTCCAATCCCTCGGCGGATCTCCAGAAGCTATAAAAACCCCGAATCATTCTCCCTCTGGGCACTGTCTCCGACTTTCGTCACAGACAATGAGGTAAGAAAAGCTACTCAACTTATGGTTTTCCAATTTTTGTAAAATCATTTGCTATT